>JARHVA010004253.1:1170000-1265000 GCA_037957365.1 Torreya grandis
ACTTACTAAGTTTAGCTGACCCCGCTTTGCCATTCCTTGCTAGTTATACTTAAGATGATTATTTCTTGTCATTAGCTTACTTGGTCTTGATTTGTGTCTAAAAACTACTTTTTAACTCAATACATTTAACCAAAGCACTTTTTCCTCAATTTTCTTGAGCAAGGGACGCATTACGTTGTTCAATTGAAAAATTTATCTTTTCCTTGTTCAAGTTATTATCAAAAGATGTTGTGTAATGTCATTCACTTTGGTGTAGTCATGCTACCCAATTGAGTCTAGACATTTTACCCAATTTTTTTAAAGTCCCTCATTTATACTTCACATTTTAAATTGAACCTTTTTGAGTTTTAAGGGTTGGTGTGTTAAGTTGGGTTCACCATTTACACACTAAAATTATTATAAATTGGGTTAAATCTTCCATTTAGATTGAGGGCCATTTATTAGACTTAAAATCACATTATCATCTTGGGTGGACTCAATTCATCTTGTATATCGCTCACACTTTGATTCCTAGAATATATTGTATCCTACTAGAACCATGTGGTGATGTTGTGAGGTCCATTTGGCCCTAGCTTTGTACTTAGTGATTCACACATGTTTTTAAATCTTGAGTTGCTCAGTTCATTTTGTCTTATTTGTAATTTAGAGAGATTTTTTCTAATTTTATAGGGTCAACTCATCAAATTTGGAACTAGCTTTTACAGTATATGCATATCACAAAGATTTAGGCTTTAATGTACTAGTTTTCACCTTAGATATTTGAGTTACCTTACCCTCTTCCAATATATATGATTTTAGCTCTACCAAAAATTGAGCAAATTCATGAACCAAATCCTCTAATTATGTGTGGTTTCAAGCAACCCTCCTTTATAGTCTCTTTGGTACCTTAGTTATTAGTTTGAAAAGAACCAAGGCATACTTTGTTTGAATGTGTGCAAAACATTGATCCAAATCTAGTCAAACATAGAGAACAACTCTTTGTAGACATGATTCAAAGGTTCACTTGTAGTGGGGCCTCTTATGGCCTTAGCTATGAGGATGAGAAATTTCATGCTGGTCAAGATAACCTCATTGTTTTTTATGACATCCCCATAATAGTAGGATCTAAAGATGATTACAATGAATATCAAACCCAAAAAGATTAAGATGAATCTCTTTTTAGGTTGATAGAATCATGTGTTAGACTACCTTCATACTTTCCTATAGAACAATTACATACCTTAGTAAGATAAGGAGATGAATGATGGAAAGAGAAAGATTTTGCACAAATAGACATACCTTCTTATTTTGACAAAGGAAAGTAAATATAAATAGAGTTAAAACCCACAAATCTGGATCTTCTAGCCAAAATCAAGATAATAAGTCAATGATATGTGGATCAACTTATCATAGATTTAACTGACTCATCATTTTCCACTTCAATTCTCAATGATGCTTCAAAAGAACAAGGAAATGTGGTTAAAAGTATGCAATAAACATTTGATGAAAACATAACCATAGGGTATCAAGGTAACCTAAATGAATAGTTAAAGTCATAAGAGATCTTATAAAATGTTCTATTTAACACAAAACATACATTATTTAATCATAAATAACCTCTTGTTACTTGACAAAATATGAGACCCAAACATTCAATTTAAATTGAGGAAATCTCTCAAGACAATTTGACTAGTTCATTCCAACCAACACAAAGATTGGTAAACAAACACAAAACTATCCCAAATCAACAAGGTACTAAACAACTAAATTCAGGGAATGTTTTACAATCCAAGAATTAACAACATATTTTCCCAACTCAAGGAGTGACTCAAAACCAAAAAATGGATTGAAAGGTATACATTCCCTATATATCCACACAAAACTAGGGGCACATTCCACCCCAACAAAAACAAAACTAGGGGCACATTCCACCCAAACAACAACAAAAATAGGGGCACATTCCACCCCAAAAACAATAAAACTAGGGGTACATACCACCCCAACAACATCTTATCCAAACCACAAATGTACCAAACATGCAAGAGTGGAATTCTATTAAGGAAATTGTTTAGAGATTGGATATGAATAATAGAGTTAAAAAGTACAAATTTGATGAGATATGCCCATATCTATTTGATATATCTATTCTACAAAACCCCTTTCCACCTTATTTTGAGGCACCCAAATTTGATAAATACAAAGGAAAGGGAAATCCATGTGAGCATATATAGGCATTCTTTGTCTTATGTTAAGAGGTTACTTATAATAGCGAGTACTTACTTTGATTGTTTTTACAATGTTTAGTAGGATAAGCCTTAGATTGACTACTTAAACTACCCAAAGGATCAATTATAAATTAGAAATAATTATTAAAAAATTTTGTTAACCATTTCTTGTATACCATAAAAAATGAATTGACTATTGTTGACTTGTACAAATCTAAACAACATGATGGTGAAAGTTTTGTTGCATATCTACAAAGGTGGAGAACATGGTAGGCCACTTTCAACATAACTTGTTAGTCAAATAGTTGGCTGATATATTTACATAGAACTTTCATCCTAAAGTCATGCATAATATATGATTAACTTGTGCTAACTCATTTGGAGAAATTATTGACAAAGGAGTGTAGATTGAGAAGGCTCTTATTGCTAAAGGTCTTGTCAAGATTTTTGTGCAAGGTTAGACATCTAATCAGACCCAATCACCACTTCAAATAGTTTCACAAGACAATCTTAAGGGTTTTAACAAAAATAAGAACATGGTTGGAAATGGAGTGATTGAAGCAAGGCATATACAAATGGTACAGGCTACACCTCCCCTAAATGTATAAATAACTCCCCCAAGTCCACCACCTACTTTATAGAGACAACCTCCATGAAGGACATTTTATAACAATTTTATGGTATTTAGCAACTTAGTAGAGTTAGTTGAAATAGTGTTACAAAATCTCATCAAGGCTAATTTGATTGTATGGCTAGTATCAAGACCATTTCCTCAAGATCAACCAAAACTAGGTCGGTACAAAGAAAATGAATGGTGCAACTTCCATCATGTTGTTGGTCATGTTGCATATCGTTACATCCAATTATGACACATTATTGAAAGTGGTGAACTAGAAATTAAGTTAGCCTCTAATCAAGACATAAATTAGGATATGGTCATCTATAAAGACCCCTTTCCTCAACATAATCCACCACCACTAAGAAATAATCAAAACCAAGGTTTAAATCAAGGACATAGGTAGAATTAAAAAAACGTCAGGGTCAGAATTGTAATGAGCATAATCTAGATCATAATACCCATACTAATAATGTGGCTATAACAACATACCTTAAAACTATAATAATATTATGGGGTGCATTTCTATTGCTCACATTGTCACTATTACTATGAAACCATGTGGATAATCTCATGTTCCTCATAGCATGGGACCCATCATTATAGGGTCAACACTCTCTCCCCTAGTAATAACACATTGAGTTTGCATAATCATGTTGTGACTCCATTTACATGGGTTACTAATTTTGAATAACAACACCCTTTTTCTAATTATAAAGGCTCCTCATCAACTCAAAACTATAAAAATATAGCTAGACTCCCATGAGTCATCATCCAAGGCCCTTTGCCTTCCTATTCTAATTATAATGACTCCTTGCCACCTCTAGTTTATGTAGTCACAACTAGATGCTCATGAGTTACCATTTAGGGCCCTTCACCCACTTTTTACATGTAACACAATGAGAACATTGTGTTGATGGTTTCAAAACTGAATACTATGCCAATAAAGACTAAACTAGCTCAATCCATAATAAAAAAGCCTTATAGTTTAGTAGACCAACTGAATAAAACCCCTACATAGATTTACATATTAGAACTCTTGTGGACATTTGATATCCATATAACTATCATGAATAACCTTTTGAAAGAATCTACTATGTCTAATGATATTAACCTTGATTAGTTCCAAAACCTAGTTGGACATTTGTCTTCATTTTGGTAAATCACATTTGATCAAAAGGACATGTCCACTCTTAGCCCAAACCAAAATAACCCATTGTACATTGAGATAATTATTATGGATCATAAGATCAAGTGGGTTCTTATAGATAATGGTTTAGAGTTGAACATCATATCTCTCAAGTTGGTATGATGATTGGGCTACATGGATAAGGACATTCAATTAGAGACTATTACAATCAAGGCTTATGAAAACATTGAGAGGGAGACTTTAGGTACAATTTGGTTATAAGTCATAGTTTTTCTTATCAAACATTATTCCATATTATGGATATTGAACTTACTTATAACATACTCCTTGGTTATACCTAGATTCATGAAGTATAGGTAGTCCCATCTACTCTTCACCAGTGCCTTAAGTTTCCCCATGATAGGATCGCAGTTACTATTCCCTTTGATCAATAGACATATCAATATTACAAGCATCTTGAAGTTGACATTCATAATTATAACTATTGTCTAGGTTCTAAGTTCATTATGAAGAAAGACAAAGCTATCATTTCCCATCCATATCCATATAATTATATCAAACCTGGTGATCTAGCTTCCACTTCAACTGATCCATTTCTTGTAGCTCTCACAAAATAAGTCATTCTTAAAGATGTGGGTATATCCATGTACCATCTTAAAGACATCTTCCATATTGCAAAATTGATTGAATCCCTTAAGTCATTTGGAAAGCCTAAAACATCTAAAAATCTTAATGGACCCAACCAAATTTGGCAACCAAAGAAGAAATAACCAAAGCCACTTGTGGTTTGTATACCTATAATCACCCCAAAGATAGATTGAGAGGCTTTTACCAAGGGAGATTGGTTATATTTTGAAGGCCTTGCTAATTGATTTTAAAATCCAAAGTATCCTATCCTAATTAGATAATGGATCATCTTTACTATACAGGGAAAGGCCTTGGCCTATGAGCACAAGGAATCTTGAAGTGCTTATCAATCAGAGTTATCAATTGGAATCATGGTATCAAATTTATACCACCAGAGGGTGACCTCATGACTTTAAGTAGTGACTCTCTCAAAGTGACTAGCAATGAGACTCCTAGCAGTGACATATCATCCAATTATAGCCTTTTTGATGAGTTTGTTGAATTAATTTTATTTAATTCTAATACAATATTAACCATAATGCCCATTGGAGCTTCCCTTCCTAAAGAAAGAACCCATCTTAGTGGTGCTTCCCTTCCTAAAAAAATACATAATATGTTTACTATTGGATCTTCCCATCCCGAAGCAAGCTTTGTAATCTTGAACTCATAGATTAGGACCAACAAAATTTGGTCATACACCTCAATGAGTTTCAAAATGATGAATCAATTCTAGAATACATGGGCATATGAGATAGATTTCCTATTGGTGATCATAAATAGGGCTTTGATTTTTCATTGGATCTTTCTACCTAGTTTGGAGAGAAAACCTCTTTGAGGCACTCGTCAATTTGGGAAAAAGTAAATAAAAAGATAAGCCTTTGAGTGGAAACCTATTTCAAGTGCTCTTAGGTGGGAAAGTTTACTCATCCCCTCAAGACATGGAAGGTCCATCTATCCAAGTTCCATATCCAGGACAAGCATTTCTTTAGAACAACATCAACTATTTAAGCATCTTGATCTTGAGTTTTTAGGGGTTTTTGCTACTTAACCTTTACCTAAGATGGTAGATTCTGATTCTTTATACTATCTAGATCTTTGGAAGGAAAAATAAGAAGATATGGTAGAAGAAGATGATCATGACCATACATTGCCTATAATTTTAGAAGATGGATCCATACTTCTTATGGAAAACATAATGGAAGTGAAATTGGGAACTTATGAGGATCCCAAAATTATTTATCTTGGAGCTTCCCTTACTGAAGCAGATCATGAGAATATTATATCCATTCTTAAGGATTATATAGAAATATTTTCATGGGCATACTCTAACATGCTAGGCTTAAACCTTGATATGGTTGTGCATCACCTTGTTGTCCATCATGATGCCAAACTAGTCAAGAAAAAATTGAGAAAGATGCATCTATGCATCACCCTATTGGTTAAAGTTTAACTGGAAAAGCTGTTAGGAGCCAATTTTATTAGACCCCTAGATTACTTTGAATGGGTTTCTAGCACATTCCTAATAAGGAAAAAGACCTCAGGTATACGTATTTTTACTAATTTTTGAGATATCAAAAAAGCATGCCCCAAAGATGATTTTCCTCTACCCAACATTGACATGATCATCGACTCAACTACTGGGTATGAGATGCTTTCCTTAATGGATGGATTTTTTGGTTACAATCAGATCAAGATAGCCCTTGAAGACCAACACAAGATTGTGTTCACCACTCTATGGGGGACATTTTGTTACCAAGTCATGCCATTTGGCTTGAAGAATGCTAGAGAAACATATCAACATACAATGACTATCATCTTTCATGACATGATGCATGACATTGTAGAGGACTATGTTGATGATATACTAGAAAAATCATGAATAAGAGATATACATCCTGACATTCTATAAATAATATTTGAGAGGATTCATTAATATAAAATATGCTTGAATCCTAAGAAATGTGTCTTTGGAGTCACATCAAGGAAATTACTAGGGTTCATTGTATCATAATGGGGGATTGAAGTCAACCCTATAAAAGTCATGACTATTGTGGAAATGCCTCCACCAAATAATCTTAAATAGCTATGAAGCCTACAAGGAAAGATATAGTCTATACAAAGGTTCATTTCTCAATTGATATATAAGTCCCACGCATTTACTCATATTTTGAAGAAAGGGGTGACATTTCAAAGGGATAAAGATTTCCAGATAGCATTTGTAAAGCCTAAGACATACTTGGCCAATCCACTAGTCTTAAGATTGCCAACATAGGAAAAGACACTACTTCTTTATATATCAGCCATAGAACATACATTGGGGGTACTTTTATCCCAACATGATGATCATGGTAAGGAACACACTATTTATTATTTAATCCACATGATGGTGGCTTATGAACATAGTTATATGCCTATTGAGAAGGCATGTTTAGCTATGGTGTTCGCTACTAAAAAATTGTGACGTTATATGCTAAATAACAAAACTATTATCATCACCAAGGTGGACCCTCTCAAGTTTCTCTTGTCTAAATCATCTCTTCAAGAATGCATGGCTAAATGGATTATGCTCCTAAGTGAGTTTGATATTGAGTACCAAAATCAAAAGGTAATCAAAGGGAAAGTAATTGCTGACCAACTTGTAGAAGCTCTTATTGAGGATACTCAACCTCTCAAGTTTTACTTTCCACATGATTCTATCATGATGATATAAAAAGCACCATAGGAACCTAAATAGTGGATTATCTATTTTTATGGATCATTCACATCCCATGGATCTAGAGCTAGCATATTATTGATCACACCATAGGGAGATTTGATTCCCAAAGCATTCCATATACAATTTCATTATACAAATAATATGGCCAAATATGAGGCATTTATTATAGGGCTATATCTTACTATATAGTGGGAAATTCAAAGCTTAAAGGTTTATGGAGATTCATAGTTAATCATCAATCAGACCATTGATCAACATCAAACAAAAGATGAAAATTTTGTTTCTTACAAGCAAATTGTCGATAACCTCAAAACACATTTTAAATCTCTACAATTTGAACAAGTTCCAATAGAAAAAAATAGATCCACCAACATAATGGCAATGATTGGTTCTTTGATTCAAATAGATAATAGTGTTAAAGAGTATCAATTCTAAATTGAAAATTTTATTTAGCATATGCATGTTATAATGGATTCAGAGAGGGTGTGCACCATTGCCGGTCCTAATCCCCCACCTGAGCTACCATGGTACCAAGACTTTTATAACTATTTCCATACTCATGTCTTCCCCACTGACCTTTCCAATAACTAAAATAAACTATTCCTTCATCATTTATCCCATTATACTCTCTTGAGAAACACACTTTATCAGAAAGGCTATGATGGAACACTTCTTCATTATTTATCTCTGGGAGAATCCAAGATGGCACTAAAGGAAGTTCATGAAGGAATGTGTGGGGCTCACACCACTAGTGTAGTACTATCACCTTCTTTACCACTATAAATTGATACATGCACCTTCTTTACCACTATAACCAATTACAACACCATGACCATTCTCAATGTAGGTCTCGATCTCATCAAGAAAATTAACCCAACATCTTTAGATGACCATAAGCACAATTTGATGGCAATTGAGTATTTTACAAATTGGATTGAGGTCATTCCTCTCACTTATGTTACTGAGAAGTAGATAGCCAAATTCATTCATTACCATATCATCTATCGATATGTCATGCTAGCCCATATTATATCCAATAATGGTGTATCTTTTGTGAACCATGATGTAAAATCTCTTTGTGTGAAATTTAAGATCAAGCACAAGAAGTAAACTCCATATAACCCACAAGGCAATAGACAAGATACAACATAAAAAAAAACATCGTATCCATCTTAAAGAATATTATCAATTATGATATCCATAATTAACACTTGCAACTCTTTCCTACCCTTTGGGCTTATAGAACCAATCATCAAACCCCAACTAGAGCCACTCCATACTCCCTGGTTTTTGGCCCTGAAGTTATTATCCCAATAAAGATTGAGATAACATCATTATGAATATCACTAGAAGACATTGAAGATGATGAAGACTATAGAGCCTCATGACTGCAAGAACTAAAACTTCTTGATGGTAAGCATTTAGTTTTCCTAGAAAACTTGTAGGCCTATCATAATAGGTTACAAAGAAGCTACAAAAAGCACATTCTCATGTGATAATTTAAGATTGGTTACTTAGTTTTGAAAGAGAAGAACATGAATATTGAACACAAAAAAAAGGTAAGTTTCAGCCTAATTGGTTGGGACCTTATATTGTCATGATGAACTATGTATTAGGGACATATAAATTGGCTAAACCTAATGGTAAAGAAATTTTAGAGCCCATGAACATCATACACCTTAAGAGGCTCTATGCATGAACAAATTTGAACCATTGTCTACAAGACCCCAGACTTGGGGTAACTTATGCTAAAGTAATTTTATCCCACCCTTTAATCCTACCTTGAACACATTTTATACTACTTTGGTCTACTCTTCATGATTCCAGATAGTGAAGGCTTTGGAATCATTGACACTCTAAATGCATTTCACCCTATCCTAGATTGTTCTCCTTGAGAACCATATTATTTGTTATGTCTAGGTCATGTTGTAAGCTTGAACACTTTTTATCCCTTGACCAATTATGATCTTGATTATGTCTCATGAACATTATGAACATCCTCAATTCTAGTTATACAAAGTAGTTTAACCCGAACAATATTTTGTAGATTCTTTAATAGACAAGTGAGCAAGAGCATATTTTCAGTTCTAAATCTTTATTACACTATTATAGATAGGTGAATGTAGATACTTATTCAAAGTTACTTCATGCTACATACTACTCTATATTACATTCATTACTCTTTGTAGGCATTTTTTGTCTTATCAAAATCCATGCTCTTACTAATTTGTAAGCATGGGCCATTACAGCTATCTTATTTATTTTATTGGAACTTTTACTCTTAGATGTGCATCTCCTTGACTATATGGTCCCATCTTGTTTATATTTTATCCCCAAAACACAAAAAACATTGGAAATAATTTGAAAATACCAAAAAATTACAACATAATCCACAAAAAAATAAAAACATTATCTCATGCTTCTATACGTTTGTATATTCCCATCCCACCATGCTACACTCTTGCCATTTTTCAAGTAAAGAAAAACCAGTTCATCTTATCCCACACACTTGCCATTTTACAAGATCATTCTTTCTCATCCCATCAGCTTATTGTTTACATGACCATTCTCATTTTTTATTATCATATCTTCCATTTATTCTATAACACAAATCATTCTAGTTTGATCATCATTTTTATTCTATCCCATTTCTTGGGAGAACTACATTTGGCCTAAAGTTCATGTTGGAACATGAGTCCATAGAACTATGTAAGCAACACCCACTTATATTTTACATCTAGAGTCAACTCAACCAACCCATTCCTTTTCTTATCTTCCCCAATTTATTTTTTCATTATTCCTCTTTAAATATAGGACAACTTTTATGTCTTTATTCTTTGTTATGTTGTGGTGGAAAGTAATGCCTCTATTGCACGTGCATGAACATTTATCTTTAAACTGCACTAACTTGGTTTTTTGTTTGTGTGTGTTTATTTGTGTTTTCTTGGTTTTTTGTTGTGATTTCTCACCTTTCTTTTTTATTTCTTCTCTTTTTTCTTTTATTACTTCTTGTCTCATTTTGGTCATGTGTTTCCCTGTATGTTTTTGCTTATCTCTTTTGTGTTTTAGAACATCTTGATGATTTGCATGGATCTTGATTATTTATATCTTGATCCTATGTTTTAAGTTGTTCTTGGA
Source organism: Torreya grandis (assembly GCA_037957365.1). NCBI lineage: Eukaryota > Viridiplantae > Streptophyta > Pinopsida > Cupressales > Taxaceae > Torreya > Torreya grandis. The sequence goes on from JARHVA010004253.1 coordinate 1,180,452, forward strand.
CCTTTTTGTTTATTTAACTATTGTTGGTGTCTTGTTTTTTGTTTGATTTTTCTTTTCTCTTTTGTGTTCAAGAATGTCTTATGGTATACATGGATCTTGATTATTTATATCTTGGTCTCATGTCATTAAGATGTTCTTGTTTTTTGTTTTAAAACATTTTGTTCCTACTTAAGTCTTCATTGATCAAATCTCAATTTAAAGTTAGGTTCATTTATGTTTATCTTTTTATTTATCTTTGATTTTTTGTTTAAATGTAAATAGTTGTGACTTTGGTTTTGGGTCATTATTTTACCATTATCCTTAGTTATAGGTATTCACATTTGAACCAACTCAATGTAATTGGAATATTATTTCATTCTAAGTTAATCATACTTATGATGCCTAATTTATTTTTCTGTAACAAGCACTTTGTGCTCGGGTATCAAAGTCTTAACATCAACATCAGCTATGATGAATAGTTATCAAGAACACTTTGCATAATCTAGGCTCATGATATGGAATTAGGCATCTAGATATCACACACCTGGACTCTATGCTTAGACATGTATCTCTTTGCATACATTGTGAGTCTAATCAATTCTTGGTTAGTTTTCATCATTTCTCATTCCATTCTCTCCAAAACTTGGGTGAACTACATTAGCTTGAAGTTTAGGTTGGAACATGAGTCCATGGAACTATGTAGGCAATGCCCACTTATCTAGCACATTTAGAGTTAGCTCAGCTATCTTTCATTCTTTTTTTCTCTTTCATCACTTTGTACATTCTTATATTCTTGGTTTCTTGTGGATTTTCAAGCCATTCCAACATCACATGTACATTTAAGCCCACTCACTTTAATCTATTTGTTGGATTATATCCTTGAGCTATTTTTATTCCCAATAGCCCATGATGGGGCACAACATCTAAACAACTTTAGAATCAAATCAGCTCTACAGGGCCAAACCATTGTTTATTCTTTATCAATGATTAAAATTAGCCCTACTAGGGCACAACTATTTTATCACTATCAAATCTGCCCTACTGGGGCACTTTTTATTATCTTCTCTTTGGAGATCCCATTCTAGTGGTGCTTCCCTTCATAAAATAGAATGTTTTCTCTTTTCATCTAATTTCAATCTCTCCACATGAATTCCCATGATGGTAATATTTTAGTGTGCAAATTATCTCAAGATTGAGCAATATCATAAGTATGTAGCTTATACTCTCAAATTGTGTACATTTAAAGTGTGTCCTTTACATTTATGGATTGTATCTTTCCCATTCCCCCCATATAATGGGGCCTATTATACCCCTAATTATATTTTTATCATTGATGGTAATCACGTGTGCAAGCATTATCTCATCTATATGTGATCTATTCCATGGGTTAATCTCTTGCTTTCTCTCTCTTTTTGAGAGTCCATCATTATATTTCATCCTAGTATGTCCTCTCAAGGGGGTATCATGGGTTTGTTCTAATTTATTATTAACAAATATTTTCTTTGAAAAGATATTTCTTTTCTTGAATGTCTTGCTATGCCTTATCAAATAAGGTCAAAATATAGACGTCCAATTCCTAACACCTTTTGTGTTGAAATTGTCAATATTACTTGAATTACACTCAAATGCACATTTTAGGCTAAAATCCATAAAACACCCTAAATGGTTTGAAATTTTCATTTAAAAGTGCCAATTTAGGTTAAAGTATCCTTAAATGGGGCAATGCAATTTATGGGCCAGCTAACTTTGATCAATTTATTTTGAGTCAAAATGATGATTTTGCCATTTAGTGCTCTGGATCACTCTTTTCTTCTAATTTGTCAGTAAAAATCACGTACCTTTGTTATTTTGTGTTGGAAACATCCTAAATAGGAATACAATTCTAATGCATCTAACATCACCCTCTAATTCTTCTTGAGTCAAATTACAACCCAATAATATGACTTTCTGACCATTTTGATTGATTGTGCATCAATTTCCAAAGAATTAAATTAAACTTGATTAACCTTGTTTATGATAATTAATATAAATTAAGCTATTAAGTAAGAATTCTATGGAACTTATTGAATATCTCATTATTGGAAATTAATTGTCATTAACTGCATCACCAGGTGACATCATTTATGGGGTGGCATTCATAAGCCATAAATGCATAAAATATCAAGATTATGGGTCTCTCATGCCTCATAATGACCCTCCATGACTATTAAATTCTCCTATATCCCAAATATGAAGATAATTATGGATTTAATTCTAAATATTTAATTAATCCTCAACCACACATCTTCATCTCAAGATGGATGGTTTAGGTTGATTTTAAACAATCTTGAAAATTTATAAATAGAGAGGCCATGGACATCATTTTTAAGTTTGATTTGTGCAAAGTTATAATGTTAAATTATTTATAAAATCCTTTAAATTAGACCATTGATTTTATATATAAGCTTCATTGATAAGATAGTTTAGTGATTTCTCATCATAAGCCTAGATTTTGTGGAGTGTTCTTGAGACATTAAAGGAGTTTTCCACCATTGTTGATGAAGAAAAGGATGCTTGATCAAGAGGGAACATGCTTTTGATCTAATTTTGGAGAATGGATTCACTTGGGAAGGTATAGGTGTCTTACTTTCTTTCATTTGTATTTCATTGTCATTAATAATTCTTGCATGAATAGATAGGCTTAATTTGGTTTATTTTTATGAACTTTTCCTTTGGTTTATTGGACTAATGTTTAAATACTCATGTTATGTAATCCTACCTATGCTTTATAGCACAAGTGTGTGTGGATTGATTTAGTGTGTTGATCTTGTTTTGTTGTGTGATTTAGAGGTATATCAGGTATTTATGCTTGTTCAAGGAATTTGAAATCAAATTTAAGGTCTAATCAGGTATGAAATTGATTGATAGGTGACTCCATATCCTAATGGATGGACTAGACAATTGGTCTAATGATGTAAAATGGGCATGTAATCCTAGGAGGTCACCACAGGTGTTAGCCAAAATTGGATACCATAAAGGAGTATCATTTCAAAATTTGTTGTCAAGCCTTCTAACCCTATTAATAGATCTTGTATTGATATTATAACATATGTTAGTGTTTTGATGTGATGTTTAGGTTGTTTTAGGGTCCTTTGTAAGGTCTTATCTTAAGGTAAAGTCATAATAATCAATTGGTTATTTAGTATTCATAACTTGAAGATTGATGAGTTTTCAAATGATCTTTTATAATATAATTCGTAAAAATTAAGGTAAGTTTGTAATGATTAAGGTAGTTCATAATAGTCTAAGTCATATTTGATTCACATGAAGACATTATATAATGTGACTTCATTAAGGAGGATCAAGAAGGAGGAGTTGAACCATGAAAAGAGAAGACACTTAGGACCATGTGTCACTCATAGAGATGATGTCATATTATTTGGGGGTTTGTATAATCTTTAATGTAGATCATAATTTAAATATCTCTTACTCCTTCATTCACTATTTGAAAACCCCAAGTATAACATGATGCACACATAATGGTAGGATTAATTAAAAAAATAAGTTATTGAAAATTTATTTATATTTGTATAAGACATGAATACCTTCTCTTTGGACTCTGGAATAAGTTATTATAGAAGATCATTGTCAAGAATGTGTTTGGATGGGTTTTTAATAGTTTTTTATGGTGAAATTGGGAATATCCAACCAAGATGATCATGGAAATAGGTTATAAATATATTTTAAAACATAATATAAGCCTCCTTAGGTCATATCCATTCTTAGGAGTGTGTAACATGTCCAAAAATAGCATAAAACATATCCATTCCTCTATCAAGTTCCTTGCAAGCTTAAGAAGGCAATTTTATTAATAATGGTTCATGAAGGAGAAGGTGAGTTGGGTCAAAACATATTAGGGGTAGATATGGGAAATTATTCCATAAATATTACATTAATTAATTTTATGTTACATGATCCATGATTTATGAATCATCATTAACAAGAAAGGTGCTCCAAAACCCTCCTAAAATCCCACTGGCTTAGTTTTAAGTAATTTAATGACATTTCAAAATTTTTTGATTAGAATGAATGACTTTTTTAGGTATTGGTAGTATTTAAACATCATCTCCATCACTTATTTGTCACATGTGAGTACTATGGTGGCAATAAAATGGATCTATTTATTGATTTGTGAAGGTAACGAGTAGGGTTTTGATGGTTTTGTACATTTTATTATTTAAATTGGTCTCTAAACAACTTAAACTAGTGTTTCACACCTCCTATATCCTCATTAAATACCATAAACACTTCAAAGATGCCTATTTTTCACCAAACTAAAGTCACAATCCTCAAAAGATAATATATAAGCCTGTATAGTATGATTTGGAGAGAGACTACAATTTTGTGCAAAAAGTGAGAAATAGAATTATTAGCAATGAGTAATAATAGGATAAATCACATATAATATTATTTTTAAGTATTTCCAAGCTTATTTGAGAGCCAAAAACATCAATGAGTACTGACAACCTTAAAAGATAAGAAAGGTCTTATGAGTAAACTCCATGGAGGTCTTGAGAAGTAGCACAAGCAAAATTAACATTGAAGTACTTTAGGAAAGTGGTAAATAGATCTCAGTGAACACTTATCCATCAACCAAAATCATATAAATAATTATTTAAGTGATATTTTTGGGTAAAAACCTAAGGAATAAGTTTGTGTTTACAAATAAAACTTGGCATGTGTAGGATAATTTGAGATGTTTCAAGGAGGTTTTTATATTACAAATTGGTAAAAGGGTTTAAATATATAAATAAAGGGCCTAAGTGAACAAGATATATACTATAATTAGATTAAATTAAGGTGAATTTAGACCTATAAGTATACAAACCTATGGGATTTATAAAAAGGAGGATCATTAATGAAAAAACCCTTTCTTGAACCCTACAATCATCAAGCTTGAAAAAGACTCACAATCTTGTTAAAGAGCTCTTTTGTAGCCTATTTTCAAGAGTTCAAGTGAGTATGAAATGATTTATGTTGAGTTTTGGAGTTTGATTAGATATATGGGCATGTGTTATGAATGAATTAACTTGGAATAAATTTAATAATTTTGGAGAGTGATTGACCATGACAAAAGAAAGCTATAGACATGACACAATCCTCAATTTTACACACGTAATTCATCCTTTTTTCTTGGTGGGAGATCATGGACTTTGATCATGCAAGAAAAATTGTTAGAAGAGTTGAGGAAATATTAGGAATACCTAAATTAGGTTTTGGTTTGAATTGAATTGGTCTAGAACTCTCCCTACCCATTTTTCTTTGCCCTTAGCCTGCTCAAGTCTATGTTAAGACCACATAGGGTTGGAAATCATGTTTTTAGCACAACTAAAGTTATAACCCTTATAATTGATTGAAAATTTTCCATATTACCTTATTTGATATACCTAACATTATTTTGGTGGTTTTGGAACATTAATATATGAACTTGTATAGTCTATAGTATTATGTGCTTGCTTTAGGCCTAATTGGGAAAGATGGGTGTTGAGAAAGTGGGTCTACATTGGAATTTAAGCCTTAAAATTTTGGTTAAAGATGTAAGGGATTAAATTTTAATCAAATATACTTTTAGTTTCCATATAAGTGTTTCATATCTCTCAAACTTGTGAGCTTTATGTCAAATTAGGGCTACAAAGAATAAGCCTCAAGAGAGCAAAATGTGAGAAATATGAGAGAGATTACAGAACAAAAGGTGTAACTATGATTTAATAAGGATATTAAATGGATGTTGAATGAAATTCAATTATTTAAAATCTAATAATATGACTTGCCACTTCTGTTTCAATGAATTTTATCTTATATTTTGAGAAAGGAAGAAGGAGAAACTAGATATGGGTATGATTGAAAAATCTATTTGATTTTAAATGAATTTAATAAGATGATTATGAATAAATACTCTTTTTCTTGGGAGGATTAATTTAAAATAATATATAATTAAAGCAAATTGTTGGTTAGATAGACAACTGTGTGGATTACCTAACACTAGTTAGATCCCATAAGCAAGGGCTTCCTTAGGGGCTATCAATCCACACATTTAAAAAAATTAAGTTTATAAAAAAAATATAAGGTACTTGAATCAATAATCAAAATATACCAAAATTGAATACAAGAGATACTTGATAAATAAATAGACTAAAATGACTAATATAGAAATAAACAAGTCAATTAAAAATGTTAAACAGGTCAAGTATGCTTCAAAAAATAGGTTGGGGTATGTGAATAGGTATATGGAGAGAAATTTGGATTTGGTTGAAGGTAAATGGGTTAAAATAGATTGCTATTATTTCCTACCATAGTGACTATCAATAGTTGAGGAAATCATTGATGGTTACCATGTGTTGGGTCTGGGTTAATAAAAGTTAGATTAACAAGATCATAAAAGGAAATTATGAGAGGATGGTTTGTGCTAGGTGGATTTTGAAATACAAAAAAAGTAATTGAATAATGGAAAATAAATACTTAGTTTTATAGAGGTTGATCGAATGAATGGTTGAGGTGGTTGGCTCATTCATAGAGTTTGATGTGATTTTGGCAAAGTAATGATACGTAGCTATTGACCGAGGGGAAGTGACGAGTTGGCTCTCTAATGTGATGGATAGAACACTAGATTAATGGAAGAATACCTATAAAATAATCTCTATATGTAAAATTTTCTTGATAGTTATATATCCCTTCTCACCTCTTTATCCTCTCTTTTTATAGGCAAGGAAGGATAAGTAAAATAAGATGTTAACTAAGATTTTAAATTATAACTTGCACATGTAATGGCTTGTACATATATTTAGATGAGTTAATTATAAAAAATCAAGGTGGAGTTAAGGTGAGTAAGTTGGTTTAGATGGTGGAACCTGATCATCAGTGGTTAAGGTGACCATTCGTGGTCACCCTAAACATCAATGATTAATGATGAAAGGCAAGGTTGGTTAAAAGGTGGGTTTTAGCCAGTAGATCAAATGACTCAAGATAGGATTGGTTGTTGTTCAAAAGGCCAATAGTTGGGCCCAAGGGGGTCTTGAGGTGGTCCAGGGGGAATTGTAACATTAGGAACCATCATGTGTATATTTTTGGTGTCTAAATTTTTCCCCTTTTTGTTATGTATTTTTTATGAACAAGATGCAAAATAAAAATGGATTATAGGTAAAAGGTCAGGTTACCCCAAGTATGGGAGGAGGTGTTCCCCATCAAATTGGGAGTTGATGAGGTAAAACTAAATTAGGTGCAAGTTTGATAAGTTGGTGAGGGTGATGATGAAGGTGGATGTCATGAAGGTAGGTGATAGGTTAGGAACTAAAGTGTAAACATGTGCATGAAGTATGAAAAAAGGTGTAATAGCCAAGATCACACATAGACTAGGTTATCATAGTTAGTAAAAATAAATGTCAGTGCTAGATGGGCAAGTGACAAATGGACCACATGATTATATTTAGGCATGGTGGCTAGGTACACTCATAAATTCAAGTCTCTTAGTTGATGTCAGTGTTTATATGGGTATCCAAGGTAGGAAGTGCTCTCAGTGAAAACACAAATTGGTCAAGTATCATAGGTATTTGAGGTAGGAATTACTCCCAAGAAGACACAAGTGGGTCTAGTATGCATGAGGTGGTCCTAGTTAAAAAGTTGGTCAATATGGAAAATAATGTTATTGCAATCAAAGGATTAGGTAAAAGTCACCATAAAATGCACATTAGTTGGATAAAAATGGAGCAAGGGAGAGGTGATGAGGTGGTCAAAGTGGGTGGAGAAGGTGGTCTCCATGGGTGGGTAAGTGATTGGGTTATGATTTAAAAGGGTGCTTGCTTGAGATAGGAGCAAAAAAGTGGGCATCTTGACCATTGATGGTTAGGTTACCTAAGAATGGCTATCAGTGGTTACCCTTACCATTGATGGTTTAAAAAAACCCTAAAAATTACCATGGCTAAAATTGAAACCACTTGTCTTTGTTCTCATTGTAACTATTTGACATTGAGCACTAGTCATTTGTCATTTTGGGTAAACTTGGTAGAAAGTGATTGTTGAGTGTTTATTGAGGTGGATTGACCAAGTGGACTAAGTGGACCACATCAAGATGCAATGTGGATACAAACAAGGATGGGTAGGGGGTCCCTAGATTCCTTTGTGATGGTAGTCATGGAATGAGGTAGGGCCTAATATTAAAATTGGTAGTTTTAGTTTTGAATTGGTAAAGGCATAAGATTATTTTATCATTTGTTTTATTGGGTGGGGTGTAGGTATGCCCTATTTAAGTTTTGTATGTTTCTAGTAAAATAGGTGGGTGATTCCTAAATTAAGGAGGGTAGGTTAGTTAGGGGTAGGATGAGAGTATTTGATAGAGAAAAAGGTAGTTTTTAACTTGTTTTGGGTAGGATAGGGTTTTGGGGGATTTCCATAATGGGCATGCATAGTGATTGTTGGTGGTCATCCCAACCACTAATGGTTGACAACCATCAAAAAAGGTGTGCCTAACCATTAATGGTCATCTTGACCATTAGTGATCAAGTTGAATGGGAAGAGGGCTAAGTTTAAGTGTTTAAGGAATTTGATAGGTCAATAGTTGGTTTAAGTTGTAAGTAGTGTTGGTAAGGGTTGAGTGGGTAACATTGATGGGTTTTAATATGAATTTAAAATTTGATGGGTTTAAATGTTAGGTTCAATAGGTAGGAGTCAAATAAATGGTCAAATGGGTAAGGTGAGGTAGGTTGAGGGAGCTTAGTTCATAGGCAACCATAGTATAAGTGACTAAGCTTATTAATATTGATTATTTTTAGTCACAAAAGTAGACTAAAATTCATAATTAGGTGCCATGTATCTTTGTAGAGGTCCACTAGGGGATGGCCCTAGTAGATTGGGCCCATATGGAAGAGGTCAATCTGGGAGTGATGTGACACTACCAACACATACTACATAATGCATCTATAATCATGGATTTCATTGAGAGATGGATTCTATCCATGAACACCTTCCTTCTACCAACTAGTGAGATGACTATCTTGATAGAGGACATGCACAAGATCACTCCTTTACCCCTATGGGGTGATATAATATATCATATTAAGTGAGATTAGTGTGATAAGCTCCTAGAGCTGATATATGGAAATGACTAGGATCATGTCAAGTGTCATGCTAGGGGATTTAGTTACTCTACGCTCTAGCAAAGGGTGAGGGGTGAGAGGAGACTAGTGACTATGATGATGATGATGATGATGATGATGATGATGATTATGGTTATGTCATGCTTTACCCTTGAAAACTTGAGTAGTGGGAGGTTTCCCTATCTACTATTATGGGTGTTTATTGATATGTTGTTAGGATACATAGTGTTTAGATGGGTACCTATTCTTTTGGTATAGATATATAAAGAGCTATGGGGTTTCATAACTCACAAGAGATACAACAACAATGTCAATCTTATTCTACATTATTGGGATTATGAGCACATCTAAGTGATAAGGTTAGTGGGGTTACCATAGACAAGATTTACTCAAATAGATTTCCCAGTGGGTTATATGAGGTGGAGAGCTAACTTTGCCACTTCAAAAGTGGGTGGAGGGGGATCATGATGTAGATTGGTTCATGGGTTCACTAGGTTCATTGGTGATGGATGATGTTATTTGGAGACCGTATGTTTAGTTCCCAGAGTGGGCTAGCTATAAGAGGGAGACTCTATCCTTATAGAGTTACAACTGGATATTTGACAGGTGGGATGGGGAGGTAGAGCTCATTCATTTTAATAGGTTTTAGAGATAGTTCATCTTGGTTCAGGGGATCTTGATCCCATTCCTAAGATATAGATGTGAGGATGTAGAAATCCTTTTACTTGTTCCATAGCCAGTGCAAATATTGCTTGATCATGAGGAGCTACTACCGATGTTAGTGATTGATGATGTAGGATTTCTTAATGGGTACCCTACATGGTACTAGGCTCTATACATGGTAATGGAATTTAGTGGAGATAATGGTAGTAGGAGATAAAATGATATGGACCTAGCCGATAGAGCTCAACAGGCATAGGTTTTGGGAGGTTCCCCCAATGTATAAGCAAGAATCATACTAGCCACTACACAAGATGGGTTATAGCTTTACAGGGGTAAGTGGTAGCTTTACAAGGTTAGGTGGATACACTTATAGGTGATATAGACTAGGCTAGAGCTTCACTAGCCTTGGTCACACAGGAGAGATACTCCCTGAGATAAAGAGGGGGGAGATGCAACATCTATAAGACCACTAGGTACCATACCCATGGCACAATACCTAGCAATAGTGGAGGAGTTATGGTACTATGAGGCTATAATCTTAAGTTAATGTCTTAATGAGCCTTGATGGGGTGAGTACAGATCTAGTTTGGTAGGTGCTTCTAGCATGGAAACACCAAGTCAGTAAGTTGTATCCATAAGAGGACAAATAGGTACTTTAGGGGTATAGGCACTAGGAGACAATGATGTGCCAAGAGATAGTAGTGCCCCAAGGGCATATAAATGACATGTTTTAGGTATATTATATATTATTGTATATCATTTTGATTTTGGACTATGAGCTAATGTGAGGAAATGTACATTTTGAGAGAAAGAGACATGTGTATTTGTGTATATACTATGATGTTATACTCATAATTTATTATATGATCCTTGTTTATTGCTCATGATCTATGGTTTTGATGTGATTTTTATGACACAATGTTTATATTTATAATTGATGATGTTATATAGGTTGGATTGGATTAAGGAATATAAACCCTTTGAATGCTTCACATTAGCATTTATTCATTTGTTGAAAAATGTGTCTTGATAACATAATGTCAAGTGAGCTCAAAATCCCTTACTTATAGTGTATAAAGGGGAGATGGATGAAAATGGAACCTTCTTATGAGACTAGTATATCTCTTCTAGAGGATACCAAAGAGTTATTATTAATAGGTGTATGTCATATAAAGCATAAACTAATTAATGTGGGAAGTCTACTCATGCAAGATGATTATGGATTTCAAAATTATTTTTCTTATGAGAGCCAATTATGACTTTCAAAAACTCTTTTGATTTTTTTGTTGCTTGAAAATGGGTCTTTTGATTATTTTCTTAGGAGGGTTGGGGAAGCTGATCAATGCAGGAAGCTTCCAAAAAATGCTTATTTTGAAAAAATCTTTACTCAACCATCCTTCAAGGGAGTGGTCTATTATTTGTGTGATTTATTTAATTATTTTCATATCCATTCTTCAAGGGAGAAATCCACCTTAAGTTGAGCAATTTTGAATATGTTTTCAACAATTGTCCTTTAAGGGAGTAACCAACAAATGCTAAGAATGACCCATGATTGCTATTGGTTCAGATTTTTATTTTTTTCTTTGTTTGATTTTGCTTGACATAGACATGATTATATAGGCTTAAAGGGATCACCTTTATGAAGGTAAAACTAAAAGCACAAGAAGGTTTATTAGGTTTAAAGGGGTTTAGGTGACAATGATCATGTGAAGTCATCCTATATAAGGGGAGGAAAGTACCATGAGAATCATGCCATGGGTAGAGCCATGGTACCCATTATTAAATATTAGGATATGATTATGATGGATAATCACATGATTAAATTTTAATTAATTTCCCCTAAAATAGGGAGATGAATGTGGTTTGTAAGCAAGAGATGAGCTTAAGTTAGACAAAAGGTGAGTTTGATCCTTTTTAACAAAACAAAGGATGCAGATGTGAAGAATTGAGGGGTTCAAGTTATGTGTTACCTTTAAGAGAGGATAATAGATAAGATCATGATCCATACTTGTGGATTATTATATAAGGTCCAAGACAATTGAAAGCAAACTTACCCTACTTGCTTTTCTCCATATTGATGACATGTTGATTTTCCTTTAGGACAAGGTCTCTGATGTTGAATTCTTGCACTCTAAGGTGGGTTTTATAGGAATTCTTGACACACTCTTTGTATACATGAATATGGGTAAGGGTGGCTAAATTATGTTTATCAATTATCTCAAGTTAGGCTAAACAATGCTGATGATAATCATCCTCAAAAATGAGATCCTACAAAGATATGCAAAGAGATGGGATTTGGACATTGAGAGGCAAGATGACCTCTACTCTAAACATAAGAGAGAATGGGGTAGAACCCATAGGAGTTATAATTCTATTATGACATGCCCATAAGGTGAAGGGGATATCTAAGTGCCAATCTTGACCAGATACATTGACCATTTTGGTGAGCATGTTATTAAGTGTTTTTTTAGAGGCCTCTACCTATCCATTCACTTAAGGGTGATAGGGCAAGGAAAAACTTAAATTAATCCTAAATTCATCACAAATACCCTATACTTTCTTGTTTTTAAACTATTTACCATTGTCAGTGATGATCTTCTGAGGAACATCGAAGTGGTAGATGATGTGATGGTTGATAAAGTTGACAATCTTTTATACTTTAGTTGAGACTAAAGAATAACCTCTACCCATTTGGTAAAATACTCAATTATGGTGATGATATAATGGTGTTATTTGAAGAATGGGGGTTAATTTCACTAATAAGGTCTAGACCCCATTATGAGAAGGGCCATAAATTGATGAAAATGTGAAGACTATGGCTAGGTTCATGATCCAAATTAGCATGTTGTTGATAATTGAAACACTTGTTAACATAATCACAATATTCTTGGTTGAGGGTAGGATAGTAATAGCCAAGGTGAAGGATGCACTTAGCTATGGCTAGGCCACTAAAGTTTCCCCTATAGATCCCATAATGACTTTCCTTGATAGCATGAGAGGCTTTGTGACTATATAGGCAATAGAAGAGGAGACCATCAAAGCCACATTTGTAAAAAAATATTTGAGTGTTCATATAAATATCAGAAGGAATGATGGCAAGGTTGAGATAGTCGAAGTTTTATTGATACCAAAGGTCAGGTTGGGTCTCCTCCATAGTGAAGATGGTGGGAGAATATAATTTGACATAGAAAGGATGGGTAATTATATGGATAATGACATATATCTTAGATTATGAGGGTGTAGAGGGGATCTAAGAGGCAAGGGAAGCCATGGTTAAAAAATCTTATTGGTAGATCATAGGGTTGACTAGATGTGGTAGTGTTGAAATGATGTCAGGAGTTCATCAACTAGTTGTTTATATTGTTGCAAAAAATCATTATTACATTGGTAAGAGCCATTTATTTGAATGAAAATAAGTTGGGAGTCACCAAAGATGTTAATCATTTTGACTCCCAAGGCTAACACAATTTGAAAGCCTATCACTACGGCTTCATACTCAGCCATATTATTGGTACATTCAAAATTTAGCTTGAAGGATAAATGAAGAGGTTCACCATCAAATATAATAATGATGATGCTAGCTCACCCACCATGTTGACACTTTGACCCATCAAATAACATGGTGACTTGATAGTTGAAGTTTGCCTAAGAGAGGGTCATGATGGACTCATCAGGGAACTCAAGAGGGGGAGGTTGGTTGTCTACTAATGGTGCTTTAATCAATTGGTTAATAATGACTTGACCTTTAATTTAATTATTTTGAATAAACTCAAGGTAAAAATCATATTAAAGCATGAGCCACTTGACCATACATTGGTTTTGGTATGGCTTGGAGTGCATATACATGAGTGGGTTGATATTGGTTATGACATAGGTTTTATGGTTAAGAAGGTAGTGGAAAATTTTGGTGGCCATGAAGACTAAAGCTAAATAATGCTTCTCAGTGTGAGTATACCAAGTCTCATATTCTACAAGCATGTGACTGATGTAGTAGATGACTTGATCTTTGTGTTTTTCATCATGATGAGCAAGAATTTCCCCTAGGGAGTGATCAGTGGTGGAGATATAAAGGTATAAAGGTTGGTCATCCTTAGGAGGGATGAGGATAGGTGGAGACAAAAGGTACTTATTGAGTAAATCAAAGGCTTTTTGGCAGTCGCTATTCCACTTAAAAGACAAATCCTTATTCAAAAGGTGGTAAAAGGGTTGACATCGGTCTGAGAGTTAGGAGATAAAGTGATGAATGGATTGGATCTTCCCCTATAAACTACATAGTTTATTAAGGTTTATTGAAGGAAGCTTGTCGAGGATGGATTTTTTTTGGAAGGATCAATTTTGATTACCTAAAGGGAAATAATAAAGAAAAGAAGTTTTCTTGACAAGACCCCAAAAATGCACTTTTTGGGTTTAAGGTGGACATGGTAATGGGTAAGTCACTCAAAGATGATCTTAATAATGACCAAATTATATTTACAATGTTTGTATTTCCCAAGAAGGTCATCCATTTAGTCTTCAACAATGTTGTGGATAAGGTCATGGAAGATGTAGGTCATGGCACACTTTTAGGTTACACCAACATTATTCAATCCAAAAGGCATCATTCTATAATAGAAGGTCCCCCATGGGGTAATAAAGGTGGTTTTTTTGTTGATATTTAGGGTTAATTAGGATTTTATTGTAACCCAAGAATCCATCCATGAGAGATAACATCTCATGGCTAGCTATAAGATCAACTAGCTGGTCGATGCTTAGTAAAGGAAAGTTGTCTTTTGGGAAAGCAAGGTTAAGATCAAAAAAGTCCACATAAATGTATAGTCCCCTATGGATTTGGTGATAGGCAAAAAATTTGAGACCCATTGGGGATAGTCAATGGGTTGAATGAAATTGATAGATAGGAGATGTTGAAGCTCTTCTTTGACAAGAAGGGTTATGTGAGGGTGTATTAATCAAAGTTTTTCCCTGATAGGCTTCACATCATAGTTGGTGATTATGTTATGGGTGGAAATGGTGAGGTTAATTCCTATCATGTCACTATAGGATCAAGAAAATTATATTATTTGATATTGGAAAAAGGAGTGGAAGCCCTGAAGTTCATTGACATTAAGTGATTGACCAATTTTGACAATGTGGGGGTTATCCAAAGTACCCAAGTTGATATCCATATTGGATTCATTCAACATGGTCAAAGTATTGGGAGGAAGGGATTTGTGTATGGAATAATTAGGGGCACCAAGGTAGTGATAATGGAGTCATTATCCTAGTACTAAACAATTTTAATGATAGGAGAGTCATTTCCTATGATCTCAAGATGGGTCATAGGGATGGTTATGACTACCCCTTCCTTTTAGTAAGTTAGAGGTCCTAGGATAATCATGTTTATGAAAAATAATTTAGGTGGTATGATTTCATCCTCCTCACACTCAAGTGGAAAAAAGGTTGGTGAGGAAGGGATGTCTTCTTCAATAATGGTGGTGGTAGGTGGTTTGGTTTTCCTCTTGTTGGGTAGAATGAAACCAAGGCCATGTGTCTCATGAGGCTTTCTAGTTTTAATGGAAATCAACTCATGTGGGCCATGCTCATATAGTCCAAGACCAAATTCCTTCCAATCACACTTGTGGAGCTATGTCTTGGTAAACTTTGGGTTGTCCAAATATGAGAAGTTAGAGGTGAATGGTCAAGGTGAAAAGGAGGTGGTAGAAACATCAAGTGGTTTTTAAAGTCCTCCATAGATGAAATGGGTTTGAAAATATGAAGGTCTAAAGGGAATAATGGCTCTAATATTTGGGTCATACCCAGGCCAAAGATTAACTTTCCCATATTAGTAGGGAGTAGGGAAAGCATCAATGGTGAGGAGGAAATATTCTTCCAATGAAAGACATTAGAATGTGGATTCAAAATGGTCTGAGGTATGGATATAATCAGAGGGGATGGATGAGCTAGTTTATGCCTCATTGGTAGAAGAAGGTATGCCTTCCTCTTTCATGGTTGAGGCTTGTCTTTGGCTGATTAGGGTGTGTTAGATGGAGGTAGAAGGATGTTTTTGGGTTAATAATTCATGTTGCATGATGAAAAGGGGATTGGGCTAGCTTGTATAGTGAGAACCTAGCCTTCATGCTCAAATTTGATGTAATGATGAAGGCTAGAAGGTACACAACCCATGGAGCAAATCCAAGGTCATCCTAACAATACATTGTATTAAGATTTGCCTTCTACTACATAGGAGAGTTTGGGGAGTGTGCGAGGCCCTAAATGGATATGAAAGATAATAGTTCCCAAAGTACTGGCCATGGTGTCATTGAAGGATCAAAAGATGATTGAGGTTTTTGACATGACATTATTAGGTAGGTCGAGTTGATCATAGGCATGAGAGGATATTATGTTCATATTAGCTCTCCTATTAATAATGACTTATTTGATGTAATTTTGTATGATGTAGGTAGTAATAAAGAGAGGGGGATCTGGTTCATCTAGATGGATTGAAGGTATTTCTAAATCCTTGAAGGTGAAAAAGTTGGAAATTTGGAGAGTGCCAACAAAGGCTATAAGAGGTTGAGGCTCTTCAAGTTGGACCTCTACTAATTTTAATGCCTCTATCATTACTTAGCAATGATGAGGTGAGGTAGTAATCAACTCATATAGGCTCATCTTCATCAGGGTTTAGTGAAGTTGTTTGAGGACCACTCTCCTAATTAATTTAGAGGGGTTAGATTGGGAGGTACCTAAGATAGATATCTTGGGTTGGTTGAAGGTGAAGGTGATTGATTTTTTTTTGGTTGGGAGGTGGAATATAGGTATGTCCATATGATGGAAACTTTGGCCTTCCCATTACACTTCTACTGAGCATGTGATCAAGTGACCACATGGATAGTATGGGTAGAGGGAAGAGTTAAGGTAGGATATTAGTTTGGTTCCTCATCACTCTAAGGTGAGAGTGTGGAAATAGGTAGGCATTGGGTAGTGGTTATTATCTATTGGATTAGTAATAGGCCTATAGGAGGTTCTTCTATTAATAGATCATCCTCATCATAGAGCCAATGGATAATGGTTTGGAGAGCTTTGTATTTATCCATGTCATGCCCTAGTGTCTTATGATAGGAGCACACTTGGTGGTCATTATACCAAACTAATTTTGGATTCAGAGGATTGAATGACCTGATAGGAGGTAAGGTCAAGCAAGAAGCTTGAAATAACCTTTGGAAAATAGTTGAGTAAGATTCAGTGAAAGGTGGAGAGGGTTTAGCCTTTATTGGTGAGATGTAAGTCTTTTTAGAAGTAGGATTGGTGATAAAAGGTTTGGGTAAGGTGGTGTTTTTAGGTGATGGTTTTGGTAAGTTGGAGGTAGGAGGTTTTAGGGTAGGTAGTTTTGTTATTTATGGCTCAGTGAAGATAGGTGTGTCAGAAAGCAAATGTGCTCATGTAACCAACAATAATGGTTGGGTTTGGGTTGAGACAATCATTTTCCTAATCAAAGTGTATGGATGAGGTCCCAAGATAGAGGGCAAGGTTGAAATAGGTAGGAGTTTGGCCCTCTATATTTTTGGTAGATTTACTTCTTTGGTTGATTTGGTTTGGTGTTTGGTTGTTGGGTTTGGTGTGATTAGCTCTAGTTTTAAGGATGGGTGATTAGGTATTTGTGTGGGGAAGATGCAGAGGTTTTTGGTTGGTTTGGTTGGAGAGGTTTATTTGGTTGTTTGGTGTTTGGATGTATTGAATGGTTGAGAAGTGGTTGGGTTGGTAGAGGTTTTTATTGGTTTGGTTGATAAGGTAGGGGGTTGGATAATAGAAGTGGTGGGTTGGTCCATCAAAGGTGTGGTTGGGGGTTCTTTCTTGGTGATATAATGGAGCCAAATTTATGTAAAAAGGTGGCCTAATCCACATTAGAGTTGGAGATAATTGTAATTTTTGAACTAACCTAGAGAATGGCTTATAGACTGACCTTGTTCCCTAGATAATGGACTCGAAAGCTAAGCCCATAGGTTGAGAAAGGGGAATGGTGACCTCAAACTTTTCCTCAATCAAAGGATGAAAGGTTTGGATGGGTGACTCTTCTATGGGAGGTATAGAAATGGAGGCTTCCTCTTTGGGAATGATATTCAAATGGGAATTAAATTGCTCAATGGTTAATCTAGAAGGTAAATTAGTGGTGGTTGCTTATTTAGGCATACTTCCTCATCTTGGGTCTTCAAAATAAGAGAATCTCCACTACCTCAATAAGTGGAAAGGGAAAGGGATAGGTAGATTGGGTGATAGGTTCTTTAGTAATAAGCATGTTAAGAACCATATTGATGGTATGGGCATCATGAAAACACTTAGCTTTGTTTCTCTTACTTTTGGTAGGTGCATGATTGGGAAAAGGTTTCTTAAAAATGTCAAGGGCTTGGTTTGAACATTTAGTGGGGTTGTCTAATGTAATATCCCACTTATCAATGAAGGATTGGATAATGATCTTGAAGGTATTACACTTACTAATGTCATGCCCAACTACTCAATGGAAAGTACATAGATCATTCTCATTATACCAACTAGGTGCAAGATGAGAAGAATTAAATTGTTAAGGAAGTTTAATAAGAGGAAGTTGTATTATATTAGCCTTCAAAAAATTCTCTAAGATAAAAGCATAAGATTCCCAAAGTGGGGTGAATTGCTTTTGATTATTTTGGTTTTGGCTCCTCATGTTTTGTTTTGAGGAGTTAGAGGAATTTGGTTGATTGACAGATGGTGGAGGAGTGGTCTTAAGGACAACCACATTTGTAGTTCCCTTGATTTTGGCATTGGTATTGGTTTGGTTACTTAGTTTAGAGGAGGAAGCCTCATCACTTTTATAGTTAGAGTTCTTGTTTTTCAACTTTATCTTTCCTTCATCGATGGCTCTATTTTCTATCTTGTGCACCATGGTAAAAGCTTCATCAAAGGTTTTGAAGCACTGAATATGCAATGTAGAGGGGATTTTCTTGTCACATTCCTAAGCAAAAATTTATATTATTTTGGGTTAGGTTAAAGAGAAGGAAGTTGATTGATTAGGCTTATCTAATGGGCCACAAAATCAATAGTAGATTCATCATCAAATTGCTGGATAAAGTAAAGGCCATTGATGGAAACTTTCTTGGAGATATTTATTGAAAAGTGATCCAAGAAAGTTTGGTCTAGTTGGGTGAAGGAAGACAAAGAGTGTTTGGTTATGACACTATACCAATCCAAAGTTAAAATTACTAGGGATATAGGCAAGGTATGTAAAAGGAGGGAAACACCATAGGCAATCAAATAATGTGCATTCTCAAATTTATTGAGGTGCTATTAGGGATCCTCCTTACTCTAAAACGTAGAGAACTTGGGGAGCTCCCATTGAGGAGGATATGGTTTGATAGGGACAAATGGGTGGATGGGATCATTACAAATTTGATCATATGATAATATATCGTGAGCTATCAAAATGGGTGACTCTAAGGTAGTAATTTTATCCATGAGCCATTTCATTAGATATGTTTGGGGTTGTGCTCCTAGAAGGTTGTAAGGTGCATACTATTATGGTGGTTCGGTGACATATTGGTAACTGGTAAGAGGTTGAGGAGCTACCACATATTGATATGTGGACATAGGTGGTTAGGTGGATGCTATATAGGGGTAGGTGGATGTATGTGGTTGGGTGGTAGGTAGAGGTACATGCCCTTGTGGGTTAGGGATGTAACCTAGGTTTGGTAAAATGGGCACCTATTGGGTAGGAATGATGGTTAGGTTAGTGATCAAAGGAAGGATAGTGACCTTTATGCTCATTGGGGGTAAGGTAAAAGGTATAGGCACCACAAGATTTTGAAGTGGGGTAGTGGTTAGCATATTGGGGGTAGCTGAAAGAAGGTTGGTAATGCTATTAGTAGGTAATCCCATGGTATTGGGAGTATATGTGGCTAGTGGTTGGGTTGCTCCTATGGTAGAGGAGTTTTTGGTGTGGGTGGAAGGTATAAGGGTGTTTATAGGTTGAGTAGGTTAGTATTCCACAGTAATATCAAAGGGATTATTGGTAGATGAGGAATCTTAGGTAGTAAATGGTTGGGTAGTGATCATGGTAATAGAAGTGTTTTCCATAAGGTGGGAAGGCATGTCATAAGGTGGGTCTACAGGTGGAACTGAAGTAGGGGTATGATGAGGCATGTTGTTAAGATAATGTTGGAGGGTCACAAGATTGTTATCTAAGAAGGTGGAAAAGTTTGTATCTACTTGGATAACTTCTTGAGGGAAAGACTTCCCAAAGGATGAGGAGAGTTTTTTAGTTTAGAAACATACTCCATAGATGAGGAGATATAAGAGGTTGATTAGTTTGGTGATGGGTTTTATTCCACTAGATTCTTTCATTACTGGTGAGTTAGGACCATCCAAGGTAAGGGATAGAATACATAAACAATCTCACCACTCAAACAAAGAGAAGATAAAAAATGAGAAAAGAAATCAATCACACACTAGAAAGTATGTTAAGTCCTAAAATTCTTTTTAGTCTCATCTTTTAGTGTATACCTTAAGCTTTCAAGAAATTCCATGACTCCAATTGGGCTGATAAAAAAGGTACTAAAAAATAAATATACAAATGGTTTCAAGTTATTCAAGCTCTCAAAAATGATTTGTATTAGAAATCAATAAATGGCTTGGTATTGGGGCCTACCCCCTTGTTTCTCTCAATCTTAGTTTATTTTCTAGTTAAAGAAGTAAGAAACTAAATATGACTATGATAGAAGACCCTGTTTGTTTGTGCATTCATGATCTAAATGATTATGAATAGATCTTCTTTGTATTAGAAAGAGTTATTTGTATATAATAAAACATTTAAATCAAAGGGGTTTTTAGATGGATGTCAAGGTGGATTGCCTAGCATGATCTAGATCTAAGAAGTGTGAGATTACTAGGAGGTTGTCAATCCACTCTTTTAAAATAGTTATGTTAAAATAAATAAAGATGAAGTACTTGCATCAAATGATAGAAAAGACTGAAAAGAATGAAAGAAGAAATAAACTATTGATAGATGAAATATATTAATTATAGAAATAAGTGGGTCAATACTAATGCTAAATAGGTCAGGTTGGGTTCAAAAAATAGGTGGGGTCTCTGTGAGTAAGTAGAGAGATAGAAAATGGAATTCGGTTGAGGGTAAGTATTTGTAAATAGCTTGTTGTTATTTCTTACCAGAGTGACCATCAATGGTTGGGATGACCATCAGTGGTTAAGGTGACCATTGGTGGTTAAGGTAACCATCGACAGTGAGGGTGACCATCAGAAGTTGCTATGGGTTTTGAGGGTGTTCAAAAAAGGGATACAAAATGTGTCAATAAGTGATTTGAGATCTAGTTAAGATTAGAGGTTAGAAGATATTATACAAAAGGATTTGATTTAGGTAGAGATGTCAGAAACCAAATAAATAAAACTTGAGATATGAAATATACCTAGTTTATTGCTTGTTAGCTGATGGTAGATTGAGAAACAATTTTGATGGAGTAATTGTACCTATGGTTGAAGAATAATTTTGGTAGAGGTTTGGGCCTCTATTGTGGTTACTGACTTGCTATAGGTAAGACCTAAAAATATGTATTTGATGCTAGAAGCTCTTAATAATTTCTGGTTGATAAGCTTGATTGCTAAATTCCTAGCTCTCCAGATGGATTGATCCTTTTTTCACCTCCTACTCCTCTCTTTTAGAGGAAAAAGAGATGGAGGTATAGGTTTTATAAGGAGTAAAACTCATTACAAAAATTTAATTCTTGATGTGTTAGTTCACTACATGAATTAAATTGTGATGTGTTTGGGTTTGCACACAGACTAAGTTTGAGTGTTTAAGTGGTAGGGACCTAATTATGAGTAGTTAGGGTGACCATTGATAGTTAAGGTGACCATCAGTGGTTGAGGGGTCAAGGTTAAGTGGCATAAAAAGGTAGGTCAGTGAGTTGGGTTTATCTAGTTAGCTAACTTGACACAGAGTCATGGTTGGAAGTTGGGTAATGGTTTGATCTAGGGGTGTTTTGACATAAAGAACTATTATGTGTAATTTTATAGTGTCTACACCCCTCAATTCACACATTCCATTGATAAGTGTGCCAAGTGCTTAGCCAATATATATCAATTTCCAAAGTTTATACTCAACCAAAGACCTAAGTTGGTTCTCACCTTGGTAATGACCTCCAAGTAGGATTAATAGGAAAGGTTAAGGTGAATTTTAAGTGATGAAATACTAGTAGAGCCTTGTCTCAAGTTGTTTTAATGTTTAATTGATGTAGGTGGTTTTTTTTAGTATGTGAAACAAGAGTGAAACTATGATTGAATTACTTTGCTTTAATTTAAAAAAGTGAGCTAAACTTGCAAGCAATCAATGTATGAAGTTGATTTTAAGCCCGAAAAAACTTTGATGTCATTTATGAGCATAGAATAGGGAGAAGAACATATATATGTAAAAAAAATAAACCCAAGTAGACACTCAAGGGTCCCACTAGGTGTGTCATAATGTTTTAGTGAATTTTAGCTTATATTTTGAGAAAGAAAAAAGGATAAAATGGATACAGGTATGTTTGAAAAACCTATTTGATCATGCCCACATTGAATCAGATGATTGTGAAGAACTTCTCTTTGGCTTAGGAGGATGACCAACAAATAACATAACACTAAAGTAAATGGCTAGTTAGATAGATAGCTAAGTGGATTGCCTAGCATTAGCTAAATCCCATAAGCAAGGTCTTCCTCGAGGGCTATCAATCCACATGTTTTAAACAATTAAGTTTATAAAATAGAATATAAGGTACTTACATCAATAATCAAAATCTAATAAAAGTGAATATAAGAGATACTTGATAAATAAATAGACTAAAATGAATAATATAACCATAAGCGAGTTAATACAAATGCTAAACAAGTCAAGTGTGCTTCAAAAAATAGGTTGGGGGTCTGTGAATAGGAAAATAAATAGAAAGTTGGATGTAGTTGAGGGTAAATGGTTAAAAATATCTTGTTATTATTTCATACCATAGTGACCATAACTTGTTAAGGTGACCATCAATGATTGAGGTAACCATCAGAGGTTGAGGAAACCATAACTGATTGGACAAACCATCAGTAGTCAAGCTAACCATCGATAGTTACTATGTATTGGGTTTGGGTTGATAAAATTTAGATTGATGGGATCACAATAGGAAATTTTGAGATGTTGGTTTATGTTAGGTTGATTTTAAAATACAAACAAAGTAATTGAATAATGGACAATAAATACTTAGTTTGCTAAAGGTTGATCGAATGAATGGTTGAGGTGGTTGGCTCATTAATAAAGTCTGACATGATTCCAAAAGAGTAATGGTACTTGGCTATTGAATAAGGGGTGGTGGCAAGTGAACTCTCTAACATGATGGATGGATCACTAGATTGATATAAGAACACTTGTAAAATAAGGTTTGGATGTAAAAGGCTCTCGATAGTTCTGGATCCCTTCTCACCCCTTGATCCTCTCTTTTTATAGGTAAGGAAGGAGAGGTGAAACAAGAAATTAATTGGGATTTTTAATTATAACTCATGCATGTAATGGTTCACACATGGATTTAGATGAGATAATTATAAAAAGCAAAGTGGAGTTAAGGGTGAGTTAAGTTGGTTTAGATGGTGGAACCTAAGCATTGGTAGTCAAGGTGACCATCGGTAGTCACCTTGATTATCAATGATCAGGGGTGAAAGGCAAGGTTGGTTAAAAGGTGGTTTTTATCTAGTAGGTTAATTCACTTAGTCTAGGCTTGGTTGTTAGTCAAAATTCCAATGTTTTGGCCCAAGGGGGTCCTGAGGTGGTCTAGGGGGAATTACGACATTTAGAACCATCATGTATAAGAATATCATACCAAAATGACACACATTTAGGAGAGTTTCATGAATATTATTTAGTAGTTTTCTTGATTATAACTTGTTTATTCATGATGTGACACTTGTCATAAACCTCTCTTATGCCCATCTTCTCTCTCCTCATTATATTCTATATTTATGGTCTAATTTGGATTGGAATTGGATCATTACACTAGGAGTATGGCATATCCCTACTCTTTTTTATTATCTATTAATCAATAATATGAGTATTTTTACCTCTTCTTATGGTTGTATGTAGTGTATGCCTTGAATGGTTGATATGATCAAGCATAGATTAAGTTCACCTTGGTTGTTGTCTCAATTATCTTTACCTTCATGTATTTTGAATCATTTTTATAGGTTGTGAAGAGTTTCATTAGGGGTTTCATGGGGTTAGAAGTGGCAAATACCTTCCCTCCTAGTCTCAATGGACTTTAACACTTTGAAAATCATTGATGTGATAGGGTCTCTCTAAGAGAAGTGTATGTTTATTGAAATATTATATGTCTTAATGAAAATAAAAATTAGTGGTGATGGCCATAATATTGGTGTGTCACCCCCATTTTAGTTTATAGTTTTATTTCTCCCTTTTTATTGAAAGCTAGTAGGTTAGTAATTGGTCCTAAGTGATACATCAAGGGATATATCCCTATCTAGAGGTTTTATTTAGCTATAAGGTCACCCAAAACCTTTGAAAAGTCCCCATGCTATCACTTAAGTGAGGAGGATTGAACACCCAAGGTGAAAATTTTGATGATAATAAGACCCTATTGGGACAATAATGCACCCCAATATTATCCACTTATATCATTAGTGTCATCCTGCCATTAAGGAACATTTTTTAAAATTTAAAATTTGTGAAAGGGTCATCTTACAAGTTTAAAAAGCTCTATCCAAATGGATTCAAACAATAACGGGCTTCTAAATAAAAAATTACCAAAATTTTAATTGCATATTTGTTGTGACCAACACACCCCACCTTAAAAAAATTTAGGCTTGGACCCAATTTTCATTCAAAAATATCATGATCATATATTATGTATTGAATGTTCAAGTATAGATCACATGAAAATGAATTTAATTTCACAATATATATTGAATTATTTTACAATAAATATAATAAAGAATATATTACAATGTAAAGGTTCTCAAAGTTGATTTACTTCTTTTGTATCATGTTGAATTTGGGCTAGAAGATGTTTTCTATGGATATCTTAGACTTTGGCTTTAAATTTTCAAAATGGGACCATTGAATGATTTAAAATGTTTTTATAATTTAAATATTTTAAAACTTTTAGTTTCAATAGTTTGGTGGTGATTATGATTTTTATGACTAATTTACTAATCTAAATGTCTTATCCAAAGTTATTTATATGTCTAAGTGCATAGGCTAGACTACCATCACAAGATATCAACACATGTCTTCATCCAAATTCTTCATTCATGATTTTAAAAGTTATAAGTATACCATTTACCCAAATAATAAATATTAAACCACATGCCACAATAGAGATTATCCATGGTCTTCATGACTAAGATAGTTTACAGAGTTATTAGAGTACTCGAACAAATGAGATTAATCCATATGTCATAATATTGGTGACATGAAATTGGTAGTTATTTACATAATTTTTTAAATATTTTATACCCTCCAAATAAGAGTGAACCATCCAATTATCACAATATAAATGACCCATAACCTATAGGATCAAACTACATAATCAAAATTTGAATACCATCTGGAGTAGCATGGGCCATCCACATGCCATTATCTCAGTAATTTATGACTTCCCAGAGCATAAAATAGTGGTTACAGCCTAGGCAAGTGAAAACCATACATGTGGAATCATACCAATAGATCTTAGTCTAATGCAACATGGTACAAAGTTAGAATTTAGTTACCCCTCTGGTGAAATAATAATTCTCCATGTGTTGCAATCTTGCTAACCCATGATCTATACAATACACAGTTAAGAGTTTCATACTCTGGGAAATCAAGTTTGAAAGTTATTTCTAAGTGTCATCATCCTAGGAAAGTTTTTCCTAAGAGGTAGAGTACAAAAAATAGGGTTTAACACCTAGTGGATGAGTGATATGAAGTCATGTGTCTCTGGATAAGTCAATTAATTAAAAAAGAATATATCTATCATAAAAAATAAGCTCTAAAATTACAAAAGAAGACATATATCATGTTAAGATGATGAGGAACCTATAAGAAATTAAAATATTCCACATGGTAATGAAAAATCCACTCAAAGTTGATAATTCAAAATCAAACTTCAAATGAGAAATGAATAAGTGGGTAGCGTGTAAAATATGTTGTTTTCAATTAATTCACATGAATTAGAAACTCAATGCATTAAATTTTCAAAGCCAATTGATATATTTGGGTTGTAAATCATGATGTGATTACATTTCCCTCTTGTTATCCTATGTTTTATATGAGTTCAAGCTCCCTAGTGATTAAAACACTTCAAACTTTTCAGAGAACTTATATTACTTTCATAGTGATAATGGTTTCATCATCTCGCATTCCTCCTGCCTTTGCATTTTCCATTGTAGGCATGACTAAATTATTAGATACAATGTTTGATTTAGTAACATTGGAGCACCAATTTAAATATTGCTTATCCATATGGAGTAAGGGACCAATTAACTACCTTTACATAATGATACAAGGATGCCATTTTAACTATTAAGACGGTAGACCTACATAACATTATGGCAAAACTAAAGTTAATTCCATGCATCAACTTAATTTATGATTTATTTCTAGATGGAAAAATTATAGGAAAATATTTTATTACTGATGAAATATTACCCCTATGGCCTACAATAGTGGAAATGCATTTGAGAAATACTATAGGCTTCATATTCTTGAGATAAATTATGACCAGGCTATGGTGAACTCATGGTTTCTTACAAATTAAATCAAGGACAAATTATAGAAATGAGAATCCAACTAATAAATTTTGTAATCGAAGGCCCAATTTACTCTATTCCCATAATTTTTTAGGCTAGGGGTAAGAATCACAATGGCTATGCTAAATCTATTATATGGATTTTTGAGTATTTCTTGTGTTCATAAGATATGGGTCCTATTGTTGGATATCAATTTGAGTTTATAAAAAATTATTTACCTTGGAGAAATAATTACCTCAAATTTTATTCACCAAATTATCAACATATAAAACCAACTAGATTAAAACATTTATATGATTTCATACTTGGTAGATGCTATAACTACTAAAATGTACCCATCATATGTAAAACCTTGGGAACCATATGTAGAGCATCCTAATAATAGGTTTTGTCATGAATTTGATATAATTAACATATAAAAATATAAGATTTAAATTCAAAGACATACATAGACATTTTATCTAATGGTTTATAGGGTCATCTATGGGTAGAACATGCTCAGTTTGTTAGAACACATTAAGATAAGCATTAGGAAAATGGGTGATTATTGTGATTACGCTGATTGTACTATAATTAAAATTGAACTTACTAGAGTATAAAATTTATATCTACCACATACTATTCTATAAAAAGTGTATGAATAGGCAATTTCTATATAATTATATGTAAGTGTGGAGTTTGTGGAGTTCTAACTGAGGTATGCTAAACAAGGAAGTTTGCACCCAATCCCTCTTAGCATTGGCTATATATAGTATAACAAATGGAAGCACCTAAGCTTTTTGGGAAATATCATAATGAATTATGAATTTAAAAGGGTAGCATTTAGGTATTGGGATCCCAAAAATAAGGTAAGAGAGCACCTCAAGAAATATGAAAAGAAAGTCAAAAATCTCTTATGGTTACCAATGGTATAATTATGACTCTATATTTCTAAATGTTGAAGATGATAGTGAGGTTGATATATGGATGCACAAGGTTGACATGAAAATGATAGTATCCCAAAGTATCCAATAGGATCTTATCAATATAGAGGAATATGCAAGGAAAATAGACAATAAATAATGGACCTCAACACTGATTCATGGACCTCCTCGTTAACCAAAAATAAAAATGGGAACATAAATTATTGAAGAAAGTACATCTAGGGAGATAGATCCATAAATCATATCCAATATATATATATATATATATATATAGGTCTCCTCACACCTCCAAGTACTAATACTTATCAACCTATAACTAGTTTACAGGAATCTATAGTTCCCAGTAGACTAGATGAACCACTTTTTCTTTCACCCCTACCCTAACATCAAAACAAGTAAGTATTCCCTCTTTCATTTCAAAATTTATTGTTATTTCTACTCCCTTACCACCAATTCTTAACACAACTCCACCAATAGTCACTTCCATTACCACTCCACTTCATCCACTTTCCACCACTATAAACCCTTCATTTTGCATTCCACCCACTTTAAGGCCAACTCTTATTCTTACTAGGACATCACTGATGACATACCAAAGGAAACCTATGATTAATCTCATGTCTCTAAAAGTTATTCAATAATAAGAAAGTCTTGATGAAGGTATATTTTTCAAAGGAGTCCCTTTTTATGAGGAACTAGAGGAGTAAGAGGAAGTAGAGATAATAGAGTAACAAGAGGAAATTAAGTCAGGAGGAAAAAATGAAGAATAATGAATAGAACAAGAAAAGTCTGACTCAATTGAGATAGAATTAATATCATAAGAAAAGAAATAAGTAAAAGACATGGATTAATAAAAGTCTAAACAAGAAGGTCCAACCCAAGAAATTACATTATTGGCTGCACATCCGAGCTCTCCAAGTCAGGGAGTAGAATAACAAATAAAGAAGGTGGTTGAGACCACATCGGTCTCTATTCAAGGTAAAAAAATGGAGCCAAGTCCCAAAGAGACCTTGGTCATTACTAATGTTTCTAAAAGATTTGATATAAGTCCCAAAAATGGAATTATTACAAAGGTTTCAATGTCATCTACAAGGAATATTGCACAAAAAGTAGTAATAAACTCTACATCAATAACTTTCATTACCACTACTACTCTGAGTGATGGCCAACCATCAATTGTAAGTATAAAAACTCTTAATTATTTTGTGTCTCCCATAATTATCACTACTATGCTATCAAAATAAGATCCACCCATTATTTGAATTATTTTATTTTTGATCCTCTTATTCCACTCAAAAGGCCTCATGTATTCACAATGTAAATTTTAGAAACCATATCCCAATGACCATTAAATATTTTTTTACTACTTATATCCAACCTACTAGGAGTTATACTACTATGAGCTCACTTCAGACCCCTGTAACTTATACATTCATTAGTGAAGCTAATCCACAACTTTATAGACCAAATACGTGAGTGCATTTTGAAGACCTAGTTTTTACATCCATTTTGGATGCACAAGTTACACCTCTTAGGCCATTTACATAATTATGTGTACCTATTTATTTAGCTACCTAAATAGATTCCTTCCATAGTATTAGTATGTATGATGCTATAAAATTCCAAGTATATCATTGAGAATCCTCCATATAATAAGGTCACTACATGGAGAAAGGCTATCCCTTCTTTCCTTGAATTAGCCACAACTTCTTCTAATACCTAACATGATTCAACATCAATGCTCCCACTAATTAAATCTCCACCTTCCACTTATAAATATATATCCTACAAAATAACAATTTATTTTGACCATTCCTATATGGATCTAGATATTATAGGAAGAAGAGGTAGGTATGGACGATTTAATTATTATTGAGTAGTCAATGGTGAGTTTTCATTTTGATAGGTAGATTAACACATTGAGAAAGGTTAAGATAAATACTATGTTAGTAGAGTGTTAAAATGTTTAGTTATAATAGAGATAAGACATATTATCTCTAATAAATAATATGAAGGTTCACCCTAGAGACCTATATGAATATGAAAAAGACACAATTTCATTGATGTAATTAGGGGAATGATTAAGTAAATGTTTAAAAACTATTACCAATCAAAGTAAAGTCTAATATAAATAAATGTTATACAATCTCCTTGAGATATTTTAGATAATGTATAGGGAATGGCCATAACATTGTATAATATCATTGGTTCAATAAGACATGCAAGAGCTGAGTCACATCAAGAATGGGGAAGTGATATATATGAATACAATAGAATGAAATATGTGAATTCCAAGCTCAATTTTATGTTCAATGTTACTAAAAATAAAGCCTATGCACTCTTGTGTTTGATATCATCCCCTAATGTTACTTTGGCCAAAAACCACATGATAACCAAAAGATATGATTTATCATAGTGGATAATGAAATGAATGCATTGGTGAAATAATTCATAAGTTATGAGCAATGGGAAATATCAAATTTAAAGGATATGAATATTATAGTTTTATATAAGCCTTTAGGGTAGTTAGTCCCAAGGCCCATTTTTTAGGGTTTGCTCTAACTAGGCATTGATAGTTTTTAAATATAAATTGAAGGCACTGTGTATAAAACTAATGAAAAAAATCATCTAATTAATAGTTTTTTAGAAAGATAAGGTGTCCAACACATACATGTTGAAAATGGAATTCAAGGCTTTAATGATTATTCATGAGAAGATAATGGTCAAGCTACCATTTTAATTCAAAATATCTATCATTGATTATGACACAATCAAGATTGATTTTTAAGCAAGTCAAGGTTTGAATAAGTAGTTGGAAGCATTCAAATAAACTTATCTTTCAATAGGTACATCTTCTTTATCTCAGCCACCTCCAAGCACACTGCCTTAATTTATAGGCTATATTGTGTTGAAAAATTCAAAAGGGCCCACTTTTATGACACTTTTAGATATAATTCCACCAATGCCTCCATCAAATATAGTTGTAATTCTAGATATAACTATATCTATAGTGGCCAATACTATAAGCATATAGGGTCCATCATCAAGTGGTGCCACATCAACACCTTGATTTTATATATGTATTTTTCCATGTCTTTGATGATAATTGAGACTCAAGTATCAATTTTATTTTGGGCATATATATATATAATGTATTTAATATTTCTAGTTGAGGGATATGATTTTTATGTATACATACACAATATGCATGGGTTTTGACACTTAGTTCCTAAAATATAATACGTAGATTTAGATGTTACTTGAGGATGACATGTCCCCATCCCAAGCTATATATACCGGTATCCTCAAAATTCCAAAAGGGAGGATAGTTTTTAAATTGAGATAAATAAAAAATTCCACTATATTTTTGTAAGTTTTCCTTGATGTGTGTATCTTCTCCAAATCATGTGATTCATTAAAGAAGTTTCATCATATTAGTATTCTATTCTTTGGGCTGTGTAGAAGTTTTTTTAATACAATTATTTAGATTATGCTATAGCTAATTTTAATGATTTATGTTCATTAATCATAATCTCTATTTGAAGATGTGAAAATTGTAATCATATATTGGCATTAAACTTTGGTTATGAAAATTGAAGTTTATGGTATTTATTTCCTTAGAACCTTAACTATGTTTGTGTGTTTTATGTATTTATAACATCCTATAATAGGCATTAATTCTCAATCATTTGTCCAACCCAAAGTAAATGGCCCAATTTAGAAGGGTTTCATCTATTTTTTGTTCACAAAACCCTCTTTTATACCTTACCCTTCCCTTCTTTTATACATTTTTTGATTCAGCCCACTTTAGGTTAGAATCCACCCAACCATATCAATTAGAATTTAGTTTCTTCTAGTCTCCATACATCCAAACCATCCAAGGTAAATAACCCATTACTCACCATTATTTCAACACCAAGTTATTTACAAAAATAAATAACTTGTAACTCATGCCTTGGAGTGAAGTTTATTCATTGATCTTAAAACATTATAGGTTACTTTATAGGTTTATATGGTGTGAATAAACCCACATAAACAATAATTCAATTATTTTTGTCCTAAAAGGAGGGAATTTTTCATTTATTAAGTAATATCACTTGATTTTTTTTGGATATACTTAGAATATTAACAAAATCCACTTGTAAAATTGGTTTACTAGTCCCACCTTTGTAGATCCATAGAAGACTTGGGTTAAATAGAGGAATCTTAAGGGTACCTTAGACTCATATTATTCCTCAACTAGAATAGGTATGCTTCCTTTATGTATAATGGCCCTATCCTAGTTATCTAAATCTACTATTATTGTACCAGAGTCATCCATGATTTGCTTATAAACCCATAAAAGTATTTTCCTTATTTTTCCCCCTCAAGAGGTAGGACCACAAAATAACATATAAAGGATTTAAAGACCACCTTAGGAATAATAAACACAGTCCATGAAGATATGTAATATATAATTTATATTTTTACATTGTAAGATGTTGCATATGATTGGTTCCTCAGTATACTATAAGATTCAATTAATTCTTGGGACCAGTTCCAAAATACATTTTTGGCATAGTTTAAACAAGTCACTAGCTCAAGTATCATATAATAATATTTTCAAAGCATGAGAAAATAAACCAATGAAAAAATTAGATATTTTAATGCATGATTTAAAAATATGTATATACTAATAGATTTTGACTATATGCCTAATGATGTGTTATCCCTTGAGATGTAAAAAAACACCTTAGACTCTATGGAAGTGGTCTTCCTACACAAATCACCAAATATTACCTCACTTCTAATAGCCTATGCAAAAGCTATCAATATTTATAGATATTTGAATCCATAATAAAATATTTTTCCATGCCCAATATCAATCCTAACTTCCTTAACCTCAATCCTATTTAGAATGCTAATCAAAATATTATGGCTCACAACCAAAAATATGTATTACACATTTAATTTTTTCCCATGCCCCACCCAATCAGAACCTTAATTTTTTGAATAATCTCATGTCAACACCTAAATATTAAAATTATAACCAATCCTTGATATTAATTAATGTTACTAAAACATAAGGCACTACTTTCAATTATAAAAAAATAAAAACTAGATGCCATCTAGTGGAAGGTGCAAAAGCTAAGCAATGAATTCTTGTGCATGTGAAAGTGTATGAGAAATATAATAGGATAGAATACCAAAAAAAATTTCACATTCAATAGGAATAATAAACCATTCAACATATATATAAATAACATATAATAAGATCCACCTAATAAAATGTCTAAAATAAATATCTTGGAAATAACACTGCCTAATTTGTGCTAAGTTCATAATACAATACATCATGGTGAGTTAGACTGTATAGATTTTTGTATAACCTTTGAAATTTTTTAGAATACAATGGATAGGTATGACATATTTACAAGTTAGTTATATCCATCTTTCTCCACTCCTTTAAATTCCTCCAATACTACAATGTTGTTTGAGGCATGTGAATTCCCATTCCCAGTTGAGGATGAGAATGAGCTAGAACAGAATGTGGATGAGATCCATGATTTCTAATAGTTATAAATGAATAATTAAAACATGTGAAGTAAATTAAAATATCCCTTCATTATTTACACACCTCCAAATAATATTACAATTATCCCTCCAAATCTAAAAGCTAATAATAATTTACCCCCTCCAAGGGAAATGATTAACAACATGTCATTAATTCACAAAATAAAATTGGATATAATATAGTTGAGGATATGAATAAAATTAAGGATAATATTAATCTTCATGATATATATTATATTATTTGATGAAGAGAAATGCTATTAAAAACACTGACTAACAAGACATCTACTGATAAATCCAAATCTATACATACCAATGTGGTTGTTCATCGAGACTAACCTAAGGTACCACATTTTATATTAAATATCATAATATTTGGAAAGAATGTGGATAATTTTTTGGTAGACTCAGGTGATACATCCAACATCATGTATATAACTATGTGAAACAAGTTAGGGTTGACTCTAAATAATTCTAAGAGAGTAGTTTTGTACCTAGGCAATACTATGGTCCTAGTTATTTGGGAGTTATTGAATGTTCAAATGGAATTGGATTCATATCCACATGTCCAATAATATATAGATATTTTTTTCATTAAAATTCTTAAGGCATATAGCTTACTACTAATTTGGGATTGGCTAAATACATTGAATGGATGCAAGGCAACAAATTTATCAAACATGTGGATACCATGGAAAGGAATATCCAATGATATTTGAGTTGAATAAGAACTAAAGATGAATTTCCTTATATCATAATATAATGCAAAAAATGAGATGGTCAAATTTTCAACATCACATGTAGGTGTTTATACATTTACTACAAAAACATGAGTCTCATAAATGATAATTTTAAGGTCCTTCATAATTGTGGACTCTTCATTTCAATAGAGCCATATCTAAGTAAGGCTCTAGTGTTAGTATAGATTTTATCAACCTAGATGGGAAAAAATATCTCACTACATAAATATTGTAATTAATTTTCAGCAATAACCATTCTAAGTATGAATCTTTGATTTTGGCCTTACATTTTGTGCTTAAACATGGCGTCAAACAACTATTGATATTTGGTGAATTAGATCTTGTTGTCAACTAGATCAGAAGTAAATATCAATGAAAAATTTCATACTTAAAATGTCATAATCATAGGTCTTGTGATATGATTGAGCCATTTGAGGTATTTAACATCAAGGGTATTTTGAGGGAAGAAAATTAGATAACATATTTTTTGGTTACTTTAGCTACCAATTTAGAACCAATCCAGGAATATAAAATGCACAAATTTTATGTCGAGATGGTTCTTTTCCCCTCATTCCCAAATAACATTAAGAACTTTTAGGTGTTCAATGATGATCAACAAATTATATAATTTATGAACAATTATAGAGCATTTAAATCTCAAATAATATATGAAATGGATTTTGAGCATATGAACACAAAAGACCTAGGAGGTGATGGTATCTTATAGCTTAAATAGAATCAAATCCTATGGGAATGGTATCATTGACATGGATCCATAGGCTAAAAAAAAACAACAATAAACAAGTGAATCTAATTTCGTCAAAGAAAATATGGGAAATGATGAACATCTTTATATGTAAACATTGGCCTAAATTATTCTAAGAGTGAAAAATATAGGCTGAAGAACTTATTAACATAATATAAATATGTGATCATTTAGACCTATGAAGAACTAAAAAATCTTTGATCTTAGAGTAATTACACATACAATTTTTTTTAAATCAAGGAAGAAAGCCTTTTAGGTAGTGAAAAAGGTTAGTGAATCCAATTTTAAGGCTCCTACTTTAGATGGAAGTTCAGAAGTTATTGGATGCTAAAATTTTATTCCAAATCAGGCACTTGGGTTGCAAAACTAGCTCCTATAAGAAAAAATAATGATGAAATCATGTTACACATTTATTTGAATAACTTGAATATTGTATCACAAAAGGATAACTATCCTTTTCCTTCCTTGGATGAAGTAATTTATATGGATAGTGATATTGAGATGATGTCCTTTATAGATGGTTTATTAGGCTAAAATAAAGTATTAATAGAATCAAAATATTAAATGAAGACCAATTTTACCACTAAGTGGGTCACTTTTACATATAAAAGGATGCCTTTCAACCTAACTAATATATGATAAAATTTCCAACATTACAGGGACTTTACCTTTCAAGGAATCATTAAAAAATGCATAATCAATTATATGGACAATATTCATGTGTCTTTAAAGAATAGAGTTGATCATGTGACTCATTTATAAAAAGTATTTGACAGGTGTAAAATATATGGAGTGTCACTCAATCCAAAGAAGAACATATTTGGAGTTATTAAGGGTAAACTGCTAGGCCATGTCATTACCAAAGATGGGTTTCCCATTATTCTATAATGAATCTAGGAAATTTTAAAGATAACTCCCCCTAAAAATAGAAAAGAACTAAAGTATTTTTTCAAGAAGATAAATTTTGTACAAAAGTTCATCTCTAGATTTTCAAAGATTAACAAGCCATTGAAGACCATGCTAAATCAAGATGGTAAAATAGAATAGAAAACTGAAGCCAAGAACTCATTTCAAGCTATAAAGGCTACCATCAATCAAACTCTAGTTTCCCTAATTTTAATAAGGATTTCCTTATGCATTCATTTATTTTAGAATACACTATAACAACAATATTCACACAAAATGTAGATGCTAATGAACATCCAATTGCCTTCATGAGTAAAAATATGAAGGATGGAAAATTAAAATACTCAATGATAAATAATAAAATATATTCCTTGATCAAAGCAATGAAAAAATTTAAGAATATGAAATAAGACATATGCCATTATTTTATACCTAATTGTTAATATCACACTTGGATAAAACAAACTGGGTGAAATAAGAGGTAAATGGATGGATAAATTACAAGAGTTTGATCTTGAAATCAGACCCACTAAGATGGTATGAGATCTAAGAATCATCCAACTCATGACTAAAATAGAATCACATATTAAATCAAGCAAATTAACAAAACATATATATCCATAGGTGACTAGTATGCCCATATTATCCACTATTTACTTATAGGTGCATGCCCCCTTGAGTTTAATAAAGAGCAAAGGTAAGC
Source organism: Torreya grandis (assembly GCA_037957365.1). Taxonomy (NCBI): domain Eukaryota; kingdom Viridiplantae; phylum Streptophyta; class Pinopsida; order Cupressales; family Taxaceae; genus Torreya; species Torreya grandis. Next base: position 1,216,586 of record JARHVA010004253.1, read on the forward strand.
CCTCATGATCAAATCATCTCATTACATGATTAATAAGGGATTTTTGTATAGGAAGAATTATGAAGGTATGTATTTGAGATGTTTCTCAAGATAAGAATTCATAAACATCTTGGATAATCAACATCAAAAGATAGGTAGTGGACATCCTTCAAGAAATGATACAACTCACAAAATATCGAGGATATGGTACTATTGGCCTACTATTTTCAAAATGCTCATAATCATGTTAGAACATGTCATGAATATCAAGTATTTATTAAAAGGGAAGTACATAAAGCCATGCCACTACATATTATGATCAAAGGATGACCTTTTTTTCAATGGAGTCTCGAATTTGTTGGAGTAATTAATCTAAATTCTTCAATAGGACATAATTTAATTTTAATAGCTATTGATTATAATACCATTTGGACATAAGTTATAGTTATGAATAATATTAGAGCTCAAGATATGATTAAATTTATAGAGTAAAACATATTGACTATATTTGGAAATCTAATTTATTTAGTCTATGATAATGATCCAACCTTTCAATCTATAAAATTTAGTAAGTGGGCCTACAACAATCATATTACCATCAAATTTTCCTCAAATTACTATCCCCAAGGGAATGGAGTTGTTGAGTCCACTAATAAATTTTTTATGTATGAAATTAAGAAATAAACACAAGATAAACCAAGAGAATGGAATATACTATTAAAGTATGCACTATGGGTAGATAGAACAAGGTATAAACAAGCCCTCAAGGCTTCACCTTTCTTAATAATGTATGGACATCAGTTTGTGTTTCTCATTACCCTCAAACTATGAATGTATCAGTTCATAAAAAAATATATGGAAGAAGATGAGAGAGTTTATTCAGGGTTACTAGACATAGAACATATGGAGGATGCACAAACAAAGGCATTGCATAACTTCAACAAGCACCAAGACATTGTCAAGAGGTGGTTCGGTAAAAGATACAAAATTAAAACTTTTAAGATTTTAGAATTAGTGGTTTTATGGGTTAGGGCACATGAAAATAACATAATGACAAGTTAACTCTTTTATGGATTAGGTCATACAAAATATCTAAGATTCTAGGTAGCAATGATTTTCACTTACAGGATCTCAAAGGTAACGATCTTGTTTTTTCAGTGAATGGACAATTTTTAAAACATTATTTCATGGTTTCTCTAGTTATAAATGCTTCTAAATGACTATGAGTTATACCTTAGTGATAGGATTAGATTATATTTCTAACTTTCCTAGATTATATTTATAGTTTTCTTAAATTAGATTCCTTAATTTCTAGTTTAGTTTCTCACTTTCGTAGGATATATTTCCCATTTCCAATATTTCATAATTATAGAGTAGTTGTTTTAATTTCATAGAATAATTTGTTTAAATTTAGAACAATCCAATGGTTTTGTGATTTCATCAATATTCTCACAATAGGGGGGTCAAAATCACATTCAAATGGTATCTATGTATAACATTCTTAGTGAATTTGGAATTCTCAAAACAAGGTATATGTCATAATTAAGAACAAAGTTATTTTTGAATTGGATAATTTTATTGGAATATTGAAAGGTTGCTCTTGTGTTTTCATGTAAATTTTAGAAAGACTTCTCACTCTGAAAGATTAACCATATGCTTATCTATTTAAGACTTGTTTGAGAGATAATACACATTGAGTAAGGTCAAATAATGAATAATATTTATGATTTGATATTTTTTCACTCCTATAGACCCAACCAATAGTGGTCTCAACCCTTCTTCCAAGAAAGGTTCAAAATAAATGAACAATAAAAATCATAGAAGTGGGTTTATTCAAATATCTATATCAGGGTTATAGACTCCTTGCTAATAATAAAGAAAAGCTTAGAGTATAATCAAATGTATATCTATAAAGGTTATAAACACCTGGTTAGTAATAGAGTAATTCTTGGCTTCCCTTATTTACTTAAAATATAAATGTTTTGACTAAATAAGATCAATATAATTTTTAACTTTTCTTAACACTTTGATAAAACTCTCATAGCAAGGATAAATGAATTTCCATAGATCACACATAATATGAAGATTAAGAGGGTTAGTATGTTTTATGATTGAATTTGGAGTCTATTTTAATTTTCTAGTTTATATATTTATTTATAGTAAAGTTTGAAGTTCTATATGTTCAAACCAAGATTTTGGGTTCTAAAATACTATGGAGTATTTCTCCACTTGGTCACCATTTGTTATGACCCACACATCCCACCATCAATTTTTTTATATGGGGACCAAATTTTCTTTCAAAAATTCATGATCACATCTTATGTATTGCATGTTTAGGTCTAGCTCACATGAAAATAATTTAATTTTTCAATAGCTATTTAGTTTTGTTATAATAGCTATAAACAAATCTGTTATTATGTTGAATTTAATTTCTCAATATATATTCAATTTTGTTATAATAGCTATAAAAAAGACTATTATAAGATCTATTTAGTTCTATTTTATTCTAAAAGTTGATTTACATATTTTGTATCAAGTTGAATTTGGGCTGGAAGATGTTTTGTATGGATATCTTAGACTTCAACTTTTGAAATTTCAAAATGTGACCCTTGAAAGGTTTAAACATAATTTTTCTAATCAAAATATTTTAAAAATATTTTAAGCCTTTTAGTGTCAATAGTTAGGTGGAATGTGTAGACACCTAAAACTAGCCACTGATAACCTCCAACTAGGCTTTTGACTAATTTCTACCAAAATGCACAATTTGGCCTAAAAATACTAAAACACATTGAACAAGTTGAAATGGTTATATTAAAGTTCTGATTTTGGCCAATGTTCACTAAATGGGGCAATGGAATTTATGAAGTAGCTAACTTTGATTAGATCATTTTGAGTCAAAATACCAATTTTGTACCTGGGTGCCTTGGATTGTTCTTTTCTATCAAATCTCTTGCATGAGACATGTGCCTTTGTTATTTGGTGTTGACAACATCCTAAATAGGATAACATATCCAATACATCTAACATCAAATTAAAATTCCAATCCAATCAAATTTCAAGCGAATAATAGGACATTCTAACCAATTTTGATTAATTTATGCACCAAAGAGACAAGGTTTGCACCAAAATGACTAATCATGCTTAAAGCTAATTAATTCAAATCATGAGCCTAATTAAGAATTCCATCGAACTTGTTGAATAAATCTTTTTTGGAAATTGATTGTCGTTATCTGCATCATCAAATGACATCATTTCTTGGGAAGGCATCTGTAGGCCATAAATGCATAAAATATTAGTATTGAACCACCCCATGCCTCATTAAGACCTTCTATGCCTCTTTATTGCCTCTCTATCCCAAATATTTATGAAGACATTTGTTAATTTTTGCCTCAAAAATTAAATGAATTCTTAGCCACACATATTCATCTTCAGATGGGTGGTTTAGGTTCATTTTGACCATTTTGAAAAATCTATAAATAAGAGGCCTTGCCTATTGAATTTTAAGCTTAAATAATGTAAATTTATAATGTTAAATTGATTCAAAATCTCCATGAAAATTAATATTTCAAGCCAAATTATTGATCTAAGTCAAAAAAAATCCATCACAAAGGTTCCAAAGAGAAGAGGAGATAGCCAAACCTCCTTTAATGAAGACTCATTGAGCACAAGTTGAGCAATCCACTTCAACAAGCTATTTGGAGCATTAAAGGAAGGTGAAGAAAGGATTTATTTGCTTTCTAGTTGTTGTTTTCATATGCATTTTTGTTACTAAGCTCCCATAGTGTCTAGGCCTAGAGATGTTATGCTAGTTAGTGTGTTTCTTTCATTTTGTTTTCATTTTGGAACTAACATGATACTAACCATCCTCTCCTAAGTCAAATTCCTAGTTCACATAATGGCATACCCAGTGGGACCCTAATCTCACAAATTTTCTCATAAAGGCTCTTTCAAACAACTTATTAACCAATTTTATGTAGAATATTGGAGTGAAGGAGTCAAAAGAGTGAAATTTTAAGTTAAAATTCTATTTTTATGATATTTGCATTTTTGTTTCTGGAAACCTCAGTTTTACTCTCTTTTATGATATCATTGCTCACATAATAGTGATTTTGTAACAAAATTACTATTTGCTAAACAATGATTTTGTAGATTGGAGGAACAATTTTGTTGACTAGAGAAGTGATATTATTTATCATAGTGGTGATTTCGTAAAACAATAATATTGTTCACCTTGTGCAGTGATTTCATATTTGAAATAGTAATTTTTTTGATTTGGCCAATGATTTTGTCATCTAAATAGTGATATTGTGTTTTTTAATCAAATCTAACCCATAAAAGTGATATTATTATTATCTAAAATTATGATTTTATAGGGAAACAATGGGATTGACTATGTAATTGTGATTTCAAAATAGAGAGCTCATTTTGGGAAGTTCTTTCTCTCATTAGCAAATGTGCTTCAAAGCTAAAGGACATACTAACTTTTTTAGTGTAGGGCCAACTTAGAATTTGTTAAAACATGCTTTTTAGACCTTATTTGAAAGTTTAAAATGGATTAAAAACCTTTTTTGGGTGCTTAATGAAAAATTTAGATACTTATAGTGAATGTTTTGACAAAATTGTGCTTTCAAAAGTTATAACTTAAGACTAATGGGTCAAAATAACACCATTTAATCTTTCATTTGGTGCTTAAAATTGAACTCACTTGTCAAAAAATTTCTTGAATAGTTATTTAAACTTATAATTTTATTGGCAAAAAGAGGTACATTGCATGTATGCTCTTCCATCCATCCCTTTTAGGGAACTTTTGAAATCAAAAGCGTCGTCCTTATTGCAAACATGCCTAGTCCATGACATAAAAAGAATGTCATGTAAAACACTCCCCAAAAACTTTCGATAATTTGGGTGATTTTGAAATGACCCTAAAGTATTTCTATTATTCATTTATTTTATTGCATTTTGGATTACAAGAGGGACTTCATTACCTCCCACAAGTTATTTAGGGAAGATTTGACTCAGAGTTTCATCTCCTGACATTGACTTCAAACACTCCCACTAGGATCAAAGGTTTGAGTTGTTAAACCACCTTCTAGTGTTGGAGTTTCACATGGGATGTATTTGTACTTTGGACATCACACTACACTAAGCAAGTGATGGATGTATTATTTTTAAAAAGGACAATACCTTTTTGCAACAAGCCAAGTGCTATAAACACCTAATTATGTGCATTTCTTTTGCATCATGATGTTAAAGTAATTATGTAATTGATCAATCTAGAACATTTGAAAAATAATTAGTTTAGTCAAACCCACTTTTCCATACTCTTTTTAGGATTTGGATGATTATACTTAGTGTATTTGATAATTTTTATTTGGTATGTTTTGAGACTAAAACCTAATTATTTGTTTATAACCATGTCAAAACCAATTTGTTTATATGTCACTCTTTTATCTAAAGAGGAATTATACTAGCTATTTTATACCACACTTATGCCTTGTGTCATTTGAGTTATAAAGGGTAGTGTTATGTTACCAAAATCATATCAAACCATTTTTCCTTTGAGTACTTAAAACATAACATTGATCACATCATTTGAACATGATTATGCCAGTAAGATTCTCAATTTGTTTCAAAAATTGTTTACCATTGTGCCAAAAACCATTTTTTTCAAACCATGTCACATAATCCATTTGGACCTTGTTTATGTACCATCATGCTATCAATTTTTGTCTAGCTTGTTTTATCAAATCTTAGTCTTCAATATTGAGTTTTCAACTAACCTTGTCAAGTTTAGATTTACACATTGATTTATTTATATTTAGGCCTCAATTCATGGGGTTGATACACAAATAATTATCTTTTATTTTACTTAACTTTGGTTAATTGACTACCCAAGTTTGAAAACTATTGATGGTTTGTTTGTTCAATGCCTATTCTCATTAGTGTTTATGCCTTTATTTGGGAGAGCACAACCTTTATTCAAGAGCCTTTTGACTTATGGCTTATGCCAACTAATCATGTTTATGTTTGATTCTGTGTATCAAGTCTATGTCAAATTTGTTTCCAAACTTGTCATATTAAAATAAATCACATCTTTTGTTTTAAGCCTAGTTTTTGGTGTCATTTGGCCAAAATTCCTAGCATAGCCTATTTGAGCCTAGCTTTTGACTCCACATTTGGATAAAAGACCTAGCGGCTCTTTTCCATTTTCTAGTTGAGACCTTGTTTGGAACACTTTGACCTAGACTTTTGACATGCCAATTTTTATCTAGATGCTTGACCTTTTGTGTGTATGCCATTTGACATTAGACATTTGATGTTAGACTATTTTATGCCTAGTTTTATCACAAACCATTTTGGAGATATAACTCCACTCTTTTGACCAAGTTAGAATAAGTTTGAACCATTTGTATTTTGGATATACTTTTTTAAATTTATCAAAACTCTAAGCCTTTTATTTCAGAGCTTTCATCATTTATGTGGATATGTCTAGCTACACGTATTGTGGAGTCACATACAATCCAACTTATGATAGAATGACCACCCAAAAAATGACTAGAAACCCCTATAGAGATAGATTTTATAAGGAGTTTTATTATTCTTCCTACAATACTCCATATGGGGAATATAATGAAAATCCACAAAATCCAAATCAAGTTATCAATTGGGATGATATGGTTTATGAGAACTTGGATGCTTTGGCTTATGCAAGTAATCAAGTTCCACAAAGTCATACCATTTCTATTATAGGACCACAAAATCTCACCATTTCCATAATAAGACCTCATCCTTTGGCTTGTGTGAAGAATCAAGATCCACAATACCCCTTCATCATTCTAAGACCTAGTCCATTGGCTTGTGTGAGGAATCAAGCTCCACATTGCCTTGTTATTACCATTTCAGGACTTTGTCCTTTGGCTCATGTGAGTAATCATGCTCCCCAATGCCCTAACATTATCCAACCATAGGCCATTCCTCTTATAATACCAATCCCATCAAAACCTTAAGTGATTTAATCATTCAAACACTAAGTTATATTCTAAACTGGTATTTTCTAACTCATTATAAACCAAGGCTAAAAAAACCAACCAATCCAAGATGTTTTTGTTGAACCAACCATTTGCGATAAACCAACCTATGATGAATCACTTTTAAATCCTATACCAATTGTCGAGAAGTCTCACTCTAATGAGAAAGTATTTAATGAGTCACTTTTTAATGATTAGAATTGCCCTTGGGAAAATCACTACCTCAACCATATGCTTGATTTTCAAGAGCCTCCTCTTTACAAGTCCATCTCTTAGGAGTTGTCTCTTGACCTTTTTCTCATTATAGAGGAGTCAAACTTTGATAAACCAATCTTTGTGGAGCCCATTATGCCATCGTAGGTTGTTACTATCTAATAACAAGTATTCAATAAGACATCATTATTAAAAAGTACCCATCAAATGAAGAATCAAAGTTAGAGTCAATTTATATTATTGAACTAACATCAAAATCAAAATTAATCTCAACATTATATTTATAATCCATTGAGTTGTCAAATTTAGATACAAATTATGTTCATGACTATTACAACATTGGTTATGCATGCCTTGCAGATCAATTTGAATAGATTTGTGATCCTTATACAGTTTTTGAGGATGACTACTTTATCTTTGACATAATTTATCCTAGTATCTTCTATGAGGATTATGCAACCTCTCCCCATTCCATTACCATTACCATAGGTCATCACCATTAACCAAAATAGCCATATTATTAACATTCCATCTCCCATAAGTGTCAATTAAAACTAATAGAATCACACTTTTTTGAACTGAATCCATGGAAATATAGTAGTTGAGGAAGATAAATGAGTCCAATACCAAATTCATGTAGCAAAGAACATTCTCCTAGTGAAACCTTTTTGAAGGTGCTGGGGGACAAGCGAATTTCAAACTTAGCATCTTTTAGTGAAACTTTTTTGAAATCACTAGAAGAAAATCAAATTCAAAAGCCAATGTTCATTAGTGAAACCTTATTAAAGGTACTATGGGATAATCAAGATAAATTAATTGGTGAAAACCTCTTCAAGGTACCAATAGCTAAGCACAAAAGTTCTTCACCATTTGATGAATTTAAAATCAAAGATAACAAAATAGCTTCCTATCTATAGCCTAATCAGATGGTAGCTACTCTTAAGATCAAACAATAGAAAAATTTGGTGGTCTTATTGAGAGAACAAGTATTTAACCCCACCACAACCAAAATTATGTTGAGTCCAACATTAGAAACATCACGTGTGATTTAAATTCCCAATATTCATTTGTTTCCCCACCATTATATATTCCATTATCATCTACCATTCCATTTCATAATCAAAAGTATCATCCATTATTTATCCCTATTTACCATCCATGACTACACTTTTCATTATCGAGGCTACAAGGATACCTTGTATCGATGCTTGAAGGAATCAAAATCAATGACTAATGAAGATCACAAAAGCATTCTTGACACCCAATCTGTAGATAGTTCTTGATAGAGTAGTTATTTAGAAGAGGTATGGGATAGAAATTAACATGATTGATTATTATATTTGTATAATTTACTAATTAGGATGTGAATCTCCACTTTAGTAATAACACTAAAATCATATTCCATTTACCATACCTAAGCCAAAGACATCAAAAACCAATAAGCACCTAGGCCAAAAACATGTACCATACCATTTCATTACCATGTCATTAACATTATTATATATCCTTTTGCCATTGACACATATCCTAGCCAATCACCTTCTCACTTGGGGGTAACCCTCTTTCCATTTTATTCAATCTATTAAAAACCATCATTATCCTAAAGCAATACCATGCCAACCTATCATTTCATTCCTATCTAGACCAAGCCTATTCTTAGTCATCCCACCCAATCCTATTTTGATCTTGGTTCCCTTGGTTCTTCTCATACCTTTTTTGAGGGGATTATAATCAAGTTTAAAATCTTATCAAATTTGTGTTTCAATGATAGTCTATGAAATTAGTGTGACAATTGATCTAGAAAGATATCTTTCATTCTCCATCTTATATCATGTTTATTTATGTGAACCTAATTATAACTACCTATGGGTAAATTAGTGTTCATCAATATTGCTACTAATTATAACCTCCTATGGGAAAATTAGTATAATTTATTTATTCCATTGTATCCTAGTGATAAATTCCTATAGGAAAACTAGGGTCACCATTTATTTATCATGCATTACTGCATCACCTTGTCATTATTGTTTTCATTTGACTAGATATTTTCTAGATTTGAGAACTTATTGGGACCTAGTTGGTTTTTCCACACCTTTTGTGTGGATAGAATTATTGTGACTTGAGGTAATTTTGGGAATATTTGGGCCATGTTAAATTCATGTTAAGGTCACCTCAGTCCCTCTAAGCCATGCTCTCACTATTTTGTGAGAAACCTAAGCCACACTCTCACCATTTTGCAAGCAACCTAAGGTAAATGCCATCATCATTTTATGAGTAGGTATCTTGTCATTCTATAATGAGTTAAGAAACCTCAAAATGCCAAAAGAAAATCAAAATTTTCAAAATTCAAAAACATTTGTCCTATATAAGCTTTTTTAATTATCCTCGATGTGCTCTACTGGGGCAAAGTCATTATTAGGATGTTTTCTTTTATTTTTGTTTTCAATATTATTTTTGTTTGTTTATTTCAAATTATTTATCTATTTATGTGATTTTTTTTTGTTTGTTTGTTTGCCTATTTGTTTTCTTTCAACACTATTGCCTTGACTTAGTCTATATGTGTTCATTGGGTGATTCTTTGCACACATTATTTTTGAGTCCATCCATATTCATACATCAACATTGTTATCATGATTTTTATCATTGGTATATTATTTTAAATTGTTTATTGGATTAAGAGTTAGTCCTTATGCATATTTAGGCCAACTCTTCATGGTGTTCAATCATGATGCCTACCATCACATGCTATAACAAAAATTAGCTTCAATAAGGTCTAAAATCCATGGAGCTACATAATTTTCTCCTTGGCACCTTGGAAAATCCTTCCACCCATCTTGATCAAATTAACCTAATGACCATTCTAGTTGTATTATTGCTAATAAGGACAAGAATCTCCTCATTAGTAGGTATAATTAAATTTTTTCTATTGATTAATCTCATTCCTCTATCCATCTCTTTCATCACTTTGTGCATCCTTGTATGCTTAGTTGTTTTTGGCTTCTTTAGTCATTAGAATATAACATCTACATTTTCACCCAATCATCTTTAATCTATATTCTAGGTTATATCCTTGATTTATACTTGCTAATCAGCCCTAACTAGGGCACAATCATCTTTAGCTAATTTAGGTCCTCTTAATGATTATAACTACCTATGGGTAAATTATTATTTTGACTTTTATTATTGATTATAACCACCTTTAGGAAAATTAGTAATCTTTAAAAATCAATCCATATAAGAATTTTCTCATTTGGATTAATCTCAACCATGGGTTAATTCCACCTTTCTTCTTTCTTCTTTTCAAGGGACTACCTTTCAACAAATATGATGACCACTCCCTCAAGGGGGCATCATCATAGGCTTTTCAAAAACCATTTGGAGCTTTGTTCTTCAATAATCATTTTATTTTTGGCATACAAGTCATTTCTCATTATTTTAGAGGAAATTTATTTTCCTATGGTTTTTAACACCTTCCCAAATAGGGGCAAATTATAGAGACCTAAAACTAGCCACCGATAACGTCCAACCAAGATTTTTATCAATTTCTACTAAAATGCATAATTTGGCCTAAAAACACTAAAATGCATTAAAAGAATTGAAATTTTTATATTAAAGTGTCTATTTTTTCCAAATTATCACTAAATAGGGTATTGGAATTTATTAATCATCTAACTTTGATCAGATCATTTTGAGTCAAAATGCTAATTTTGCACTTGGGTGCCCTAGATTGCTCTTTCCTATCAAATATATTGCACAAGACATGTGACTTTGGTATTTGGTGTTAACATCTTAAATAGGATAATATATCCAATGCATCTAAAATCAACTTATAATTCTAATCCAATCAAATTTTGAGTCAATAACAGGACATTTTGACCAATTTGATTAACTTGTACACTAAAGAGCCAAGGTTTTCACCAAAATGACTAATCATGCTTGAAACTAATTAATTAAAATAATGAGCATAATTAAGAATTAAATGTAACTTGTTAAATAAATCTTTGTTAGAAATTGATTTTCATTATCTACATCATCAAATGACATCATTTCTTGGGAAGGCATCCCTAGGCCATAAATGCATAAAATATCAGGACTAAACCACCCCATGCCTCATTAGGACCTTCCATGCCTCTTTATTTCCTCTCTATCCCAAATATTTATGAAGGAATTTGTTGATTTTTTCCTCAAAAATTGAATGGATTATTAGCCACACATCTTCATCTTGAGATGGATGGTTTATGTTCATTTTGACCATTTTGAAAAATCTATAAATAGGAGGCCTTGCCTATTGAATTTTAAGCTTGAATAATGCAAAGTTATAATGTTGAATTAATTCCAAAGCTTCATGAAAATTAATATTTCAAGCCAAATTGTTGATCCAAGTCAAATTAGAATCCATCACAAAGGTTCCAAGGAGAAGAAGAGATAGCCAAGCCTCCTTTGATGAAGACACATTGAGCACAAGCTGAGCAAGCCACTTCAACAAGCTATTTAGAGAATTAAAAAAAATGTCAAGAAAGTTTTTATTTCAATTATAGTTATTTATTTCATATGTATATTTTTTAATGACCTACCCCTATTATCTAAGCCTTGAGATTTTATGCTAGTTATTGTGTTTCTTTCCTTTTGTTTTTATTTTAGAACTAATATGATACTAAGCATCCTCTCTTCAGTCAAATTCCTAGTTCACAGAATGAGATAAGATTACGATTTATTTTACTAAATACTAATCTAAATATATTGTTAAAATTTATTTCTATCTAAGTTCATAAGCTATCCCAACATCATAAGATATTTACATGTGTCTTCATCCAGCTTCCTCACTCATAATTTTAAAATTTCTAAGTTTACCATTTACCCAAAAAAGTGACATTAAGACACACATCATAATCTCACTTATCAATATTATGTAGGTCAAAGACATAGTTTACAAACTCATCCAAGATCTTAAGTAAGATAAATCAAGACATGCGTCATAATATTGATGACTTATAACTAGTAGGTCCTTACACAGTTTTCAAAAGCTTCACTACCCTTCAAATGAGGTGAACTATCCACATGTCAAAATATTGGTAACCTAAAGGATGTATAATCAAAGTAAAAATTCAAACCCCAAATACCATATAGATTAGTGTGGGATGTCCATATGTCATTATCTCAATAATTTGTGACCTACCAAAGCATAATACAATGGTCAGAGCATGAACAAGTGATAACCATCCACATGCCATCATCCTAAAAACCTAGAGTTTGACATAATAAATTACAAATTTAGAATTTTATGACCCCTTTTTTGAAGAAATATTGATCCATAAGTCATAATCTCACTAACCCATGGTCTTCACAATGCATAGTTGAGAGTTTCATACTCTAGGAAAGTGAGTCTATGAGATATTTCCAAGTGTCATCATATTAGGAAAATATAGATGAAGAGGTAGAGTATAAAAAATGGTCTAAAACCTATTATATGAGTGATATGAAGGTATGTGTCTCTGACCAAGTCAAATAATTACAAAAATAATATATCTATCATTGAAAATAAGCTCTAAAAGTGCAAAAGAAGACTTTTATCATGTTAAGATGATGAGGCATCTAGAAACAATGAAAATTCATAAGATTACACATGTAAATTTGATAAAATTTAAAAATCAAAAATAAAAAATCAAAATTCATATTAGAAATGAATAAGTGGTTAATAAATTAAAAGTTCTTTATAATTAATTCACTTGAATTGGTAACTCAGTGCATTTAACTATCAAAGCCAAGTGATATAATGGGTTGTAAAGCATGATTTTATTACATTTCCATCTTTATATCTTGTGAATTATATGAATTAAATATCTATAGTGACTAAAAGACTTTAAATTTTTAGAGAACTTAGATTACTTGCATAGTGCTAATGGCTTCATCATATCATGCGCATCCTCCCTCTACATTTTCCATTATAGGCATGACTAAATTGATGGATATAATGTTTGATTTATCAGTATTAGAGAAAAAATTTAAACATTAATAAACCATATAGGTAGAAGTGGACACTATATATCCTTATGTAGTAAGGGAAAAATTGTTTGCCTTCACACAATGATACAAAGATGACATTTTGGTTATTAAGGTAGTAGGATTGCACAATGCTGTGATGAAACTAAAGGTAATGCCCTACATTTAATTTATGATTTATTTGTAAATGGAATATTTTGTGGGAAAATATTTCACTACCAACATAATAATAACCTCATGGCCTATACTAGTGGAAATACATTTGAGAAATATTACAAGCCCCTTATTCTTAAGATAACCTATGATCGAGCTATGGTGATTTCATGGTTATTTTCAAATTCAATCAAGGATAAATTACATCAATGGACATCTAACCTAAGTAATTTTGTAATCAAAAACTAAATTTCATCCATTCCCATAATTGGTTTTAGGCTAGGGTTAAGATTCGCCATGGCTCTGCTAAATTGATTATATGGCTTTATGAGTATTTCTTATGTTCATGAGATATGGGTCCCATTGTTGGACATAATTTTGAGTTTTAAAACAAATGTTTCCATAGGATAAATAATTAATTCCAATTTGATACACCAAAATAGTAACGTAAAAAACCTAATAGATAAAAACTTTTATATGATGTCATACATGGTAAATGTTATAACTTTTACAATGCACCCATTATATGTAGAACTGTAGTCATATAAAATGTCATTTAATAAAATGAGTGTCAATTGATACCACCATATACTTAGATTATCCATAGACCTATCTTAGGGCCTCATTTGATCATTTTATAGCTTATATGCACATCTAACACATACTCAAATATACTAAAATCTATATTGAGCCATCACCTAGGCATCCTCTATTGTTTTTCACGCATGTCAACCACCTAGATAATAATGTAACCCCTTTGGTCTATAGGATAGTGTGATATTAGAAAATGGGGTAATATTTACCCTTACATTTATTTTTATCCAATGAATATATTTCCATTTCTTGAAGCATCTTAGGGTTAGCCTAGACTCATTTCATGTCTTGACAAACATCAAAATGCTATATAAATACCACTCTCATTCATTTATCTCATAGATGGAAATTATCATGAATAAGTTCATAAAAATATGTGAAAATTAAGGTTTTTGATCCCTCTTTACCCTTATTTCTACATACATACATCTATAGTAGCCTAGATATTAGTTTTACTCAAATTTATAGTTTTAAGTCACTTTCAAATTTAAATTGGCATTAATACTCAGACATACTAAATCACTCTCACTTGAAAAATCATTTATATTGGGATAAATACATTGGGATTGATCTCCTTTATAGGTATTGGTATGTATGCAATACTCAACACATGGGGTGTTGAGGTCACATCCAACCTATCATAATAATACCACTCTTCTTATACTTATGTTCATCAAAACCCTATAAAGCATGGAGATTAGTGTTCTATAGTGAAATAAATAAAAATGAAGAATAAATGATAATACAGGTCTTGATTACATAGGTACATGATTCTTAGAATAGAGTGAAGGTTTATCCCAAATTTCACCACTTCATCTGCACAAGGTTAATAATATAATGCATTATTGTTAAAGAGAACGCATAATGTCAATATCACAATGTGTTATTGTTAAAGAGGGATGCACTACCATCTAAAGAGGGTTTTGACACCTATTCTTCACTAAAAAAAATTTACCATGATTTTTCATCAATTTATAGCCTACCATTTGTCTATTTTAATCATATTTTCCAACTAAGCACACCCTTTTCAATTCATACCTATTTATAGGCTAAGAAAATAAATAAATTATTGTATAAATCAATGCATATTGATACTATAGTTTTTTATTCCATGATTTATTACTTATCTTTTTTATCTACTTGGGGTTTTACTTTAATTACCAAAATAGTTAAATCATTTGGTGAACCTGACTTACTTCAAACATATTTCTCAAAACCTAAGTGCACCATTAGGGTTTTCCTTATTATTTCTAGAATTTGCTCAGTTTTTAAATCCTTATCTTTTTACTTTTCATCATGATCATCATGAAAAAAACTATTTTATACATTTTAGTACAAATTCTTGTGGTTTTTGTTACATGATATTAACTTCCATTTGTATGATGATGCACATGTATGTCACTCCTCTCATTTACCATTTTAGAACTCAACTTATTTTATACATTAGTCCACCTCATCTTGAACCCCCTTTTATAGAGAACATTATTACATGGCCAATTTTTAGTTACCTCCAATTACTACTTAATTAGAGAGAGCTCAAAATACTCCTTTTATTCCTCCTCTACCTAGACCCATTGACTATCTTCAATCACATCTCATCTCTACTACTCACCCTTGACAAAATTATAGATCCCATGGTTCATGTTGTTACTAAACAAAAATTGGGTACCTCCTCAACCTATATAGAAATAATTTAATCTCATGATCCCTCCTTGTCCCTAATATAATACATTTAGACCTAGGGATCAACACAAAACATATGATATTGTTGATCAATTAAGAAATACACCAACCAAGATTTCTATATTAGAATTACTTAAAAAGGCAACCATATTCAAAGATATTCTTTTTCAAACACTCAATCATACATATTTGACTCAAGATATAGAGTTAGATTATTTTGTATCTATCATGAATATTATAAAGGATATTGAGGATGTTATATCATTTGGAAATGAGGCTTTTCCCCCATAGATATTTATCTATCATAATCTACCACTCTTCATTCAGGCTTAAATTAAAACCACCTCTATTAAATGAGTTCTAATTGATAATGGTTTAGGTATCAACATATGAAACCTTGCATTTTTATAGACTATGGGGGTTAATATAGCATCCATTTAGAAAACATATAAGAACATTCAATATTTTTATGACATTCCTCGATAGGCATTGGGTTTTATTACTTTGGATATCATGGTCAGGCCAAAAAACCTATCCACATAGTTTCAAATGATGTCCTATAAATTTAATTACAATTTATTACTTAGGAAACATTGGATACATGCCATGGAGGTAATAACCTCTATGTTAAATATATGCATCAAGTTTTTACATGATGGATATCTATACACTTATCCAGTTGCTAACTAACCATCCAGATATTTTAGATTCACTAAGTCTACTACCTTGAGTATTTATTTAGATGGGACATATCACATACTCATAGAATCCCAACCTCATATGATTCATATAGAATAGATGCACATATATGATGTTTGGGACTTTAGTACCACTATTCATGTACCCATTATAGATCCTCTTACAACATAATTACCTTCACCCATCATGGAGAATGACACTCCTACAACATAATTATCCCTACCCATTGGAGATGATTATATTCTCATATCATAGTTACAATTAATTATTAACTTAGAAGAAATATATATCTTAAACTTAGATATAGATTCCTATACCACCATAAAGGATAATACATCATGCATGACCGTTGATAATTATTTATGTGGATTGAGATTCATACTGGTGGGCCCTAAAGAGTATAGAGATGATTCTAAGGCACTCACACCTTTCCATCCATAAGAATTAATACCAGTTCATAATACCATAGATACAAGCCCAAAAACTCACATGTGGTTAGAGTTATATTATTTTATATACTCAGTAGTACATATGGTTACATCTATGGATATTGACCTAATTATCCATATTTAAGTAGGCAGTACACATGACAAACCATAATTTATCTTATAGATATTATTTGACATCATATTGATGGAATTACCCATAATTTTCCATAGATCTATTAGTAAATTATCATAGTAGGATGATATACACTTATATATTTTTCATATCATTACCAGGCATGATACAAATACATGCTCAACATTACAATAAAAAATGAATAAACTCAAAGCTCAAGGCACTATCTATATTACACAGCCTCTACCTCTACCACTCAAAGTACCATGATAAACTCTTCATCAGCCTAAACATTCAAGGAATGATCCATTTATAAATTAGAATTTCATCAAGGACCAATACATATTTAGTGTTATTATAGATGAGGATTCTAATCCTAACACTTATACTTTGGCATTCTTACAACATATAGGGCATTAAGAAAATGAACTAAAACATGATATACATTATTATGAATATTTAAGACATGTCACACTCCTAGTTTCATTTTTCCCTAAGGTTGTCAACACATTATTTTTTTTGCATGAGCATAAACACTCACATGCAGGTCACACGAGGTAGTACATGGTTACAAGCAATAGATGCCACCATTGATTAGAAAAATAGATGTTTAAGTTTAAATTATGAGGGACACATAATTAACATTATACATGAAGGCCCAGATGAAAATCATAGATTTCATACAAACATCCATTAGTCTAATGTGTTTAACCCTAGGATTGCACAGTAGTTTTCTTACAGAATAGAGTAACATGTTATTCAAATACATAGAATCTAGACTAACACCAATGATAAGGCTATATTTATACTAATAAAATAGTATGATGATCACAATGATGATGATTTATTTGAGTTTATGTAGATTTAGTAAATGACATTAGATGACCTCCCACTAGATCCACCATTTGATTATCCACACCTTGTGGATGTGTTCTTAGGTCTATAGAATCACTACATTTCATTTGTACATAATTTCATTTACTTGCAGTATTACTTATACATAGTTTCATTATTTAAATTACTTATATATAGTTTCCTTTATCTTGATCCTTGTATAGAGTTTCATTTTCATGTTGCTTTTACATAGTTTATACTCAAAAAACACAAAAAAAAATGTTTAAAAATATAAAAACATTCAAATATTGCTCAAAAAATATAATTTTTTGATTGTATGCATTTCCATTTTTACATTCCTTCTATTTTTTAGGGACTACATATTTTATCTATGTTAGTATAGTTAATTTTATCTTACATACATGTTTCACTTGTTCCCTTCAAGTGTTTACAGATTACTCTAGGACCCTAATCCTCCACACATATCCATATTTATTATTATCCACCCATCGATGGCACATACACATATACACTAATTCAACATTGATATATTATCCCATTGGGGACATCATACACACAACTTTTGATTTTATAGGTTATATCTTTCCATACTCCATATCATAGATTTAATGCTGATTATATCTTGATATTGATCATCCTATACTACACTAATTTTTTTCCAATTACTACTATTATAAACTCAAATTATGTATGTTTTTTCTATTATACATATTTATACCACATGATTATTACATACTTTCATTTCTATACTTCTTAGTCTAGATTTAATTGTGTCTCTTTGCTTATACATATACTCGAGGGCATTTGAATTTCATTGATTTTATGCTTTGGACATGTTCCCATGTCTTCGTGTATGATTATTGATTGTGTATGTGGACATTTAAACAAGTCCTTCCATGTAGATATAAGCTAAACATGTGTGCACTTTTACATATGAAAGCATTTTAACATGTCCTTATATGTGTGCCTTTTATCATACTTAATGACATATGCCCATGTACCTTGTATTTTGGCAATTGGCCTACTTTGTGTGCCTCATGTGTTTGTATGCATGATTTTATGTGTGAATAATGGTTATGACACTCATCTCTTTCTTGTTTCTTTAACATCTATTTTATGATGCCATGAGGGACTCATGCATCTCCCCTTCCTTCTTAGATGCCTTGATGAACATCATGCTCCATCCCTTGAAGCAATTTACTCAAATTATATTTAGATTTACTATTCATATACATGATTAGACTATTGTATCTATTTTGAAAAATTTGTGAATGCTATATCTAACATAAATAATACAATTATAACTTATCCTTAATCAATTTTACATTCTGATGTCATGTATACACATTATATTGGTTTATCACGTAGATATCATATATTTTTAGTTTATAACACATGATGCATAGATTTTATTTTGAGGAAAGTTATTACATAGGTTTAATAACTCCCCTTAAAATAAGGGGAATTCATAGGGGTTTGTCATAGAGATTAGGCCATCATACTATACCCAATAACATAGTGTTCAACATGCAAACACAAATTATAGAGCTCAAACTTAGGAAAATATAGTCATACATATATTAGTCTCAATTTTTATTAGAAATAACACTTTTAGATAGTAGAAAAATACACTGATAGTAGTGAAATATGCTATAGTCCACTTACCATGCTATTGTTTAGTATCTTTAAAAATAAAATTTATGGAATTATTAGAAAGGTACATAAGGTACAATTTAGATTTATATAGTCTCAATCACAAATTATAAGATATTATCAATACATACTTATTTTTTACATAGACCTCATATTTGGGCATCATGCACAACATGATCAATCCTATTTTAATTTTAGATATGCACATACATAAATTACTATAACTTAATCTAGAATACATACAAATAGATAAAAGAATTGGGGGCATGTACATAGCACATTATTTACATATGCTCAGTTTTACACAAGTTCTCTTAGATGGAATGCTAACTCCATGTAATTATCCATGTTATATACTATAGACACCATATGCACCAATTTTACACCAAGATTATACCAGATTGATGCATCATTATGTATATAATGTTTTTCATTCTTTAGTAACCCATAGCCATTTTAAATTCTTGAGTGGCCCTTGAGTCATTTTACATTTCAAAGTTTTCATGTGGCTTAGATCCATCTTGCATAATTTCATGACATCACATAGTTTTAGTTTTAGACTCATCTACTACACATGGGTAGGTAATGATGGAGTCATAGCCTACTTGAGTTTTTGAGCCACCTACATGAGAGGGTTGGATAAGTCATCAATCCAATCCAAGTTATTTATAGGTTATGATCCATTGGACAAGGGTGGGTAATGATGGATTCAAGGCTAGATTGAGTCCTTGAGCCACCCATGTAATCTACCACTTATTAATTTTAGTCATATTTTCTAGTTAAGTACACCCTTTTCAATACATTGCTATTTATAGGCTAAGTAAATAATTCAATTATTGTACAAATTAGTTGCTATTTATACTATAGTATTTTTCCTAATTTATTACTTAGCTCTTTTATATATTTAGGGTTTCACATTAATTCCTAAAATATTTAAATTAATAACCTTGGGAACCATCTATAGAGTATGCAAAAAATAGGGTTTGTAATGAATTTAATATTTTTCACATATAAAAATTTAGGAGGCAAGTTTAGAGATTTACAAAAACATTTTATATGATGGTGTATAGGGATATCTATGAGGAAAACATGCCCAAGTTATCGATATAGAGAAACATTGGGGAAATGAGTGATTATTGGTATTACCTTAATTTCACTATAATCAAAATTAAAGGTACTATATATATATATATTAACCATAAACTATTCTAGACAAAGTGGCTGAACATGAGATCACTTCATAATTTTATGATAGTGTGGACATAGAATTGAGGAATGCTAAATAATGAAGTTTTCACCTAACCCTTCTCAACATTATTAAAATGTAGCATATGAAATAGGATCACCTCAGATCCATGAGAAAAGTTAAAATGCATTATGACTTGAAAAGGGCACCATTAAGTATTGGGATCCTAGAAAGAAGGTCAGAAAGCACCTCAAGAAATATGAAAATAAAATCAAAATCTCTTTTGGGCACAAATGGTATAATTACTAGTATATTTATAAATGTTAAATATGATAGTGAGGTTGCTATATGGATGTGTAAGGCTGGCACATCAATGATAGTATCTCAAAGGATCTAGTATGATCCTATCATTATGGACAAATATGCAAGGAGAATAAATAATGAAGAATGGACCTTAACACTAGTTTATGGACCTCCTCCTCAACTAGAATAAAAAATGGGAACAAAAATTGTCAAAAAACTAAGTAAATATAGGGAGATAGACCCACAAATCATATCATATATATCTAGAAGTATCCCCACACATCCAAGTAATACTACTCAACTTAGAGATGGAATAGAGAAATCTCTAGTTCCCAGTAAATTAGAGGGTCCAATTTATTTTTCATCCCTACCTATATTAACATTATTACAACAAGTAAGTCTTCATTCTTTTCTTTCACATGTTGTTATTTCTACTCCCTTATCATTAGTTCCTACCATGACTCTACTAGTGGTCATTGCCAATCTCACCCCACTTCCTCTACTTTACACCACTATAGCCCCTTCATTTTTCACTCCACCCACTTTAATGCCACTTCTTATTCCTACTTGTCCACCATTGGTGACATACCAAAGGAAGCCTAAGACTCATGTTATGTCTCCTCAAGTTGTGAAAGAACAAAAAAGGCATGCTAAAGGTCTATTTGTAAAAAATAATCCCTATTTTTTAAGAATCAAAGGAGAGTCAAGAGGAATTATATCCAATATAAGAATAAGAGAAACTAAATCATGAGGAATAAAAATAAAGTAAGAATCAGAAGTAGAATAAGAAAAGGCTAACTCAGTTGAGATATAATTAATATCAAATTAAAATAAATAAGGAAAAGATATAGATTTAGAGGTAGAATCCAAAAAATAATTTAAACCCATGAACTTACATAATTAGTTTCACCTCCAAGATACCCACATAATGGAGTGGAGAAATAAATAGAGAAGGTGGTTGAGACCATACCATTCTTTATTCAAGAGCAAATAAGGGAACCAAGTTGTAAGGAGATCCAAATCATTACTAATGTTTCTATAAGAGTTGATAATTTTATAGAGATGGAATTACTACAAAGGTTTTAGTGGAATTTATAATGGATATTACACAAGAATCAATAGTAAACTCTACTATAATAACTTTCACTACTATTACTATTCTAAGTGATGACCAACCATCAATTATAAGTACAAAGAATATTTATTATTTGGTGTCTCCCACAATTATCACTATTAAAGCTATCATAAAAGGAACTACCCATTATTTTGACTCTTATTTTTATTCTCCTAGTCCACTCAAGAGGTCCCATGCATCCATAATGCCAATTTTGTAAACCATAGCCCAAGGTCCATTAGTTTTTTTCTTTTCCTACTGCCAACCAACCTACTAGGATTTATACTACTATGAGTTTACTTCAGATCCATGCAACTTATACATTAATTAGAGAAGCTAATCCACATATTTCTATACCAAATAAGTAGGTTCATTTAAAATACCAAGCGTCTACATCCATTATGGCTACACAAGTTAAACTTCATAAGCTATCTACATAATTAAGTGCACCAATTTATTTGGTTACCCAAATAGATCAATCAACAGTCTCATTATGTAGGGAACTAGAAAATACCAAATATATCATTGATACTCCTCCATTAAATAAGGTCACTACATAGAAAAAGGCCATTCCTTTCATTAAATTAGCCACATCTTTTCCTACTTCCCAGTCTAATTCAATGTTAACGCTCCCACCAAGTCAATTTCATTATTTAGCATATACATATATATAGTCTATAAAAAATCCTATTGTGAGCGTTCCTCCATGGATCCATAGATTATAGGAAGAAGAGTTGGTCATGTAAAATTTTATCATTACTAAATAGCCAAATATGGGTTTCATTTTGATACACAAACTTGTTGCAACCAACACTCCCCCTTATTTAGAGAAGTGGGGGAACCCTTTGAAAATTATTAACTCAAATATTTCTCTGACCTTTGATCCCTTTCTACTTGGCCTTGGACCTTGTGAAACCTCAAAACTCAATTCTACCTTGATCCATTGAATGTTTCATGATGTTTGTGATGATGAGTTGGTCTTTTTTGAAGACCCCTATAGTCTTCTAGGTATAAAGACAATCTAGTCCTGATTGCATTCTAAAAGAACAAGAAGTTCTCATACTTAGAATTTTTTCACCAACTATTTTTTATAGAATTAGACTCATGTTGATTTTCCCAAAGTGTCAATCTTTTAGATTCCTACTCAATGTTTCTTCAAAATTTGATAATAATAAGGTGATATTTTGATTAATTATGTGGCCTTTATTTTAACTTCACCACTTTTCATAAAATATTGTAGGAGATCTTGACCAATGAGATCACTTGGCTTTTATAGGCGTGAATCTCCTAGACCTATTAAAAGTGTCAGATCCTTGGAGAGCTTGAATAATGAGATCACTCAACTGTTAGAAGTGTCAGTATCCTAAACCTATTAGAAGTATTAGATAATATGAGAGCTTAACCAATAATATTATTTAAATATTAGAGGTGTCAGTCTCCCAAACTTGTCATAAGTGTCAGATCATAGGAGAGTTCGATCAATGAGATCACTGATCTATCAGAGGTGTCAATCTCCTAGACCTATCAAAAGTGTTAGATCCTTAGAAATCCTGACTAATAAGATAACAAATATTTTATAGGTGTTGATATCCTATACCTATTATAACTTTTATATCCTAGGAGATCGTGACCAATGAGATCACTTGGTTTTTTGAGATGTCAGCATCTTATACCTATCAAAATCATTAGATCATGAGAGATCCTGACCAATGAGACCATGCCTTGTGGCAAACCATACATATCATAAAGAATGACTAGGTTATCTTTATGTATTTATAATTAAGTATAATCATAATTAAAAGCTAATCATGGGATGTCATATGTCACCTCAATATGCTAAGTGGCTAGCTACTACTCTCAAACATGTAAAAGTGTGACACCTAGCCAAGTTTAGATGGATTCTATTAAAAATATAACTAATTAGTGAAAAACATGTGGCACATAATGAATCCACTTGGGATACCATAGGGGAAAGATAAAAATGTGCCTACCATGATCCTCACATTAATTAAATGGGAAATTAGGACTTGACTAGACAATTCAAAAATGTCTCCTCACAATCACCAAATCTAAGCAAGGAGTGCATATTTAAAAGTTCATAAATTAATGCTAAGTATGGGAAACACTAAGTATATTTTTCCACTATCTCAATTTCAAATGTGCATAACAGGGGAACTAAACACTATTAATTTATATCTTTATGAAGCCTTATAAGTTGTTAAAGGTTGTTGACTTATCATTATTACTCCTACTTTACCAGAGCTCATCTCCTAATTTTTTAACTCATTATTATGACATCCATGCCCTCATATTTATTTACTATCAATATTAAGTTTTTTTACATGGATACTTTTTACTCCAATCCCAAACCTGAGCATGAGTATAGGGATACCACTTTCCCCACATAGTTGACTCACTTTAAACACTATAATGAAATATTTAGAGTAATATAAGTTGTTTTTAATCCTACCTCTAGTTATGATGAAGATGAAGCTCCATTATTGGATGATGTTAGGGTATATGAGAGGTGTGTGTTTCATAAGGTTGTATTCAAACTAGAGGTATTTTCATGTTCTAACCTCTTCGACAATATGTTTCTCAACTCTAATCGAGTACATGATGCTACCTATGATGTAATATACCCTACGAGTCAAAACATAGAATTGTGGAAATTTTTGGGGTTACATTTAAGGCATATTACAATCTCCTAGATTACATAATCATTTTAAATAAGACAACTATAGACACATGGGACAACATGCATGAAACATACAAAGTTATGGAGGACTGGGTAATCGATATAAATGCCAAGTGGATTAATATGAAGGACATAAACTCTAACACTATATGCAACTTCTAAGGAGGGGTTCATGTTGGGATGACATTTTTGAATTGCTTATTTGGGGTAAGTGACTGTGTGCACATTGATATTCTCCTAATACCCATGATCAACATCATCCTCAAAGGAGAGGAGATCCTAGACCTTAGGAGCACTATCAATTTATGGTTATTTTTCCATGTTAAGGAAGTTAGGGATGTTGGTAACTTCTACATGATGAGTTACCTAGTAGACATCATTTATGCCACCCTTGTGTTCAAACATTACATGTTCTCACCATAGGCTCCTAAGGCCATTGTGGTTCATGTAGTGTTTTATAAATTAGATGGCCTCCACTATAGAAATAAAATCTAAGAGATCTATGAATCATTCTACCTAGTTGTCTATATGGACATCAATGAGACAACCATGCTTTATCTCTTTAGTGAGATTATATAGTCCCTTATCCCCATCAGTTATTATTTATATTACCAAGATGAGATCATAATCTAGGGATTTAGAATCCATAAAGCCCCCCTCCTACCCTATCAGGTCCTATATTGATTGCCGAAGTATGAAATAACCTATCAATTAGTGTAAGGCATTTTAAACCACTTCCTCAACCACTAATAAAAGGCTTGCTTGACCTTCCTCATCATCGTCCACCAACATGTATACAAGAATCTACCTTAATTTTAGAAGATGGTGATGATCAAGAATTATTATACCTTAGGAAGAATGAAGCACTGAGAATGGGACCCTCATGATGTCATCAGGGCCCATGTGGAAAAGTAATAATTACATTTTAAAATCATTTATATCCATGTGCCTCATGGTGATGATGAGGTTCACCTCAACCTTGATAATGATAATGAGGTGTTTTCTAAGCTCAAGACTAATAATAAAAAGGGAAAGTGGGCATAACCTGGGTCATCCACTTAGAGTAGACTTAATTCATCTACACCAACTTAGGCTAGGGGATACATTTAAGATTATACACCTCTAATTTTTATGAGGATAATATAGGGGATCCCAACTCATCTTAAATGAGTTTTAACTTTGTGGACCTATGCTCTAGCTCTACCACTTCCCTCAGCTTAGGCTACTCGACCATGATTTATGCATGTAATAACATTAAATGTTAATATCAATCCTAATTTAAGTATAGAACATGACCAATAATAGGATCTCATGAGGATTCCTCCCCCTACTATGTCCATACCTCAATAACCTAATGGGGTACCCCTAGTTTCCCTATCCCTATTAGGGTCACTTAGATTGTGCCTACCCTATTGTCAATTACACACACTCCATAATTAACTTAGTACATCTAGATTTGACCATGTACACAATCCCCACATACCTTTTTACCTCCACTTATCCCAATCCATTCACAAAATCCCATATAACTCTCTTTTGGTCTTTAGGGGCCTACGTTACATACCCTCTATCACCCCCAATGATGAATATGCATTAGGTAGATATTGAAAGAATTGCACTAACTCAAATATAAGTGATTAATAACTTTAAAACATTATAAATAATGGTGGCTCCTATACTAGTACCCCCTTTGATCCCTCCTCAGGTTCAACTACCTACCAATGCTCTCACATCAACAATCGTAATGGTGACCTTAGTGATGATTGCACACTTATGCATAATTTAGTCTTGTCTAACCACCTTGTTAGCACTTATGTTCACTTTATAAATTACTCAAACTTATTTGGACACTATTACCAACATATCCCCTTATATTACTATAGTGCAAGTTGATGTGGGAAAAATTTCCAAAAATAAATAAAAAGTGACTCCCTTTCAGCCTTATGTTTAGCTCCCAATTTATCCTCTTGTCCTTCCTAGTCTTCCTTTTCCATTATCTTGGGTGATCAAGTTTTTGGCTTTAACCAACCAATTTCCTCATTCTTATTAAATCCCCCTCTCCCTAGTTTCATTAACCCAAAATTCAATATAACCTAAATCTATTGGCATGCCCAGATGTTCTCATGGGCTTCCCCATTTGTCCTTCCCCTTTTCACAACCATTCATACTCCTCAATTACTCTCTTCCTTCCTTCCATATTAATCATCCATTCCTCCTCCTCTTGGCCTCCCACCTTCATATTATTCTACCTTAAGAGTTATCATAGGGCTAGTTGGCTCTGGATCCCTAGCACCCTTAGGATCATAGGTATTGAAGATGATCGTAAAAGTTGATCCAAAGGTCCAAGGGAAGTTTAATATGGATTAAAATACATGAGGATGATTCTTGTTGGGTTAGTTTTCTATATAATCCTAACTTTCCTTAGGTGCACACTGAAGTGATTAAAAACCAACATGATGGTGTGCTAGTATTTCATGCAAAACATAAAGTTATTGCATGATCACCTAAAGCATGCAATGAGGGATTGATTCCTATTATTTTTGTAATGTGAATATGTAATTGACATATATAAATTCTAAAACATATAATTTATTAAATTATTAACTAGAAAAATAAATATAAAGTAGTTGTGGGCCTAAATTTAGTTAAATGAACAACTATGATTAAGATGAAAAACACCATTGTTTCCATAATTCACATGATAAAATTCAAGTAATGCAGATTCCATTCACCATATTCATAATAGATTTAAATTTTATATATAAATAATCATAATGAAACTTAATCATGCAACTCAACTATCTAATGGATTAAAATAACAATATCACAATGGTATCCTTGATCACATCAATGGAATAATAATCAACAATCAACAACATTATAAATCTATAATTAGGGTTATTTATACTTTGTTTTCCTTAAACAAGTAGTTATAATAATAATTTAAATATTAGTGACATGCCAATGATCTTCAGTGGACTAAGAGTCATGCCATCCAATTACATTATTTCCCTAAGGACATGGGCCTTTGTGCCCCTATATTCACCTTTAGTACTAGATCCTCATCATATATTGCCTATATTATCATGGGTTAGTGATAGATTCATTTGTGAATTTAATTTTTTTCATACTTGAGAATATTTCCCTAACTGTCTCTTGCTTCCCACGTGCTCTTCAAGTCTTCTACTAGTGTTTTGAGCCCTTCATTCTTGAATTCTCCATTTATTATGAATATTATCTCAATGTATTTTATTAATGTGGGTTTTATGCACACCTCAGAGAAGTTTTAAATGAGGTAACTATTATAACCAAAATCTTCACCCTAGGAGAAGGTTGGTTAGATCTCTCCAAATTTGGTTAAACATGGGATTACTCCTAGACTTATGGGTTATCTATAGTAGGGGTAAACCTCTTGATTGAATGGATAACTTCATCTAATGAATAAATTAGGATCATAGAGTAATTTATTTCTTGGAAAAGGGAAGAAATAACTGAAATAAACCTAAATAAAGTGGTGATACACCAAACTTTTTTGACCACTACCACACATTGCATAATACACTAAGACCTATAAGATAACATGAACATACACACATCCTAATATGAACCTATTACATTAATAATTTATATAGGGGTAGGTAATTTTAATGATAATAGGGAAGAATAATTCCAATTTAAACCCATAATATACCCTTGATGACACCAATTACAACCTAAAATAGAGAAATAACCATATGAGGTAAGATAAATAGGACACAAACAAGGTGATATACATCCACACTTGATAAGATCAAGCATTTAGAGATTTATCACATGTAGTCATAGAATGAGGTAAAAAATTAGATATTTTATTGATAAAAGGTAGAAAAAAATTAGTATGGCTTTGCCATACCTAGGTGGAGGATACATTTCAAAGCCAAAGTGGCTCAATATATAACACACATGTGAGAGAAAAGAGAAGAATAATGTAGAGAGAGAGAGGGAGAGAGAGAGAGAGAGAGAGAGAGAGAGAGAGAGAGAGAGAGAGAGAGAGAGAGAGAGAGAGAGAGAGAGAGAGAGAGAGAGAGAGAGAGAGAGAGAGAGAGAGAGAGAGAGAGAGAGAGAGAGAGAGAGAGAGAGAGAGAGTAAAAAAGTGTCATGAAAGTTTAAAAAAGTGTCATGAAAGTTTTAAAAAAAGAGGAGTTAGGTAAATATAATAATATAATTAAAAATCCATGTGTATCTCCTCTTTATATGATCCAACTCTCCAAGTGGCATGGGAGATGGAAATGCATGCTTGACACCTTGACTAGCATCGTGAAACTCTCTTTCTTTTTGACATGTTGAAGGAAAAGTGGAATTATTGGTGGTTATATTAATTTTTGATACATGTTTTATCTACTCTTTAAAACTTTAATCTTACCCCAATAGGTTATATTTGACACATTGCCTCTTTCTCTTATAAGGTGTTTAAAAGGTTCTTCATCTCCCTAGGCCTATTTTGCACACAAGTGTCAAAACATGGTTTTAGTTACTTTAGTTCATAAAAAACTTCATGTATGGCCTATTTAAATAGTATAAAATTTAAAAAATCCATTTTGAGGCCTTAAAATAGCCCCAATAGGTCACTTTCTACCAAAATCTCCAACTAGGTCTCATTCCTTATAGCTTTTTTTTAATTGTAAATCTCTTTGTGTGGGATTTTTAAGAATGATATTGACAAAAAATAATAATATTATTGGACCTTATATGTAATTAAAGATCCATACAAAATTTCATGATCTGAAGCCAAGTGGAAGTCTACTTTTTCTATTTATCTCTTCTGCTAATAAGGCTTAATTAGGCCTCTAGGCCTATAAAGTGGATTTTACCTCTAAATTATTTTTACACTTATGAAGCTTATGGGAAGTGTGTAATTAAATTTAACCATTCCAATACCAACATCCATGTAAATTTTGGGATTCTAGAACATTGTGATTATAGCTAAACCATGAAATGGCCAAAAATAAGCCCTTCAACAAGATTGTTTGGACTGCCTTGAAAAATGGAGTTTGTTTGGTCAATTACAAGGGTTAATGAGAAAATTTATTAATTTTAATATATTATATAAGTCCCATATGACCTCCTATAATTATTTTCAATTATCCATCTCTCTAAAATCCTTGTAAAACAACAAAACACACACAAAACAAAGGATTTACGGTAATCTATACATCAGTTCGTATAGATCAAGTAAATTTTAATAACATAATTAGAGTCTTAAAAAACATGCAATAGGTTTTAGGATAAATTTATGGAATTTTATGTGCATATGAAGTCCATCTCTATAAAATGGTAATTATAGCTCTCCTAGGTAGCTTGAAAGTACTTTCAACTCTTAATAATGATTCATAAAGTTGGACATATGAATCCTCCAATAAATTTCAAAAAATTGAAGTAAATTAGGGTGTATAAATTTACATAGGATCTTAGGTTCCCATGAAAATCCTCGACCATACCAAGTAAAACAAACTAGGCTCTCAAGTGGAAATAAGGAATTCTAGGGGTTCGAGGCAAGTTTGTAGTCTGTAAGTGCTTGTCTGAGTTTAGTTTTGGTATAAAATGATCTAAATTGGGTCTTATATGTCCACATATACCTATAAAAAATTATATTTTTTCAAAATCATTCATCAAGTCTTTCCACATCTCAATGTTCTCAGACTTAGGGTTTTTAGGCCAAACCATCTACCATACCCTAATTGACTGTTATGCCTTGCTATCTTCTCTATTGGATGGTCTATGACTCATGGAGTGTTTTCTAATTATTTAAACTATATTATCAAGGTAAAAGTATCAAACTAACTCTCTTCATCACCTTTCTTAGTCTGACTGCCAAAACAAGTTTGAGCTTGTGTATGCCATTAGGACTATGTAGGGTTAAAATAGGCTCTGAGGAATTTATCTCTTTGTTGGAGTTTTTAACTTCATATAATGTATATAAAAGTAAATTATATAATATTCAAGGATTTATAAGTACTAAATCTAACTCCACTTACCATCTCTCTTTCAAACTTGACTATGTAGTGAGCCTATATATGCACTCAACCTATGTATGACCGTGTAGGGTTTGCCAATTATGTCTCCACTCAAGCTGTGTCTGAGGCTCATGAAAATATGTCCAAAAATTATAAAATTATCTTCATATATTATTTTACTCTCCCTTAAACCTTTGTACAATCTCCCTTCAAGAAAATATAGATTTCTAAAGAATAGGGAAGATGTAGGTTTCAT
Source organism: Torreya grandis (assembly GCA_037957365.1). Classification (NCBI taxonomy): domain Eukaryota; kingdom Viridiplantae; phylum Streptophyta; class Pinopsida; order Cupressales; family Taxaceae; genus Torreya; species Torreya grandis. Next base: position 1,247,554 of record JARHVA010004253.1, read on the forward strand.
GTATTCATAATGTGTACACAAAACGGCCTTAGGACCCTTATTTTAATCATTTGATCTATTCCTATATATATAATTCCAATTAACTCAATTAATATATTTATTTAATCTCCTTTATATATTTTAATCATATAAAAACACCAATGATCATGTTTTGAAAAGAGCTTAGCCACCTGAATAAACCTATAGGAGGTACTACCTATGTATACTCTTTTGGAAAGGGTTTGAAGAATGGTGTTCTAAGAAAAATTTTAAAATTGAGATCTATTAAAAAAATTTATGAGATATTGATGGATCTATGACCTTCTCAAAACCTCTTGAAGCTTTGTGTTTCTACCAGTCTACTATTCAAGGTCAATCTTCTCACCTAGTTAATTGTAGGTGTGTTTTAAAAGGCAATTTGACTATATTTTGGGATTTTTAGCCTTATTAGGTTTCCAAGAACTTGTTAATGTTTTCAATATATTTTTATCTATTTTTTATATTGTATTAAAACCCTCGTACTATGTTGAAACTCCAACTCCATCATCTTACTCTCTAAGGCCAAATTTTCAATAAGATGTAGGTAGCTATCTATGAGTTTGACTGAGTGCAATGATCTTATTGATATTTCATAGCTATGTAAAAATTTTAAACCCATCAACCTCATTAGGATTCCATTTTCACTACATTTTAAACTTCATAGAGTGTTTTCAAAACAAACTTCATAACTCTGTACTTCATTTGGTCATACATAGTAAGAATTTTATAGGTCTCTTTTCTAGGCATTTTAGCTCAGTCCTCAACCTCTATTACTCTAGGTGCTTGGAAACCTCTTATGTTTCAGATATAAATAAACAAATCAACATATTGACAACATGAGTTGTATACCATATCAAGCATGTTGATTACTATCAGAAAATTTATGTTTGAAACATTGAAAGTGCAACATGGATGAATGGTATAAATTTATAGACTTATTTTTTATATTACTCCAACACATATAACAAGAAAAATCAATAGTAAATTCCATGAAAAAACATATCAAACTCATTAGAATACTCTATTAAATGTAAGCACAAAAAACATAGTCTAATATGGTGAATGGAAATATGGCCTCTTAGGACTTGTATGAAATATATAGTTGGTTAGGGAGCCATGAATTAATTGAGAGGGAGTTAGAATACAATGGAGAAAAATTAAAATGGACCAAAACACCTAGAGAGTACAAAACTAAAAAAATATGATATTCACTTGCAAATTTCTCACAATAACCATTTTAATTGCCAAAGGACATCCACACATGCCATGAAGATGAGTGAATATATGTGAAGAATCTATAGACATCTAAGAAGATACTCCAATTATTTTCAAACAACCATAGATTCATAATTTGTTCTAGATTTTCTATAAACTAATTTTTATCTTTAAAAAATAAATTTGGGATATTAGTGATGGTTCATAAATATAAGAGAACCAATACAATGACCAATTCCATAAATTATAATCCCATAGATGTCCCAAAATTTTTCCAAAATTTCAACCTCCAAATCTACCTATACGGCCTATACCATCTACTTGAAGTTTTCCTTCACTAGCTTGTGAAAGGGATGAAGAGAGAGAGAAGGATATGTCTAAAATTATGTAGTTACATAATTATTCCAATGCTTGTTCATAAACTATAGAATATTAAAGGATGTTTTGAAGTTGTTTTCACTTGCAAGTGACTTCAAAAGTCCATACAACTCCCTCTAACTCCTAAAACAAGTGTTGAAAATCAAGAATATAACTTTTTATAATACCTTTGATAGGTGTGAGAGTTAAGTAAGTTATCCAAGCCATTTTTTAATGTGTCTTTTACATATTTTTAAGTTAGTGAACTTTTAAAAACATCAATGTTAGCAAAAAACCACATTTTTACTCATTTTTAACACCTTAAAGTTAGAAAATGATCTTCAAACTTTACAAAACTTCATGAAACATTATGAATGGGTCTTTGACACATAAAATGACATTAATAAACCCCTTATAACTGATGAAACACCTTTACCATGTCTTATTTTCTCATGAGAACCCTAGATCACTATATGACTAAAATATGAAATTACCTTAACTTCTCCAAATTTACCTTAATAAATGACAATAAGGTATTTTGGACTCTACTATGACCTCCTAAATCACCTAAGATTAAATTTTTTTCTTGTGGGGATCCTATTTTGACCTTGGGGGTAAAAATTGGATATCAAATTGGTGACTCATAGGGGTAGCATACCTGCTATGCTGACTAGACCAGTAGCCTTGTCCTTGTATTAGGCTATGGATTAAATTTAATTCTAAGACAACAAGATAAAACCTTAAAACTTGAAAAAAAAGACAAATTTATTACCTCAAAAACACACAAAATATAAAAACAAGACATAAATAAATAACAAGATACACACATGTGCTAACTAGTACGTAGGGAACATAACAACTTAAGCAAACTAGACTATATACAAATTAACCCGAAGAATTTTTTTTCTTGCTAGATCAAAAAAGAAGATTGCACCATATTTTTATCTATGAGATGGAGTGAAAGAATAAATTTGTATTTTAATCTTTGGATTTGATGTTTTCAACTCCTTCATGTTTGTCACTCTCTTTAGCATGATCTTTAATGCAACACCAATAGCTAAAAACATATCACCTATGATGGTGAATTCATTTTGTGACTCAACCATCTTCTCTTGTTACTATTTATATACAACATGACCCAGTGATGCTTCATTTAGGCATGATTCATTGTACTTCATGTCATTTTAAATGATATCAAACTTCTTATCAGAGGTAAGCTCATCAAACTCTTTAAGGAGCTTTGCATACTCAGCCCCATCTTCATCATTATATTTAACTTGAACATCAAGAACTGTAGGATTTTGAAAGGCCTCAAATTATCCACATATTTAATTGAATATTTTCCATAAGTCCTATTATTTCATGGAAGTAGTAATAGATACATATTCTATTGTATTTTCAAATTTAACCTCTTGATCATTACCATAAGGTTTAAACAAATCAACTAATGTGATGTTATTTTCAAACTCCTTCTCTTTCATGCCTTGATCAAAATCTTTGTGAATAGCTACAAAATGTTATATATATTCTCTTTCTTCACTCAAAAAGGTTGACTTGTGCTTGTCTTCACTAATGGGAGTCCCTATAGTGAACTCTTCATCATAGACACTTGAGTCATCTTCTTGATTAGATACAAATTTAGCTCTATATTATTTGATTATCTCCCATAGGATGGGTTCTCCTTTAGGAAGGGATGAGATGGGAGGGTGATGAAAAAGTTCATGGGTTGGAGTAGGATTATGAGGTTTGGTGTATGGCTCATGAATGGGAATGGGGATGGAAAGAAAACTATTTCAATTTGACAATTTAGAAATGGGATATTCTTGAAGGAATTTTTGAAGGGAAAGCATGTTAAATTGGTATATAGACATTTAATTTTATTTAATAAGCACCTCATCTTTCTCATAGCCTTCTTAAGGTTCTTTAACAACTAAAACATTATCTTCCACCTTATCAACTAAGGCCTTTTTTTATGTTGAAAATAGTTTTGGATAGACTTCTAAGATGGACAAGCTACTAGTTATTGAGGAGAAGGAAGGGGGATTGAACAAACACAAAGTTTTCTTTCTTGACATCAACTTCTTGGTCCTCACTCTCTTCATGTTTCTTTCCTCAAGATTTCACTACTTGGTTCCAATTTATAAATTTAAATTTATTAGGATCTTTTGAATATTATATTGGGTCTCTTGGAGGATCCTCTTGAGTATAGTGAATGATTTTGTAAGGATCATAAGAAAACTAATATGGAACATAAGAGGGTTCTTAAGGAGGGGAGGGAGAGACTTGAGGAAGGTTGTCTCTATAAAGTTACCTCTTAAGAGCTTGTACTTCTTCTTCAAGAGTATTAACCACATATTCTTCATATCCTTATTCATAAGCTTCTTCATGAGGATATTCAACAACATCATGTTCATATGGAGAAGGAATAGGCTGACCATAGGGTTGTCATGGCTCATAGAGTTGGTAACAACTTTGATAGGGTTGTTAAGGAACATAGTATGGGTCATGACAAGGTTGATAACAAGGTGTATAGTAGGAAATCTCATTATATCCATCCATACCAACTTTAGTAGTCAAATGAAAGACAATATTTTTAGAAAATCTTTTACAATAAGTACTTGGTCTACTTATAACTAGTTTATTACATTTGGAGTCACCATTGGTGTTTGCTTGAATGCTTCCCAAAAACTAATAGGTATAAGAACACACCAAAATTTATTCCACTCTTTTGAAAATTAAGTCCCAATGAGCATGATAAAATAATTATAACCAATTTTTTCACCCTAAGAGAAGTTTGTTTATACCTCTCTAAATTTGGTTAAACATGGGATTATACCTATACCTATGGGTTATTTATAATAGGGGTAAACCTATAGATTTAAGCGCTAGTTCCCTTTGATGAATCACTTAAGATCATACACTACTTGATTTCTTGGAAAAGGGAAAATATATTTGAAATAAACCTAACTATAGTGGTGATGCATCAAACTTTTTTGACCACTACCACGTATTGCATAATACACTAAGACCTACAAGACAACATGAACATACACACATCCTAGAATGAACCTATTGCATCAATGTTTAATATAAGAGTAAGGCATTGTAAGGCTAAGACAGAAGAATAGTTCCACTTAAAACCTATAAGAGATCCTTGATGACACCAAATAAAAATTTTAATACATAAACACCCACATGAGGTAAGATAAATAAGACACAAACAAGATGATATACATCTACACTTGATAAGATCAACCATTTAGAGATTTATCACTACATGTAGTCTTAAAATGTGGTAAAACATAGATTTTTTTATTAATCAGAGGTAGAAAAAATGAGTAGGGATTCATCATACCCAAGTGGAGGATACATTTCAAAGCTAAAGTGGCTCAATATATATCAGAAGTATGAAAGAATATAAGAATAATTTAGGAGAGAGAGAGAGAGTAAACAAGTTTCATGTGAGTTAAAACAAGAAGATAATTTATGGAATTGTCATAATAGACTTTCAAAGCCATGCGTATATCCTCTTTAGATGTTCTAGCTCTCCAACTGGTATGGGAGGTTGAAATGCATGCCTAACACCTTGATTAGCTTCTTGAAACTCTCTTTATTATTGAAATGTTGAAGTACAAATATCCTTATTGGTGCTTAAATTAGTTTATCCTACATTTTTTCTCTACTCTTGACACCTATCAATTAACCCCAATAATTTCTCTTTGACACATCACCTCTTTATCTTGCAAAGTGTCTAGAAGGATCTTCATCTCCTTAAGCCTATTTTTCACACAAGTGAAAAAAATTGGTTGTAGTTACTCTAGCTCATATAAACTTCTATGCCTATAAGAATCATATTAGACCTATGACAATCCATTTTTAGGCCTCAAATAAACTCCAATAGGTCACTTTCTACCAAAATCCCCAATTAGGTTTCATTCCTTGTAGCCTTTTTTACTATAAATCTCCTTGTGTGGGAGTTATATGGATGATATTAATAAATAAAAGGTAAATTATAGGACATTATATGGCCTTATATTTTCATAGAAAATTTTATGGTCTGAAGCCAAGTAGAAGTCTACTTTTTGTACTTATATATTCTACCAATTAGGCCTAATTAGGCCTTTGGGCCTAGAAAGTGGATTTTTGATCTAAACTTTACCTTAAGTTTTGAAACCTTTATTAAGTGTTTGATTCACGTTAACCATGAAAATACCAACCTCCATGTCATATTTGGGATTATGGAACATTATGCTTATATCCAAACCATGAAATGGTAAAAAACAAGCCCTTCAACAAGCCTATTTGGACTACCTTGTAAAATAGAGTTTGTTTGGTAACTTCCAATGGTTTTTAATCAAATTTAATTATTTTATGAGATTAAATAATTTTTATATGACCTCCTTTAATTATTTTAAAGTATCCATCTCTCCAAAATCCCTAAAAAACACTAAAAACACATACAATAAGGGATTTATGGTAATCTGTATAATAGTCCATACAACTCAATTAGATTTGAAGAACATCCTTGAATTCATAAAAAAATATAAGAGGTTTTAGGATAAATGTGTTTCATTTGATGTGCTTTTGAATTCCATCTCTTCAAACTAGTCATTATAACTCTCTTAAGCAACCTAAAAGTACTTTGAACTCTTAGTGATGATTCATAAAGTTAGACATATGAACACTAAAAAAAAAGTCAAAAACTTGAAGTAAATTAGGTTGGATAACTTCCCCTAGGATCTTAGGGTCCCATTTAAATCCTCTTGAATGTACCAAGCAAAACAAACTAGTATCTTGGGTGGAAACAAGGAATACTAGGGGGTCTACACAAGTTGCAGTCTATAGATGCTTGTCTAATTTTGGTTTTGGTCTCAAATGACCTCAATTGGGTCTTAGATGTTGACCTATACCTATAAAAATTTCTAATTTTTCATCATAATTCATCATGTCTCTCCACATTTCAATGTTCTTAGACTTGGGTTCTTAGGCCAAACCATCTAACATACCCTAACTAACTATCATATCCTATTCTCTTATCTATTGGATGGAGTGTGACTCATGGAGTGTTTTATCATGATATTAACTATATTATAAATGTCAAATTATCAACTCAACTCACTTCTCTTCATCACCTTTCTTGGTCTGACTACCAAAACAAGTCTAGGCCAGTGAATGTCATTAGGACTATGCAAGGTTGAAATAGGGTCTGATGTATTTGTCTATTTTTTGGAGTTTATGACTTCATATAAAGTGTATTAAAGTAAATTATCATATATTTAAGTATTTATAATCATAAATATATCTCCACTTACCATCTCTCTTTTAGACCTGACTATCTAGTGAGTCTGAATATGTACTCAGCCTATGTATGATTGTTTAGGGTCCACCAACTATGTTTCCACTCAAGATGTGTTTGAGGCTCATGAAATAATGCCCATAAATTATACCATTATATTCATACACTTATGTACTCTCCTTCAAACCTTCCTGTAGTCTCCCTTTAAGCAAACATAGATTTCTCAAGAATAGGCAAGCTGTAGGGTTCATATATTTACTATGTGTACACAAAATGACCTTCGGACCCCTATTTTAATCCTTTGATTTTTTCCTCTATCTATAATTCTAATGAAATCAATTAATTTAGTTATTCAAGATATTTTATATATTTTATTCATACATAAACACCAAGGATCATGTTTTGAAAAGAGCTTAGCCACTTGAATGGACCTATAAGAGGTACTGCCTATGTATACTCTTTTAGAAAGGGTTTGAAAGAATGGTGTTTAAAAAACATTTTAATTGTTGGCCATTTTTTTGAACACATACAAAACTTCAAATTAGATGGATGAGATGAGTAAGAGTTCTGGATGGAATGAGTGGTCCAAATATCTCATATTGCTTACAAAGCTTTTGAAACACTTTAAGCAAGCTTAAAGTGCATTTTATTGATCTTTGAGAAACAAGTCTTGAGAAAGGTATATATTTACAAGGGAATAAAATATAAAATGTTACCATGGTGTTTCAATCATTCATGGACATAAATCAGGTTTCACAATTCTCAAAAACTCATTTTAAGCCTTGAAAGTTGCACAAATCCAAAAGAACTAGATCATCATGAGAACATCTTACAAAAATTAAAGGTCAGCTTGATTATGAATTTAATAAATTCACTTAGAAGGTTAATCAAATCTAAAATACCATATAGACATTATTATTTCTATGCCAAGATCATCTTTTACAAATTTCATATCTTGATGAGTTTTCTATCTCAAGATATAAATCTTCAAAGTTAGACTTGCATAATGAAATAGGCACACCGACGTCAATTTTAAGCTCCATGAAGTAGCCATTGGAATTCAAATATCCTAAGGTTTAATGTGAGATTCACAAGTGTTAAAATAGTAGGAGCTAAGGTCAAGGTATAATGATGAGCATCGATCTGACATATGTTAGTGGGTCTGAGGATCTAATGACACATATTTGATCATACCGAAGAGATCAATTATGCGCATCAAGTCAAAAGGTTAACATAAATAAAAAGCTAACAGGTGGCAATATCTCAACTGTGCTAGTAGATATCTAATGGTATGTAATGACTTATAAGACTAGTGGGTCTAGGTAGATCAATGGTGAACATTCACTCATATAGATTAGATCAACAATGAGAAATGAGTCAACAAGTCAATGGATCTCAAAGGCTAATAAGAAGCTACCAAGTGTCATAGGCACATTAGACTATCAAAAATTTTAGGGTTTGGGTTTAATCATATATAAATAGATCTATAGTGTATAAGAGTTAAAGATTTAGTAGGATATTGTAGAAAAAAATGAGGAACTAACACTTGGCACAATATGAGAGGGCCCAGATCAAGATCAATGACTAAAATTAAAATTTGAAGCTAGGGACTTCAAGTGGAGGTCAAACATGTGACCAAGGTTGAACTAAAAACAATGTTTCAATGGGCATATGCTACTGTTAGATCTTAATAAAACACTATTGAGTAAACATAGTTATATAGTCAAGGTTATTAATGGTGAAGCTCCATTATCGATAAATCTTTGTCGCCATTAAATCACAACTTAAGACCTCTAGTCAAATATTTAGAACTTATAGACCCCATTTTCCAAGGTTGTGGTATTATTCTATGACTATGCATACAATGAATTCTTAGCTTCTAAAGGGTCTAGATGTAATATAGGTATATTTTAGACCTAACATAAAGATCAATAAAGAAGTTATGTGATCTATATAGGTTTGCATCAATATAATATTTATAAGAAAACTAATAAAGGAGACTGGTTTTCAATCCATAGAAGAGATCTATGCTCGGATATTAAAATGAGGTAGATATGTGATTAATGAAAGAGTGTCTCATATTTTGATACAATCATAGATTTGATAAACAATGACTAAAATCATACATGGTGATGGCCCTGTCAAGCCCAAGTGTATGAGGACTTTATCCCTATAGCATGAAGTAAGTGGAGATGGCATGGAGAATCAAAATAAAGAGAGATAGTGGTTGGAAAAGTAGTTAGAGCATTAATTCTATTAAGATCATAAAGATATTTTCTCTAATAGACTTAGTCATGACTCATCATGCAAAATAGACTCTTGTCCTTTAGTGGATCTCTCAGCCAAAGAGAAAGCTTGAAGATTATTGGAGAAAATGAAGGTTATCTTATTGATAAAGGCTTAGTATTTATTAGAAGGCATGCATATAAAAAAGAATCAATGAACTACCACCACATTTGTTGATGAATAGATGACTATTTCAGATTCCATTATTTTGATATAGTGTGTCCATGTTAGTTTGATTTATAATATGTGGTAAAAATCTCTCTATTGTCAAGTCTTAATCTCACCTAGCTACTAGTTATCTTGTTATGTAGGTCATGTTTATTCTTTGATGTCATTTTATTAAATCTGGCATGTGGATACATTGACTGGTTAGTTCCTTGAATGAGGCCTCTCCATCACTTCCCTTAGGTTTTGATCATGTGGTGAACCTCTACATGAAATACTAATATATAGCAGTCATTTAGAGTTATAGTTCTAGTCTTTTGATCATCTCATTAGTGTTTTTAGAAGTTTAAATAGAGTGTATGAGAAATCATTTTAGGTGCATCCCCAACATTATCTTATATTTCACTTTTAGTTATCTCTCTCCCCCTTTTACAAATAATGAGTAGGTTTTAGTGTAAATGAGTTAAGTGATGAATTAGAGGAGTTAGCCTCAGTAAAAATCCTAGAGGTCTAACATAAGATTAGGTGACCCATAGCCATGGATCATTCTCATGTTGGACTAGAATTGGGTAGAGGACCTAAACACTCCTTTTCTCAGCTAGGGTGAAATATAGGTCTACAATAGTTCTGGCATGCTCGATGGGACCAAGATCTAAAAGAGTGGGATGATTGTTGGTGTATCTTTCCTCTAATAAGATTTTGAAAGAAAGCAACTTAGCACCAATGGCAACTCCAAATCAAAGCTTCTAGTTATAATAAGCCTAGGTATGTCTCATTAAAGATTTTAAATTAGTTCTTGCATCTCATTTGACATATGAGGTTGACATGAATAGCTATGGTGAATACCCCTATCATTAACCTTCTTATCAATAGTTCCAATATGACCCTCATGATCTATATGGGCTTAATCAACCTTACCAAGAGTTCTGTCAAAGCTATGATGAGCCTTATCAAGTTTACAATGATCTTTATTATCAATAATATGGCTCTTACCTTCCTCATGACACTTATCAACCACACCATGATCCATATCAATCTTACCATGATGAGCATTATCAACCCTACTCAAAGTCTTGCCAATAGGATGGTGACTCATACCAATCCTATGATAACCCTCTTGATTAGTCATGGGAGCAACATGAAATTAATAAATAGCCTAATCATACCCCAAACCATTTTATATATAGCCTTAAAAAATATCTATTGGAACAAAAAATATATGATAAATATTGACACATTGAAGGAGTATATGAAAGAGATTTTAAAACATGTCATTAGAGGGGTTAGGACTTCAATGCAACAATCAAAGGAGGAATGGATGTCTTTCATTAGGAGAGGTTATTCTAGACATAGAAGTGATATTATTGACATATATAGACTCATCTCCAATATTGAGGAGAAGTTGAGAGCTCATGAAGAACATCAAACACCCCATCACCCACCCTGCCTTCCCTCATTCACTCTATGTCAACTTCATGTTGAGATTCCCATCACCACTCATAAGACAACCAAATCAATTTCAAAGCCATAATAGTTTCCCCAAACTCCTCTTAGCCTTTCCCTCATGGAAATCTATCCAAAATAGTGTCCAAGAGGAAAGGCAAGTTTGTGTTGAAAGAGCTATCCATCATGAACAATTTAGGTGTGATTTGAAGCCTCCCTTACTAGGAAAGTTGAAGCTATAGATAAAAACTTATACTAAACATTGGCAAATAAAAAGGCAACATCACCTCAACTACACATTCCTCCTTTCATTCTTCAATCCATAATGCACACTATAAAGGAAAACCATAAGCCCAAATTCCCATATTGGGACCAAGTCATGTAGTCAAGCAAATATAAATTCATTCAACCCCCACCCTCCCATCCTCAAGAGTCTAAGTCATTTCCATCTTAAAAATACATCTAGAACAATATGAAAAAGGAGGAGGACATGACTTTTGAAGATAAATGGTTAGACCAAAGAGGTGTCACATATATTTCATCTCTCTTGGAGTCATCCTAAGAGTATCCTATGCCACTTCTTAAAGAGGTAAGAAGTGAACTCCATGTTAAAATCATAGTTAATGATGTTGAATTGTTAGAGGTAGTAGAAGAGATCATAATTAGGACACCAATGGGTAAAGGTGAACATGTTTCATTCCTTCAAGATGCAAAGATAGATGATTTCAAAGAGGAATCTACTCAATTGAAAATTCCTAGTTTTATAGCTTCCTTCCTTAAAGAGCAGTCTGCAAAGGTACCCAATTTCACACTAATTCCTTTTATGCCCCAAGATCCATATATACTACCAAATCCTACACTTATTTCATTCAAAGGCCCATCTATACTACCTTTCCAAGAGATAGTTGTCCCTTCACCCACTCTACCTACCATTCCTCATGAAACCCATCCATTTTAAACTTGGAAACCTTCATGGGATATGTACTCAAATCATGTGACGCCCATCATTTTTCATGAAGATCCTATTATGCCTAGTCCATCTAATCAAGTAAAGGAGGTAGAAGAGGTAAAGCAATTCAAGGTTCCAAGCTTCATGAGATTCCTCTATGAAGGGGCTACCCAAATAATTTAGGTTAAATCAAAAGTGGAGTTATCTTGAATTTATAACTTCAAGGAGGAGGAAAATCTACCATCTTATGTTGAGAATGAAGATGATGAGGCTATAAAATCCTCAGATGAGCTACCATCTTATGTAGAAGATGAGGAAATGGATGTAATAGCTGATCAAATTGATGAATTTATGGGGTAGCTAGAGGCTACCTATCAGCCAAAAGGCTCATCAGATGATTTTTATGAAGTTTTGGGAGTAAGATATATGATTCTCTAGGAGGAATGTGGTTTTATTATAGCTAAAGAGAGTAGCCTTGTCAAGTAAATCAAATAACATGGAGTAGGTAGTCCTTCAATACTTCCACCTCAAGAGTTCATTATCGACATGAACCTATTACAGATCTTTAGAATGGGCTACTAGCTCTTTGGTAACCCTATAGACATGGATATGATTCCAAAAGGTAATACAAGTCTATTTGGTTCCTAGATTAGTCAACCAGATTGTGAAGGAATGGATATTTAATCCAAGCTAGGGGATGCTAATAGGATTTCCATTACAAAAGTGTGTCCTTTGAGATACCAATTTCAATTGGATATTACTAAACAAGAAGAACCACTAAATGAGTATGTTTACATTTGATGTTATTTTTCTCCTAACATTCCACATGCAAGTATGCTAATGGATTTGGCAAAGAAAATAATTTCTTCCTCAACCACCAAAATTATATGGGATTATGTGATATGTCATTATCCATCTCATCATGGAGGTGAGTCTATGAATTTTCCTTTTTATCCAAGTATATCATGCTTTATCTTAGTTATTTATGTTCCTTATACATAATTAGTTGCATATTTTCCTCCAAATATTGCCCTAACACATTAGGTTAGTGGTCATTGCTTTGTTAGATTAGTTTCCCTTATATCCTATGTTTCCATTCAATAAGCACCTTAGGTACTTTATTTTATTTTTTTCCTTTTGGTCTTTTTTGGTTTCAATAGGAGTTATCTAGAGGGGTAGTCAATTTTAGATTTAGATTAAATTGTTGAGGTAGAGAGGAGACTCCATGCCTAATGGAATAGTCAAGATAAATGGTCTGGGTTTTCAAGCATAGAAAACATGCTTCCCTGCAAGTCACCAAAAATTTTGGCCAATTTTTGGCCTACATATAAATATTATACCTATATGGATGAGTTAAGAAATATTTTTAGATGGAATGAGTGGTCCAAAGATCTCATATTACTTATAAAGCTTTTGAAACATTTTAAGCAAGCTTAAAGTGTAATTTGTTGATCTTTGAGAAATAAGTATTGAGATAGGTCTTGAGTTTCAAGGTAAGAATATCAAATAGGTTCTCATGGTGTTTTAAGTATTCATGGATATAAATTAGGTTTCATAGGTATCAAAAACTCATTTTGAGCCTTGAAAGTTCTTGCACAAGTCTAAAAAAACCAGACCGTCATGAGAACATCATGCAAAAATGAATGGGTAAAATTCATTGTACATTTAATAAATTCACTTGTGATGTTGTACAAGGCCAAAATATGACATAAACATGATGATTTTAGTGCCAAGATTGTCCTATATAAATTTCATGTCTTGATGAGCTTGATATCTCAAGATATAAAGCTTCAAAGTTAGACTTGTAGAATGAAATAGGCACATGGATGTCAAGTTTAAGCTTTGTGAAGTAGTCATTGGAATTAAAATATCCCAAGGTTTAATGTGGGAGTAAAAAGTGTCCAAATCCTAGGATCTAAGGTCAAGATCTAATGGTGAGTGTATATCTAACAAATGTTAGTGGGTCTTAAGATCCAATGGCACGTATTTGATCATACCAAAGAGATAAACGGTGAGCATCAAGTCAAAAGGTTAGTGTTAGTGATAAGATCTTGGGTGTCTTGATAGAGATCCAATAGTACTTGATGATTGATAAGGTTAGTGGGTCCAAGTAGATAAATAGTGAGAATTCACTCATACATTTCAGATCAATGGTGAGTAATGAGTCAAGTCAATGGATATCAAAGGATAATAAGAAGCTTACAAGTGTTACAAGTGCATTAGATTTTTATAAAATCTAGGTATCATATTTAATCATAAAAAAATATATGTGTAATGTGTGAGAGGTTAAATAGTCATCAGGATCTTATAGAATAAATGAGAAACTAACACTTGGAACAATATGAGAGGGTCCAAATCAATATCAATGGCTAAAATTAAAATTCAAAGCCAAGGACTTCATGTGGAGGTCAAACATGTGACTAAGGTTGAACTAGGAAAAATGTTTCAATGGGCATATGCCTCCATTAGATATTAGTTAAACACCATTGAGTAGACATTTTTATACAATCAAGGTTGTTAATGGTGAAGATCCATTACCAATAAATATCCATCACCATTAAATCATTGCTGAGGACCTCTGGTCAAAGATTTAGAACCTATCAAACCCATTTTCTAAAGTTGTAGTATTATTCTATGACTAGGCATACAATGCATTTTCAACTTCCATAGGGTCTAGAGGTAGGATAGGTCTATTTTAGACCTAACATAGAGATCAAGAAGGAATCTATGTGATCTATAGGTTTACACCAATATAATAATTATATTAAAACTAATAAAGGATATTGGTTTTCAATCTTTAGAAGAGATATATACTTAGATATTTAAATAAGATAGATATATGATTAATGAAAGAGTGTCTCGTCTTTTGATATGATCATAGCTCTAAAAATAGATTTTAAAATAAGACATGGTGATGGACCTATTACGCCCAAGGGTATGAAGACTTTTTCCTTACAACATGAAGCAAGTGGAGATAGCATGGATAATCAAAATAAAGAGAGCTAGTGGTTGGAGAAGCAGTTAAATCATTAATTTTGTTTAGATCTTAACAATATTTTCTCCAATAAACTTAGTCATGACTCATCATGTTAAATAGACTCTTGTCATCTAGTGGATCTCTCAACCAATGAGAAAGATTTAATATTATTGGAGAAAATGAAGGTTATCTTGTTGACAAAATATTAGTCTTGATTGGAAGAAGGAATGTGTACATAAAAGAATCAATGAACTACCACCACATTTATTGATGATTAATAACTCCTCCATTACCTCATGCATGTTCCCCATCTATCTCATTCTTATTATACTATATATATGAGCTTATAAGCCTTCAAATTGATCCCTCTCTTGGGCATGTCTAGAATCTACCAAGATTGAGCTTTGTAACCTCTTGAGATGAATAGATGACTATTTTAGATTCCATTATTCTTGTATAGTGTGTCCATGTGAGTTTTATTTGTAATATATGGTAGAAATATCTCCATTTTCAAGTCATGATCTCACATATATACTAGTTATCTTGTTATCCAACTAATGTTTAGTGTTTGATGTCATTTGATTGAAGTTGGAATGTGGATACATTAACTAATTAGTGCCTTAAATGAGGTCTCTCCATCACTTCCCTCAATTTTTGATCACTTAGTGAACCTATACATGAAATAATGATGCATAACATACATTTGGAGTTGTATATAGTCTTTTTCTCATCTCATTAGTGTTTCTAGAAGTTCAAATAGAGTGGACGTGAAATCATTTTAGGTGCATCACAACCATTAGTTTAGATTTTCCTTTCAAATATATTTATCTCCCTTTTCCAAACAATGAGTAGGTTTTAGTGTAAATGAGATAAGTAATGCATTAGAGGAGCTAGCCTCATTAAAAATCTTAAAGGTCTAACCTAAGATTAGGTGACACACAACCTAGGGTTATTCCCATGTTGGACTAGATTTGGGCAGAGGACGTGAACACTCCTTTGCTTAGCTAGGGTACAATCTTGGTCTAAAACATTAACATTGAGATCTCTTCAAACTTTTTATGAGATATAGATGGACCGAGGACCTACTCAAAACCTCTTGAATGTCTATGTTTCTATCACTATACTATTCAAGGTCAATCTTCTCACCTAGTTGACTATAGGTGGTATTTTAGAAGGTAGTTTGACTATATTTTGGGCTTTTTAGCCTTCTTAGGTATCCAAGAACTTATCAATATTTTTAGTGGATTTGTATCTATTTTGATATTGTGTTGAAACATTCATACTATGTTGAAAATCCAACTCCATCATCTTACTCTCTAAGGCCAATTTTTCAATAGGTTATAGGTATCTATCTATGAGTTTGACTAAGTGTAGTGATATTCTTGAGATTTCATAACTATGTAGCATTTTGAAACCCATCAACTTCATTACGAGTCCATTTTCACTACATTTTAAACTTCATAGAGTGTTCTCAAAATAAACTCCATGTATCTACACTTTATTTATTCATATAAATTTAAAATTATATGGGTCTCTTTTCTAGGCATTTATCTTAGTCCTAAACCTATGTTACTCTAAGTGCTTGGAAACCTCCTATTTTTCAAAGCTAGATAACCAACTCAATATATTAACAACATGGAGTTTTTGGAGTTGCAAACCATATCAAGCATGCTGATGAATGCCAAGAAACTTATGTTTGAAAATTTGAAAGTGAAACATGAATTATTTTTATGGACACAAATACTTATTCTTTGCATTAGTACAAGACATAAAAATAAAACTCAACTCCAAATTCATCAGAATACTATATTAAATGTAAACATAGACAATATAGTCCAAGATGATGAATGGAGATATGGCCTCTTGGGACTTGTATGGAATATCCAACTAGTCATGGAGCCATGAATTAATTGAGAGGGAGAAAAATTATAATAGAGAAACATTCCAATGCACCAAAACACCTAGAGAACTCAAAAACTCAAAAAATATGATAATAAATTAAAAACTACTCACAAGAACCATTTTTTCCAAAGGACATATACATGTGCCAAGAAGATGAGTGAATTTATGTGAGGCCTATACAAACATCTAATAATATAACATAATTTATTTCAAGTAGCCATGAATTCACAATTTGTTCTGGAGTTCCTCTAAACTCAGCTTGTGGGGATTTGCTTCTTTAAAACTAGTTTGGGATCTTAAAAATTGTTCATAAATATAATACACCAATCCAATGATAAATTACACAAATTATAATCCCATATGGGTCCCAAAATTTAGCCAAAATTTTAGCCTATAACTCTATTTATATGACCTATACCATCTGCTTAAAGTTGGCCTTCACTAGCTTGTGAAGGGGATGACGAGAGAGAGAAGGATATGTCTGCAAATGTGGAGATCCAAACTTATTCCAATGATTTTTTATGACCTATATAATATGAAAGGACCTTCTAAAGTTATTTTCACTTCCAAGTGACTTCAAGATTCTATACAACTCCCCCTAACTCCTCAAACAAGTGTTGAAAATCAAGAATATGACTTTTTTTTATCCTTTTGATACGTGTGATAGTTAAGTAACTGATAAAAGACTTTTTTAATTTGACTTTAATGGATTTTGAAGTTATTTAACTTTCAAAAACATTAATTTTAGTTAGAAACTACATTTTCACTCATTTTTAACACCTTGAGTTAGAAAATGATCTTCAAACTTTACAAAACTTCATGAAACATTGTGAAAAGGT
>JARHVA010004253.1:1270000-1637202 GCA_037957365.1 Torreya grandis
GAGACAAAGTGGAGTTTGGGAAGAAAAAGGAAGTTATAGAAGGTTGAAGACAAGTGGAAAGTGTATGCAATTATGAGTTTTAACCTTAAAATTCACCTACAATCAACTAGACCTTAAACATTTAGATTAGACCTAAAAGCTTATTTTAGGCCTAGAAGGCCTATAACACTAAGAGACACTTGCAGACCCTATCCAATAAAGATGACATCATGAGAAGGTATTATGAGTTGTTATAAGTCCCATAAAGGTGTGCTAGGAGAATACATTAGATATTAAATATATGTAGGATATTTTCATGTACCTATTTATTATGTACTCATTTTATTAGATATATGTATATTTTATCCTATCTCCATAACTTGAAATAGGTTAGAATATGAATAGACTCCTATTTTAGCACCAAGTATGAGAGGAATATGAATAGTCATAGATTAAATATATCTATATATACCTATATCTATATGAAGATTAGAGTTCTACATTTTGAAGAGATCAATAGTGACTATTTGGTTATGGTTACCTATTATATTTCTTACTTTGTTCCTTGTGTAAATTCTCATATATAATTTTTGGCTTATTTCTATCTAATTTAATGTAAATGATATATAAATGTTAATGAAATACTGGTTGTTCCTAATTACTACCTAAAGGCACAATAATTCGCCTTCTTTATGCTTCTATTTTCTAATCTTGTGTATGTATCATATGTACTTTCCTGCCCACTAAAGTAAAACCTAGCTATCCTCATCCTTAGCATGTTCTGATGCTTTAGGAACCTTTGCTAACAATTGTATGGTGAGCATGGAAACACTCATTCTAGAATAAATTATGCTAAGATGTTTATTGAGGTGGAGATACATTGAGACATGGTTAGACCAGAAAGTATGTAATTTCATAGAAGAAGAATCTAAATGGACTGGTATTACCATAGAAGAAATAATTCAATAACATAGATATGGGGAGATTCATGAAATATTTTGGTGTGATTTGTCTTAATTACTATCTAATTAGTTATCTTATTTGGAATACTATTTTTTTAACCCAAGAATAAAAGAAATAATTATCTAGACTGAAGATAAGATAGATTGGTTGTAGAAACTAGAAATTGACTAGACGAGAGCCATAGATTATTATGTTTTTACCACCATAGTTAGATAAATCACCGAGTTTGAAATACAAGGATACATATATTTTGAATTTGTATAGGAATTTTTTGTCTAAGGAGTTAGATTTAAATTTTCACAATGGCTACCTCTCCTTATGAAGATGTTGGTTATGGACAAGGCTATGGTGCCTACTCCAGCCAACATGGAGTAGTCACTTTGGGCATATGGGGATTTGTAAGACATGATAGTGAATGATGAGTACATGAGTAGATAGGGATTGAAAATAAATATAGAATGGAGACATGAGGGAAGAAAATTTAGAAGAAAATTCTAGATTTAGAATGTATGAACTACAACAATAGAACAAATGGAATAGCTATAAGAATACCCAGGTAATTACAAGTAGAGGTAAGAGTAGTAGTAAACTAGATGATGACCGAGTAAGAAGACATGATGAGAGAGATGATAATGAAGAATAATTAAGGATGAATAAATAATATGATTAATTTCAGTAAACAAAAAGAAGTGATGAAGAATGAGATGAAGAAGAGATATTCAAAGAAGAAGGTGAGAACAATGTAGAAGTAGAGAAGTTAGATGATAGATGTAATGCTATGTACCTAGGGATATGATATATTGATGTATATGGGTTGATGGAGATGCCAACATGTGGCACACATCCCCTTAGTTATTTATATGGGTAAAATATATTAGGATAATAGGGTAACTTGTGGAAGTAGTACATTGGATAATGGTCAGCCTACATTGGGATTAGGAGGTTATCCATCTATGGGTTATATATATATATATATATATATATATATATGAGATGATTATCATGGTAAAGATATCAAGTAAGCATTGAGTCTTCTATTGTAAGAGGATATTGGAGTTTGTCCCCTCAAAGAGACATTGTGGAGTTATTCCTTCCTAAAGGAGTATTATATGGTGTTTCCCTACCTGAAGGGTATTTCTACATATATTGAATATCAAGATCATATCAAGTGGTATCAGAGCTTTGATTTGGGTAATTTGTGGAGCGAAACCCTTCTTTATTTTTTTGAATCATCAATAACTTTTTATTGGTTGAATATTTTTCCACAAATTTTTTACTAGATATGAATAATATTTCAAATAAGTCATAGTAAAAAAATTGATAATTTTTGATTCGTTTTGAGGGAGTTATTGTTATTTTAGGGTTTATAATAATTTCGCTATATCTTTCGAAATATAGGGAATTTTTATTCAAAATTTTTACTGGAGATGTAAATAGATATAAGAGAAGCAAATTAAAAATTTCAGAATCTTTTGAGTTGTTTGAAGTGATTTATTGTGATTTTATGGATCAATTTTGACATTTTAGGGTTTCATGAACCTTAATTTTTTTGTGGATCATAGAGTTACAAACATTTTCAGGGGAAGATGATATTGATGCTAGAGAATGGTGGATCCTTTTGGAGAATCATTTTATAAAAAATTTTGGGCAAAGATGATTACTTTATTTTTTATTTGGGCCTGCACTACATTGGTTTGATCAATTGAGTTGTACAAAAAGGTTTTCTTCATGGAAAGAAATGGAATAGAGCTTTTTAGATCATTGGGATATAAAATAAGAAGTAGAAAAGGAAGAAGTTATAGAAGAAGGAGAAGTAGAAAAATAAGAAGAAGAAATATAAGAATCAACAAAAGAACAAGAAGAATAAGAAGTAGAAGAAGCAATAGAAGAAGAAGCAGATGAAGAAGAGGAAGAAGAATTAGATGGTAAGGGTTCAAATTATTTGGCTCCAAATAAATTTGAGTCAATTTTTCAATTTCATAGATGCATTCAAAAGAAAAGGGTTATTGTGTCCATAAACCCTACCAGTAAGTATAACTTCATCAACATGAATGTGTCCAAGCATCTACATGTTCAAGCAAAGAATATCAAAGAGGTTCAAGTAGATGGTAAGAATATTTCAATGTTTGAATATTTGAATCTCATTATGGAAAAATATGTTTTGCATTCATATTTTCATGCTTTGGATATGGATGATGTGGATATAGTTCTTGGATATCCATGGTTATAGACTTTGGGAACAATGAATATTAATATTCAGAAAAGGTTCATGAAGTTTTAGTATAAGAAAAAGAAGATCGCTTTACAAGATATCATAGTGAAAAATGCACCAATAACAATCTTGGTAGATCGTGAGGATGAGATGGAAATAGGTGATGAAGAAAATGATGAAGATTCAGATGATATAGATAAAGACACACTACAAATGAGCACTTCATCTACTCAAGAGACAAAGAAGGAAAATATGGAATAGGTAAAAGTAAAGGTGGATAATGTCAAAGTATTGGAAAAGGTTGAGGTATATAGACACCCACATCATCATGAGAGGAATCAATCATGGAACTAGGTGAGGAAGTGTCATAATAACAATCATTTTGTCTATACATGAAATACAATTTCCAATCATTATGGATATGCATGGAATCAAAAGAGAAAATACTATGGCACATAGAATGAATGGGGAAATCATTATGACTATGCATGGAAGAATACCTACTATGGTCATGGTTGGAATCAGAGAAGTGCAGTGGACTATGGTACATGGAATAAAAATAAGAGTAATTATGCTAGGACACCAAAGTAGTATAATTATGATCATGAATGAAATCAGAGGAGCACAATGGATTTAGGACACAAGCTTGGAGAGATATCACCTACCAAGATCACATATGGATGGCTAGATGATTGAGATTGGAGACAAGTGTGCAGTGATTTGAAGCACACTCATTATTTGGTTTCTTCCTATGTTTTGAGGATGAAACATGTCAAAGAGCGAAGTAATGCTATGTACTTAGGGATATGATATATTGATGTATATGGGTTGATGGAGATGCCAACATGTGGCACACATCCCCTTAGTTATTTATATGGGTACAATATATTAGGATAATAGAATAACTTGTGGAAGTAGTACATTGGGTAATGGTCAGCCTACATGGGGATTAGGAGGTTATCCATCCATGGGTTATATATATATATATATATATATATATATATATATATATATATATATAGGAGATGATTATCATGGTAAAGATATCAAGTAAGCATTGAGTCTTCTATTGTAAGAGGATATTAGAGTTTGTCCCCTCGAAGAGACATTGTGGAGTTATTCCTTCCTATAGGATTATTATATGGTGTTTCCCTACCTTAAGGGTATTTCTGCATATATTGAATATCAAGATCATATCAAGTAATTCATAGCTATAATAATGGGTATTATCAGAAGGACATGAAGAATTTAGAAAATAATTATAACATGGTTGTAAGTTAATCATAGGTTCAAGAAAAATAGAAGAAGTTACAAGAAAGAATCATTCACTAGAAGAGAACACATCTCCATAACCCAATTTATTATATTATAGTAGATGTATTCAACCAGGTAGAGAGGAAGATAATAGTTTGGAAGGTCCATTTTTAGAGAAAGTGCATTACTGGGGTACTAAAATTCAAATAACATTAATTTTAAATGCTTTGAAGGCCATAAGGCTTGTTGAAACAAAATAAAATAAAATAAGGAAACACATAAAAACAAAGTGTACACATTGACTCTCCTATTGCATAGAGTAGTACATAAGTAGGATCACCCAAAATACATTATCCTCTTATAATAGTTGCATAACAAATCTTATTGACACCAGTTTACAAAATGGGTCATATGGGAAGATTTATAAACCTATAAATGTATGATGGGTCTACATACCCTAAATAGTACTTATTAACCTATGAAATGAGATGATAAGCTAAGGCCATTACTGATGAAGCTATCTATAAGTGTGAGTTAGTAGGGGCATTAACTAGAATAACACTTGAGTTCATATACCATAGAGAAATTTAGTGGTAAAATATACAATAGGTTAAGGAATGGATTTTCATAGAGTTCAGAAGAAAGAAATGTACAAGTCAGACTATACAAGACTTGAAGGAGATAAGATAGAAGTCAGAAGAATCAATCTATGACTATGATCACAGATTATATAATGCTATGAATAAGGTGGAATTTACCTAATAGATAAATATAAATCTATGTGGTTCATCAAAGGGATACACTCCATAATTAAGTTTTCCATTATGTAGACTCAATATGCTACTAAAGTATATGATAGATCTACTGCACTAAGAGTAGAGTATATTGAAGACTATGGATAAGCTCCTAATGTCAATTCCAAAATTAAAAACAAAATACAATATTTTATGAAGAAAATGGAGAAATATCATAAGTTAGATAAACCTAAGTTTATTTTATGGTGTATGGAGTACATATAAGAAGGAAATCATAATAATGATTGTCCTAAGATCAAGATAGAGCTTTGTGAAATCTATCTCATAGTGGGACACACAATAATGTAGTACCATCTCCTGGAATAGTATGTTAACAACTCACAAAATTTATACTACAATTTTTGTAAGTTTCATAATCACAATGAGAATAACTATATGGATTTGTAAGAGATTAATGAAGGTATCACTAAAAATATATATGCCATAATTTCAAAACAAGTATCCTTAATGAATCAAATGATTCCAATCCCAAAAGTCAATAAAGGTTGTGTGCCCCAAGTAGGTCCATAACGGATTCCTAGTTTTCCACAATACTAGCCTCAAGGTCTATCTACTTGGACCCTTTCAACACCTATTTGGACACCACCATCACTATAATACCAATATTTAACACCTTAGAGCTCAACCATGACATAGTAGAAATAAATGAGTTAGATCCCACTAATTGTGCAATAACAATTAGGAATTGGAGATAATACCTAGAAACATTAGCATTAGAACACAATGAAATAACAAAGATGTTATAGAGGAAGATATCAATCCAATAGAGGAGGAGATAGAGGTAGATACATAGGAGGTTACCAAGGTGGCATAGGAAATAACTATCAATGGCCTCCCTTACAATGATACCTATGTAGAGAGTATATCATGTACACTAAAATTACCATTTAAACCCTAAAATATAGTCTTATTATGCATAATAAATAATATATGACCAACATGAGATAAAATACTATCTTATCTTGGAAAATCAAATAAAAGATAAGGCCATCAGGAAAGTGAATATGGTGAATGTGCAACCTATGGAGAATGCCTTCCTGAATGCTGTTACACAACATCAACATGTAGAAAGATGTTTATCTCCTCTATAAATGCATTAGGATCAAGGAATATGGAAAGAAAAACCATATAAATACCGACACCCACCTATAGAAAAGGTTTTCATGTATGAAGCTACAAATATGTCAAAAAAAATTCAACATCAAGACACTATTGAAAGAGATGCTACAATAATAAATGCTTAATATATGGATAGATCATGCACATTACACATCAAGATGGATTTTTCACTACACTGATAGATCTTCTAAAACTTTTAAGCACTCTGCATAATGAAGACATCTCTTAGAATATCACAAACCTATTGTATAATCTATTGGAGTGTGTGTAGTAAGGATAACAAAAGATAGAAAATATTGATTGGTATGTCAAAACAAATAATCCATAGGATTTAGATGCATGAATCAACATTGATTTTGTAGGATATGAAATTATAAATGCTATCTTTGATTTTAGTAGCATAGTAAATATGATTCCTAGGTCTACATAGGAGGATATTATATGACTCGTTCTTAGCTATAGTCTCATAACTCTAAACTTAGATAACTATGGACAAGTTGAGCCCATTGGGAAATTAGAATATGTTGAGATCAAAGTCACAAAATTGGCCTTGAAAGGTGAATTTGAAGTCATTGACATGAAGATAGTAGTAACACATTACCTTACACTTATAAGTGAGAAATGGGCATATGATGGCTAGATGACTATCAACACAGTGCAAAATCAACTAGAGTCACACCAGGGAGATAAGGTTATCATCATTCCTCTAAAAATATTGCATAAACCTTACATCATTATAGATAAACTAGAGTCTCCATATGTCACACAAAAAACTAACTGGATGAAGGGAAACTCTAAAGAAAATCCAAAAGTTATACATGAAACCAAGTGTAACTTCTTGTATGAGCATATTAAAACTTAGGTACAATCATTACTCACTCAAGATTTAAATAAATTAAAAAAATGGAGGCTAAAACCAATAGTTACATAGTTATTAGAAACTCAATTTGTCATAGAAGATAGAAACTCAATTTGTCATAGAAGATTGTGCATCTATGTCTGCTAAATCCCTGACTTAGTCAAAAGTTAAATTCCTCTATCAAGCAGATGATCATATGTAGGACTATATAACACTAACCAAAGAAGTCACTTTGCCTTTATAAATAGCTCCATCTATCAGTGGAGACTCAGACACACATCTACTCAACTGGGATTGAGGTAGTCATGAACTCCAACTTATGATAATGGTCTTTACACATGAGAGATAACTTCCTATGTACTATGTAATAGAGGATATCAATCAGTTCATTATGCACTTACAAGTTCATGTACCTACCATCAGTCAATAGGTTAGTGCTCTAAATTACAATTTGAAGGGAGTTGTAGTGACATGATGGGTAATTCATAGAAATGACTAGATCAAGTGGGATGATTCCTATGAGATCATGCTTAGAAGGTTATAACTACCATAGTTCATCAAAAGAAATTAGCCTTTATATTGAGAAGGTGAGTGCCCTAAAATTCATATTCATAAATGTGTTAAAGTCTAGATTGAGAAATGTGCGGCACCAAAGTACTGGGTTCACATCTTCCATTATACACTTTCTCCATTATTTTCAGCATGGTATATGCATCAAGCATAGGAGGGAGAAAAATGATTGGGCATAAGTGAAAAGTGATTTCATATAGACATTTGTTTTTGAAGATGAGAACCCTTTGGCTCACAATGCACTCTTGAAAATTAGCCATTTATTATGCAATGGGTGTGTAGAAGATATAAGCACCATGATGGAATCCACTGCATAGAAGAACACAACTTCTAATCTCAATTCAAAATTATAAAGATATAAATCTTCCAAGAAATAAGAATAGTCTCTTATGTAGCCATGTCATCAAATACAATATTTAGAAGAGGACATTGAAAAATTTGATTCTGAAGGTGATCTTGATTTGGCTAATTTATTTGAACCTGAATGGCCATTTGAACCAACAAAGGACACTGGCATAGAACTTACTAAATAAGATAAGATATGAAGCATAAAAATTATAGAATAGGAAGGGCACCAAATGATACAAGAAGATATTGATGAATAAAAGTACAAGGTTTACCAATAGCCCATTATAAATTATATAGCAAACATTTGAATTGAGGAGGTTCCCAAATTAGTGCATATAGGTATTATTAAATATAAGCTAAAGTTTCTAAAGTTATGCAACTCCTACAATATTATCAACTTGTCTTTCTAACCAAATTCTCAGAGATCCATCGGGTTGATCCATCTCTAGGTTAGATGCATATCAAACTCAAGGAGTGTGCATGACTTATAAAGAAACAATAATACAAACTATATCCAAACATTAAGTTGAAGTCGAAGGTGAAACTCGATAGAATGTAGGATGTAAGAATAATCTATCCTATAGAAAAGGTAGATTGGGTTAGTCATATGGTAGTGCAACCTGATAAAATAGGTGAGATAAGAGTATGTGGAGATTATCACATTCTAAATGATGCATGTGTAAATGATCTATTCTCAATCTCATTTATAGACAAAGTTTTGGAATCTATCATAGGACATAAAGTCTACTCTTTCATGGATGGTTTTAACAACTATGATCAGACACCCATCACATAAGAATATAGAGCCAAAATTATTTTTGCCATGGAATGGGTATACTTTGCATACAAGGTAATGCATTTTGGCCTTAATAATGTACCTACGCTTTTCTCTTGTGCAGTGGTGACTTTATTGAAGGAATTCATTCACAACTTTTTATAAGTCTATCTTCATGATTGGGTAGTCTTTTCCTTATTTAAAGAACATTTGTCTAAGTTGTGCCTAATGTTAGAACAATGTCAAGATATATGCATTGATTTTAATTTAAATAAATGTCTATTCTTTACACCCTTTGGTTTTTTTATAGGTCATGTCATTTGTAATGAAGGCATTTTGGTTAACCATGGCAAAATTGTAGTTATTCTAAATATGCCTCTACCAATCAGCTCCACAAAAGTGCACTATTTTTGGGCCATATAGGGTAATATCACAATTTTATCAAAGGATATGTAGTTATTTAATCTCCATTGGAATCCTCTCTATGAAAAAATGAGAAGTTTGTTTGGACTTTAGAGTGCCAAGTAGCCTTCATTGAGATAAAATAGAGATTGGTTACTACACCCATCCTCATTTTTATATACTAGAGTAATCCCTTTCATGTGCATGTAGATGTTTTGGGTATTGTATTAAGTGTTGTACTTGCACATCCAAGTGATGGTGGACTTGACAATCCCATTAATTTTTCAATCTAAAAACTATCTAACAAAAAGAAGAACTACATAACAACTGAATGAGAAGCATTGGCTATAATGTTCACACTATAAATTTTTTGACACTATCTACTTGAAACACCATTTAAGGTTTTCACTAATCATCAAGCTCTATGATACCTTATCAAAAATCCCATGATAGTAGGACACATCTCTTTATGTTTGATGCTATTTTAGGAGTTCCAATTTTTCATTAATATAAAGCTAATAGAAAATGTGGGGCTAGATCATCTCAGGTGCATTCTTAATGGTGAATAACTAGAAGAATTATAGGAAGACTCTCTTGATGCTCATATCTTTTGCATTTCTATGATTCATAAATTTCTTGATGTAATTATCAACTTATTCTAACAAATATTATTGCCTACACACTTATAAGAATGAGACAAGAATCAATTGTCACTAGAGCCTTACCATACACCATCATAAACAGCCTTCTATATCACTTTGGGAAGGATGAATTACTACACAAGATTATCATGGAACATGAATGACCTCAACTCTTTAAGGGAAAATCAAAGAGTCAAAAGAATACAATTTGATAGAAAAGTTACTACCAGGAAGTTGTTATAGAGTGAGTTATGGTGGCCAAATATTTTTTAGGATGCACACAGAGTAACATAACACTACGATGTTTGCCAAAGCATGGGTAAACCACTAAAAAAATATTAAATGCCTTTATCACCTCTGTTAGCTGAGAAACCTTTTAAATAATGGAGCATTTACTTTATCATACATATCAATCTATTGAGTAAATATAGTAAAGTAAGGTATATTATCACTACAACAGATAATTTTACCAAGTGGGTTGAAGTTGCTATGACACCTAGTTATGGTGTGAAAGATGAAATGAAGTTTCTCTATGAGAATATTATTAAAATATTTAGATGCCTCATAAATCTTTTTAGTGATCAAGGAATGCACTTTTTTAATAACACCATCAAGGATCTTACTAAGGAATTTATGATTTCTCATCATAAAAACACTAAGTACCATACATAAGCCAATATCCAAGTTGAAGCTTTTGATAAAGTGTTGGGTAAAATGTTGAAAAAAATCTATGATGTTAAGAGTGATGACTGGCAAGATTGCATTCTTGAGATTTTGTGGGAATATCACACACACTATAAGAGAGCCACAGGTTTTACACCATTCTAGTTGGTGTATGGACTTGAAGTAGTTATGTCAATGGAATACTTAGTACCTAGTCTACGCATTGCCATGGTCATAAGATTAGGGGATCATGAGTCTCTCACTAATAGAATTCTCAAATTGAATAGGATGGATGAGTATATATGTAGAGAATCATGGATGTAGGAAGTTCATAAGTAGAGATAGAAAACATGGCATTATAAGAATTTATGCCATAAGGAATTTCATAAAGATCAACCAATTTTATTATATGGTAGTCATTTTAGAGAATTTTTGGGCAAGTTATAAATTCATTATAAAGGGCCTTATGTTATATATGAACTATCACAACAAGGGATCATGGTTTCAAGATATCTTTAGGGAACCATTTTATCTAGGTAGGTGAATGGATGTAGGCTTAAGCCCTACTACCAATAGTCAAATTGATCTCATTCTACCAAGTGAGTGGGTGTTGAGTAGCACCAAGTAGATTAGGATTTCTCATTTATGCATGTTTTTTGTGTGTTTTTTTTTATCTGTGTTCTTGTAGATGATATCTTCACTATCATTCAAGAACCAATATACCAAACATAACATGAATCATCCATGTACCATCATGTATGTCAATAAGAGCGAACAAAAGAAATTAAGTTTGGAAAAGGTATGGACAAGTCACATCAACAAGTCTCCATCATATAATGGTCATCCACCATGATTAAATGCCAAATTTAAGGTTTAATTGAATTAATCTTCAATAAATCAATAGCTCATCAACATCATCCACTCATACCCATATATAAAAAACAAAGAGCATAATGGCATATCTCCACACATGTGTTGATGACTAACTACCTTAATTACTAAATCAGATAAGATTTACCACATCAAGCATTACATTCATGTTGAGTGGATAGTTAAGCATGTAATTTATGAGGAATCTAATAGGCAAAAAATATATAAAGGCCAAGTTTGAAAACCAAGTCAACATTTCATCCTTGTGCATATTTTTCATGACCTATAATTACAAAGAGCCAAGATAGTTTTCTTATGCAAAGAGCCTACAAATTTTTTAGTTCAATCAATCAATAAATATGAATACATCACAACTCATTAGGGGACTCATCAATGCATAAAAATATGCAATGGAAATTGATATGAATCTCAAGAAAACCAATTTCAATGATCTAGATCCGTTTGACTTCCTTCGAGTAGTAGATAAAAAAATTTCTCACCAAGACCCCATTGATGCTACATAACTAATTACTCTCTTCACCCCCCATCGATTATATAACATAGACGTAAAGTTCCTAATCTAAATTCCAACCTTGTAGAACATCTCTTACAAAGTTGGATTACTTGTATATGACCAAAGGAGAAAGATAAATAACAATAGGTAACAGAACAAGCCAAAGATGCTGAGGCCACATAAAAGGTCAAGGACATAGAGGATGATAAAACAAAGGACATGGATATGGCTAATAATTCCCAATAATCTACTAACATGGCCTAAAAATCATAAGAAGAGCAAGAACAAAAAGAAAAAGTTGTTGAGCTTGCTACCAAGGCTAAGGTAGAGGAAGAAGAGAAATAAAAATAAGATGTAGTGACCCAGGCACAACAAGCCATGGAAGCTACAAAGTGTGCACAATAGTAATCAGAGGAAGCTATGAAGAAAAATAAAGAAGAAGAAGATGAAGCCCTATACAAAAAATAGGCATAGGTGTAGGCACAAGAAAAAAAACATATATAAGCACAATCATAGGCCTAAGATGTACAAGAATAATCTAAGGTTATGGACCTAGTTAAACTAAAGAAAGAAGAAGAATAAGAAGGCATGAAGAAGTTTCAAGCTAAGGAGGAACACACAAAGCATTAAGATGCATAGGAAGAACTAAAAAAGAAAGCACAAGAGGAGGAATTCAAAAGAAAGAAGGTTGAAGATATTTCATAATAACTCAAGCTAGAAATAGAGGCCACAACATAGTAAAAATAGGTACCACAATAGCCTTAGGTATAAGTAGAGAAAACAACCCAACAAGAAGCATCAACTACAACTTAGATAGGTTCTCAACTCTTAGAGTTTTCATTGGGAGGAGTTTGGCTCTATAATTTCCCAATAATTGGTGCTTGGTGTACCATTTTTTCACTCCCACTAACCACCATGCCATGACTAAACCCTTCAGCATCTATGAGCACATTGGCTACTTTCCCTCTCAAGAAGGAAGTTTCTGAAGCTCTCACTACATAAATAATTAGAGAGGCAGTAGTATTTCAAGAGTCAATTGTGAAAAAAGGCCACCTATTTGGAGTTGGAGATGGATCAATATAAGGTAGAGAACATAAAATTAAAGGCTCACCTTCATGAAGCTATGAAGATGATCTAAGACACTTGTTTATAATTGGTCACTTGAGTAATCAATAACCAAGTCATGTTTGACTAGTGCAAATTTAAGATGTTGGTCTTTGAGTTGACTAAGGACTAGTGCACAACTCATAAACTCCCACAGTTGGCACATTGGACCAAGACATAAAGATCAAGTCATCCACACTCATAACCTTCTTGGGGGAGTATCAAGGCATACTAGACATTACCACACTAAATCACAATAGGTCATATGTATCTTGCTAGTTTGGAAGCAACAATTGGATAATTCCTTAGCCAATTCTAGTGCATACTTTGCCATAGTTGACACCATTAAAAAAATTATGCGAAGTCATAACAATTCTATGGACATGAGTGATAGATACCTCTAGGAATTTCTAAATATGAGAGACAATGTGCATGACAAACTCCTTAGTTAGTAGAGTGAGGTTTTGTGTAGTTTATTTATAGGTCTTCAATCCTAATGCCATGTAAACAAACTAGAAAAGTTGAGTGGCAAGATCTAGACAAGATGAATAACACTAAGGTATCCATGATCATCACTAATAATTTATATCTAAAATATCTTACCAGGTATCATAAACCAATACACACCTTATTTCACATGGTCTAGGAAGTTATGCTCAACTGTCACATATACAAGACTGACCTATCTCTATTTTGTAGCGAGATTTCCTAGATCCTCAATAATCTAGTATACAAGCTACCATTGGAAATATAATAGGTCGTCACTCAACATAAGGTTGTGCATTCCAAGGATAAGGATTCTTTGGGTTGGACTTCATCTATGGACATGCCCCCTCCATCAAGATAGGTACTATGCTAGGTGCTAATTTTTAAAAATTTTGTAAAGAAATTTTTATTAGAGATGGCTAGTAAGATAAGCAGGGCTAGAATGATTGAAAACCCATAAAGGGTAGCCACCTAGTTATGAAAGCCTATTGGAAACCCAATAGGGTGTTAGGTTGGTATGCTACTTAGTTTGAAACCCAAAAAGGTGGCTAAGTAGTGCATAAGAGGTGAAAATTGACAATGGTGTCTTGAGTGATTATTGTGAATCTTACTGGTCTAACCACTTCTTCAACTTATACCCTTTGTGCAAATTCATATTATTTTGTGACATTGTCTCAATATGATATAATATTTTAAGTGTGAGAAAGTGTTCATAGAAGAAATAAAATAGTAAATCTACATAAAGTAGTTGCCTATATCCATGCATTATATACTCAGATTATTAGATATATGTATATTTTATCCTATATCCATAACTTGTAATAGGTTAGAATATTAATATAATCCTATTTTGGTGACAAGTACAAGAGGAATGTAAACAAACATAGACTATAAATGTCTATATACACTTGTGTATGTATGAAGAATAGAGTTCCACTTTCTAAAGAGATCAATATAGACTATTTGGTTATGGTTACATATTATGTTTCTTACTTTGTTCCTTGTGTGTATTATCATATATAATATTTTGATTATTTATATCTACTTTAATATTAATTATTTTTAAATTTTAATGAAATACTAGTTATTCCTAATTCCTACCTAAATGCACAATAATTCACTTTCACTATGCTTCTATTTTCTAATCTTGTGTATGAATCCTATGCACTTTCTTACACACTAAAGTAAAATTTAGATATCATTATCCTTAAAATATTATGATTATTTAGGTCTAATAAAAAGATGATTTAAATCAAAGAAAGGAAAACAAAGGCCATTTATAGTTCTTAAGGATCTATTCAAACTATACAACCAAGATAGTTAGTTCCACCTACTTATTTAGATGCTCATATCTTTTAACACATAAGGAGTTTGACCAAATTATATCAAATGATTTTATAACCCATATTTACTTGGAATCCATTAATTTTTTAGGTTTATTAAAGAGCTAAGGTTTATGAACCATCACTAAGATTATAAGTAGGTCCATAATGCATTCAAAACCTTATAAGAAAACTTTTCTACATACGTATCTTTGCAAAATTTTTGCATGGGAACCCAATATTATTAGGAAATTTTAAGGGATATATGGAATAAATATCTGTGGAAATAAGTTTTGGTTTTGAGGTCTGTACTTTATGAACCATAATTAAGAAGGTTCACCTCCAAAACCCTCCGTAAACCCTCTTACAAACCAATTTTGAGAAAAGTGAAGTTTCTTGCATCCAAACACCCATGCATTACCTAATAACCCATAAAAACATGAATTAAACTCATAAAATGTCCTATACATGGTACCATGATGTATGAAACTATACAAAATAGTATGGACATAAATAGGGGTTTTTGAGGAAAAAGTGTAGGAACAGAGGTACAAGGTAGTTTAAGATTATGATAATCAATGGAGAATACATATTGACACTTTTTATACCTTATAAAGCCATAAAATTCTCAAATACATTCCTATAAATTTCCCTATTGGTCCTTCAAATCATCTAGTCTGTAAATGTGAAGGACAAGTTGACCTAGTCAACTAGTTTGATCAATTTATAAATGTTTCTTGCTCAAAAAGACCTATTTCATGATGTGAGGTATTGATTCATGTCTTAAAATCACTATATTTTTAGGTTATAATGGTCTTTTACATGCCATTAAATATAGGTAGTTAGGCTATTAGGCTTAATTGGCCTAATAGACCTCTTGGTCAATCATGTAAAGTTGAGAATAACAGAAAAGGGCTGGCAAATGAGTTCCTGTGGAGTTATTATTGACCATTTTTACCTTAGGCCAAAATGGGTCAACCCTATATATTCAAAATCTTGTACAAGGTATTTTTATAATGTCATAGAGTATGTTGTACCTCATTTGATATCATTTCATATGCCATTCTAGCTTTGGTCATAGTCTAGTTTAGTCCTTGTGTCATTTTGTGTCTTAGGGGTCATTGTAGAGTGATGTTATTGGTATAATTTCATTGATTATATTGAATAAATGATAGGAATGTAGATGTCATGCAAAAAACATATGTTATATTACTTGAACACTTTGTAGACACACTTAAAAATACCCCAGAGATAATGAATCAAGTGGGCATAATCTTTTTAGCATCAAGAACATCTCTTTCAAAGTTTGTGCCTCCATGACATTTTTTATTATAGATATAATATTTTAAAGTTGGTAAAATAATGGGAGATGTTTTTTTAGACTTTAATTTTAATCTATGAGAAAAAACCATTAGGGTCTTAAATTTGATGATCATGCCAACATCAATGATGGTCTCATGGACCTCAAATAATGGTCATATGGACATCAAAATTAAATCATGGTAAATAGCTATTTGTTTTAAAATGAAAGAAAATAAATGATCAAAGTTCAATCATAAAAATGATCCAACAAAGCAATATGATTCAAAGGTCAAGGAGCTTGAGAGGCAACCACGTGGCATAAACACATAAAACAAGCTGACAATATGATCTTAAGATTAATGCATGATTGATAAGTGGCATGAGCATGTTCAAGTTGGAATAAAATCTATGAAGCACATTTAATCATGAAAATAAATATAAATGGAGTAAGGTCAAAGAGTCAAGATATAATATCAAATATCTACAAGGCCAATGGGAGTAAAGACAACTAGGAGATTTTTGATTGGTTTGAGTTAGTTTTTGATGGACAAAGTCAAATCAAAGGAGTAGTTTTTGACCAAGGCAGACAAGGTCTTTCAAGGTGATCTTGACACCATTAAACATAATTTTAACACTATGGATAGGGCATATCCATGAAACCAAGGTGATCAATAACATAAAGGAATGCCATTAAAGATAAATATGGACCTTTGGTTTGATATTTTATATCATGTAGGTTTATTTCTATGACTGTGTTCACCATTTTTAAGGAATATCTATGTATATGGCGAATCCTTATTTATTACAAAGATAAAGTGGGTCTATTTGGATCTATAATAATCAAGAGATGGGCTATATAGTCTATAATTCTACATCAATATGATAACTATAAGAAAACCATTAGTTTGAGATTGGTTTTCCATCTATAGTGGACCTATAAACATAGGGATGAGTTCAAGCATGATCCATCTTTAAAAATATCTAGAATTTAAAAGGATGCCACTAAGGCATAGACGTAGACCCAAATGGTTTCATCTTCAAGACCAACTGCATGAAAATGACCCTTCTCTCCACTTTTGCATGCCATGATGATCTAGTGAAAAATAGTTAGCACTAGGACAAAACTCTAACAAATTAATCTAATGGTCATAACTATATTTATGCCAAACCCTATCTCAAAACAAATTTATCCCACCATTTCAACCATTAGGGAGCATCAATGAGGGAATAATTTAACTATGCAACAAGTTGAAATGACCTACATCAATTAGGAATCTTGAATGAGCATAAATGTAGAGGCAGTCTTAACGATGGTTCAAATGGATTTATTATCATTTAATTCCTTTTTTTATCACCAAAATACCTCTTTCTTGCTCTCCTTTTTTATAAGTATAGCCTTTGAGCTATTGTTAAA
Source organism: Torreya grandis (assembly GCA_037957365.1). Classification (NCBI taxonomy): domain Eukaryota; kingdom Viridiplantae; phylum Streptophyta; class Pinopsida; order Cupressales; family Taxaceae; genus Torreya; species Torreya grandis. The sequence goes on from JARHVA010004253.1 coordinate 1,287,613, forward strand.
CATCCCTTAGGCTGGTATGACTAGACTCTACTAAAATTTTTATTCAACACCTCATAGAGTAATGAATAGATCATTTTGCAGTTGTTTACTAATCTATGCTTAGTGTTTTGTATTTTTTATATGAAAAGGTGGTTTTAATCTTCCCTTTATAGGTCTAAGTTCAACCTAAATGCCAATAAATGTTTCTTATAGGTCATCTAGTGTGTCTTAAGGTTAATGTCTTAGGTATAGAGTGGATTGTTGATTTTAAGTGGTTTCAATCAAGCCTTACCTTCATTGCCTTCTAGAATAAGTCCATCAAATTGACCTCTAGGTGAAACATTATTTCTTGGAAACCATTATAGACACTACATTAGTTATATTCATAGTCTATTAGTGTGCTAACGAGTTCAATCTTGAGAGTGGATCTTAAACATTCAGTACATCACCTCCTTTAGACTAGGTTCAATTCATGAATTCTCTAACTCTTTTCCCCATAATTAATTAGTTGGAATAGATAAGAGTATTTCAAGATACATTCAGGGACCTAGCCCTTAAATCTAGAGGCTCATTTCCAAAATAGGGACACCCACATACCTATAAATGTTCCCATGTTTCCCAAATCTAGAATAAGCTTGAATAACTTCTTCTAGAGTGCAATATTTTGGTGACAATAGTTTTGGAATACCTAATGGGACCCATTATATTCAAGATAACTTGTTAAGATTAATTATGGTCTTGATAAACATTAACTACAAATTGGAGTGATACTCGACATTCGGTGACTCCTTAAAGATAAATCTAGTTCAAGGCCATTGTTTTGTTATAAAATTTCCCTCATAATTCATGGTTCTCAATTTTATAGAAATTCAATCCCATTAACTCATCCATTCAACCTAAAATTCCTCTTAAAGTTTAGTATCCACAGCCTAATCTACCCTTTGAAGGAGTAGATTTTACTAGAGAGGAAGAGGTTAAAGAAGATGATTAAATATCTTGAAGAAGAAGACATGGTTAGACATCATGCTTTCCCTTCCTTCAATACTGATAATCCAAATCAAATTCATGCATATGATGCCATTCCTCTTAACACCATGAAAGGTGTGGCCACATTCAATGGTGAAAGTCATATCACACCTAGTAAGCACATTATAGATGTTTTTAGCTTATATAGTTTCCATAATATTATGTGAGAAAACATTGTCATTAGATTCCTTGACATGTACCTTAAAGGGAAGGCTCTTTATTGGTACATGACTCTAGAAGGTGGATGCATCACAACATGGGATGAGTTTAGAGTGTTGTTGACTTCTAGATTTGGAAATGAAATTGACCATGCCTCTCTCATACATCAACTCAACATGATAAAAAAGGGACCAAAATAAATAATGTATGACTTCAATAAATTTTTTAATAAGACTTGGCATAGATTATCTCCTCCCAGGAGACCACCTGCAATCTTTGTGTTCCCTACTTATTTGAAATCCATTAGGACTAAAATTGATGTCATGCTTCAATCTATGGGAGATTCCAATCTTCCTAAAACATATGATCTTGCTATCAAAGTTGTGAATAGTCTAATCCAAGATGGAATATTTCCTCCTAAGGTATCTATGCCTCCTTTGTCTCATACTTCTACTAGCATTCTATAAATGTCTCAAGTTCCTAATGCCAATACCAAAAATAAGGTTGCTCCTAGAAAGGTAGAAAATAATGTTGATTAGAAAGCAAAGTTCCTAGCCTTAAAAGATAAAAATAGGCAAGCTAATATTCAACAAGGTGAATATCAAAATCCTTGCCCCTATTGACAAAAATATGGTTAAAAATATGGAAGAGGAAGAGGCCAATGGCAGCCTAATCCTAATAGGCCTACTAATGTATACATCCTTAACTCTACCACCAATGCAAGGATGATGCTATCAGTTTATAGCCATTTGGTATAGGGAGAATATTGGTAGTAAAACTAATTCATGGATGTAAATGATAATGTAAATCAAGATATAGTGGCTCAAGGAGTAATTACTCTCCTCCTATCAAATGAGGATTGACAACCTCAAGGAGAGATATTCACCAATTTTCTATTTGAGGACACTTTTATGATGAATCAAGGAGCCTCTATCATAGACAATACAAGGGCCAATAGGAGTTATTTGAGAGGTGGTAGTATCATTCTCATAGGATCATCCAATCATCTTTCAAGGCAATAAGACATAACTACAAGTGTGATAGTTCCAAAAACTTCTACGTCACCAAGACAAAATATGGTAAGCTCTACTCCTATTCCTCAAGTCCAAAGTAATTATCTACCTATAAGATCCAAATATAAAGTAGGTATGGCTTATTTAAACATGGTATATTATTTTAATAACACTAAAACATCCATTTATCTTTGGGATGTTCTTCATATGCCTAGTAAAAAATAACTCCTATAAAATAGTTATCTTCTATCCTTACTAGTGTCTCACCCTCAAATCAAAGTCATGGCCATGTTTATCTTGAAAATTATCCTATAACCATTGTTTTTCCATCCATTATTGTTGGAAAAACTCCACCATTTTACCTCACCCTCATTATAGGTGAAAAGTTGGTACATAATTGCATAGTTGATAGTGGAGCTTCTACTTCTATCATACCCAAAGGTGTAGCTAACAATATGGGCCTTAAATATGAGCCACATAGTAAAGGGGTCATTAAATTATATGTTACACTTACCAATATATTAGGAATACTAAAAGGCTTTAAGGTTTTCTTGCATGACTATCCTAGTTTTCCTATCTTTCAAGACATAATTGTGGTTGATCTCCCATCCCACTTTGCAATCTGCTTATCAAGGGACTTCATAGCCAAGATAGGTAGATACCTCTCAACCAAATAGTATTTATTAGCCTTTAAAACAAGGTATGGGTCCAAGGTGATAATTAGGACACAACCCCTTGCAAGGTTTCATATTGAGCCTTACATTGAGATAAGTTCCAATTTGAATTATGTGGCTTGTGTAGAAAAAGACTCTATTATAGATGATGGCACTTATTCCAAGATTAAGGGTATTTAAGATTTGTTTCTTGATGAATGTTACACTAATACTTATGAGCATGATCCATATGCTTTTTTGGAGGAAATTGATTTAAGAGTGTATTGTATATATGAAGAAGGATTACCAACACCTATACTTTATAAGGAAGAGGGTGAAGATGATGAGCTATGGAAGATTTTTTTTTATGGTTCAAGAAGTAACACTAGTGTATGGGTTGGTGTTATGTTGGTATACTCATATAAATAATAGTATTATGCTTTATATAGATTTCATTTCAATTGTAATTGCAATGTGGCTGAGTATGAAGGTTTAATTCATGGCCTTCAATGGACAAGGAACAAAGGAATCAAGAAATTGAAAGTATATGGAGATAGTGAATTAGTTATTCATTAGGTGAGGAATGTTTTTGCTATCAAGAACCCTTTTATAAAGTCATATAGGCAAAGGGTATGGGATTTTATTGAAGACTTTAATGTATTCAATATGTAATCAGTCCTAAGGGAGCAGAATAGTCATGCTAATAGACTAGCTACCATAGGAGCTCAATTTGATACTCTAACTACCATAAAAGAGGAGGGAAAATATTCTCATATTAAGATAATTATTAGATCTTATGTACTTGATAATGAAGTGTCTTTTCAAGTGTTTAATAGTGAACAACACATTGCATACTTCTTTCAAAATGAGGCTGAGTTTTCTATAAGGAATCAAAGGAGGCTCCAAGAATAATTGGGTGATCAAATTGTGAAACTAAAAAACAATAAGATACCTAAGGGTTTGGTGACATTAGAATGTATATTCAATGAGAAAGATCAAAATAATAAGGAGAACGTGAATATGTCTACAAAAGAGGATAATTATGAAATAGGCTTGATCTTCAAGGACAAACTCCTCAAACTAGGTAAGGTATGTTCTACATTGGAGAAGAAAGCATTCATTGATATATGTAGATATTTTCATGATATATTTTCTTGGGAATATAAGGACCTCAAAGGATTTGATCCTAGACTAGCACATCATACCATTGACTTATAACCTGGAGTTAAACTAGATAGATAGAAGTAAAGACCCATCAAACCCAAGGTTGACTAACTCATGAGGTTAGAGCTTACCAAACTCCTTGATTCTAAGATAATATTTCCCATCAAGCATTCAACATGGGTAGCTAACCTTTTACCTATTATAAATATGAATGTGGAGATAAGATGTTGTGTATACTTTAGATATCTTAATAGAGTGTCACTCAAAAATCAATATCCTCTACCCTCAATGGAGAAAATTTTACAAATGGTTTCAAGTTCTCAATAGTTTTATCTTCTAGATGGATATTCAAGATATAATCAGATTTTAGTCAGTGAGGATGATTAGTTTAAGACAACCTTCAATACTAAATGGGGGACCTTTTCTTATAATAAGATGCCCTTTGGTTTGTCCAATGTTGGTGCCACATTTCAAAGAGCAATGGGCATTACCTTCAAAGGTTTGATCAATGAGATGTTATTGGTTTATCTAGATGATATAATTTTTTTTCTAAAGATGCTAATGAACACATGCAACACTTGAGACAAGTGCTTGAAATATGTAGTCAATATGGAGTATCTCTTAATCCAAAAAAATTACATCTTTATTGTTCATAAAGGTAAGATCTTAAGACATATCATTTCTAAGGATGGTTTGATTATTAATCCTAAAACAATAAAGAATATTATAGGATTATCATTACCCTTTCCTAAGAAATGTCTCAAAAGTTTCTTAGGAAAGATAAATTTTGTAAGGAGGTTCATACCTAGTTTTTCATCTTTGGTGAAACCTATCATAGATATGCTCAGGAAGAACCAAGTTTTTTCTTGGACCAAAGAGGGTAAGAATAGTTTTGAATCCATAAAAAAAACAATTACAAAATATCCTATCATAGCTATGCTGATGCAAAATAATGATGAGGGTGTGGAGTATCCAATCACATTCTTTAGTCAAGGTTTAGAAGATTATGAAGTCAAGTACACCTTTTTAGAGAAATAAGTCCTTATTGTTGTAAGGAGACTAAGGAAGTTCAGACATATGGTTTCAAATAATAATATTCATGTTATGGTCTCTCATCTTAGTACCAAATATTTTCTTTTGAGAAAATATCTTAGTGAAAAGACAATAGGGTGGATCACTAAAGTAATGGAATATGATGTTGATATCAAGGTGAAAAAATTGATAAGGGGTAAAGGCCTTTGTGAAAATATAGATTCAAATCTTCATGAGTTAAATGAGGAGGCTCTAGTGAATCATGATTATTCACAATCAATTGGTTCATTGCTTCCACAAAGTTAGACATAGGATGTGATCAAATTTATTCAAAATGGTGAGTATCCTAATAATATGAGTAGATCACAAAGGAGATATTTTATATTGTAATCTATTCCATTTTGTCTTGTGGATGGTGTGATTTTTACAAGGGACATCAATGGTGTGCTATTAAGATGCATTAATAATGATCAGTTTGGGGTGTTGCTCAATAAATTTCATGATGGGATAATAGGAGGTCATTTTTATCCAAGAACCATAGTTGCCAAGATCATGAGGGCTGGCTATTATTAGCCCAACCTCTTCAAGGATTGCCATGCTTGGGTGAGAAGGTGTGGATGATGTGATTTATTTGTAGGGAAATAGAAGATTTCAACTCTTCTTTTGAAGACTATCCAAGTTGATCAACCTTTAATGCAATGGGGTCTTGATTTCATTGGCATGATAAATCCCCCATCAAGTGCTAGTCATAAATGGATACTCACAACAACATACTATTTTAAAAGATGGATTGAGGTAATAAAATTTAAGGAAGATATTGAGAATTTTATCTTGGAGTTCTATGATAACATCATAATAAGGTTTGGCACTCCTACTATTATTTTAGATAATTCTCTTAATTTTATAGGTGTTAAGACAACTGATTAGGCAAATAGTAATGGCATATTCTTGAGCACTTCATCTAATTATTACCCTCAAGGTAATGGGTTGGAAAAATCTACTAACAAGAATCTGATTATAATCATTAGGAGAACCTTGGAGCATAACCAAATAGCTTGGTATACCAAATTGAATACAACCTTATAGGTTGATATGATAACTCCCAAGAGGTCAATAGGGAATTCTCCTTTTATGCTTGTTTATGGAAGGGAAGCTAGGTTTTCTATCTCTTAAGAGCTCCCTAATTTAGAGTTAGCACATAAACTAAATTTATTTGAGAATACCCCAATGGAGGTGAGATTTATAGAATTAATGGAGTTGCAATAGACTAGAGATAAAGCTCATCAATCTATGGAGAATCACCAATTACTAATGAAGAGGTCTTTTGACAGGAAGGCAACTTCAATATAATTTAAAGAAGGTGACAACATTTAAATGAGATGAATATGGAGAAAAACCAAGGAGACATACCAAATTTGATAAAATATGGAGTGGACTATATGACATCATCAAGTATAAGTAAAATAATTCTTTTCAGTTAACAAGGATGAATGGAGAAGAGCTGCCTATCCCTATGAATGGGATACATTTGAAACCCTACTATTGAGAATCGAAGGTCAATTTTTTAAATATTAGATTAGGTGTGTGTTCCTTTTCTTCTTATGTTGTGTTACATAAGTTCTCATGAAGCACATGTGTGTTTATGTTTTGTGTCTTATTATTATTGTTTTCTATTTTTTGTTGTGTGTTATCAAAGGGAAATTTATATATCAAACATGTATACTTGTGACTCCATAACCCAATGGATAGGATTAGGAAACTAGTCATGGAATAACAACCATGCCACCCTTGGAAAATCACTAATGATGTTGGTCATTTTTACCATGGGCCAAAATAGGTCAACCCCCTATAGTTAGAATCTTGTATAGGGTCTTCTTATATGTCATAAGGTATGTTGTACCTCAATTGATGTCATTTTAGTTGTCATTCTAGCTTTAGTCATACTTTAGTTTAGTCCTTGTGTCATTTGGTGTCTTAGGGCTCATTTTAGAGTTATATTTTCAAGTGGCAAGTTTTCATGGTCTGAGTAGTTGTAAGAACAAGTCCAAAAAAGCCTAGTTTACACTTAAAAAATATTTCAACTTTTGTCTAAGTGTTGGAATTATTTGGAGAAAATTTTCCTAAAGGCAAAAGACTAAGGACATAAATATTTTGGGAAAATTATCTAAGACAATTTCCATGAGGACATATTTCTTTTAGATAAAATGTCTTAGATAATATTTCTAAAGACACATTTTCACCATGAAAAATCTTTGAAATAAAAGGTCTTTATCAAAATCTTGAAGATATTTCCATTGGGAAAAATGTCTATAGCAATATACCTGATGTAAAGTTTTAACAAAATGAAATTGTTTTGGTGAAATTATTTGTCCAAACCTTCAAAATTGATCCAAACATGTTCTCACATGTTAATAAGTTCATAGGTACATGGACTAGATTGAGAAATCTCAAAAACTCATCAGGATCTTGAAAGTTTGAATCAAAATGACTTGGCAAGTTTAAGGACTAGACCATCACCAAGACATCATGATTAACTAGACTAGATAACATGTTTATGTATTTTATAAATGAGCATAGGAATCCTTACATGACCATCGAATAAATCACAATCAATGTCCTTAGTGCCAAGATCATTCTCTACAAGTTTCATATCTTGACGAGCCTTCTATCTCAAGATTTAAGCCTTCAAAATTTAGCTTATCGAGTTTAAGGGTCCATGCCATCTTACACGTCACATGGAAATACATTGGTTAGATTATTTGTGCATTTAATAAATACACCTCAAAAATCCTCATGAGATAAAAGGATGCAACACCATAGAGTTATTCATGCCAAGAACATCTCTGCAAGTTTCATGTTTCTGTGAGCTTTCTAGATCAAGTTATGGAGTTTAAAAGTTCATCACACAAAGCAAGATTCTCACACAAGTGTCAAATTCAAGCCTTAGTTAATATCCATTTTGATTTAAGTGATGAATGACATGCACATAAACATCATGTAAAACACATAGGTCAGCTCAATTGAACACTTTGTAAACACACTTAGAAATCTCCCAGAGCTAGTAGATCAAGTGGGGACAATCCTTTTAGCATCAAGAACATCTATTGAAAAGTTGGTGCCTTCATGACCTTTTTGATTCTAGATCCAAGATTTAAAAGTTGGTAAAATAATAGGAGACATTCACGTAGACATCAACTTTAAGTTATGGAAAAAAACCATTAGGGTCTTAAATTTGATGGTTGTGTAGATGTTAATGATGGTGTCATGGATGTCAAATGAAAATCATGCAGAAATCAAATTTAGACCACATTAAATAGCCATTTATTTAAAAATTCAAGAAAATAAATGATTAACATTAAATCATACTAATGATCCAATGGTGCAAGATGAGTCAAAATGTTAGGAGCTGAGGAGGCCACCATGTGGAATAATCATGTAAAGAAGTAAGCTAACAATAGGATCCTAAGATCAACACATGATTGATAAGTGTCATGAGCATGTTAAAGAAGATAAATGATTGATAAGGTGCATTTAATCATGCAAATCAAGATCAATAGAGTGAGCAAGGCCAAAGAGTCAAGATTTGATAGTAAGGATTTATGAGGCCAATGGGAGTAAAGATAGATAGGAGCATTTTGATTGGCTTGAGATAGTTTTTAATGGATAAAGTTGAACTAAAGGAACAATTTTCAATCAAGAAAAATAAGGTATTGTAGGGTCATCCTGCCACCATTAAATCTTATTAGAATTCCATGGAGTAGGCATATCCATGCAACCAAGGTGATCAAGAACATAAAGGGATGCCATTAAAGATAAATATGGACCTTTGGTTTGATATTTTATATCATGCAAGGTTATTTTTGTGATTGTGTTTTCCATTTTTAAAGAGGATTAATGCATATGGTGAATCCTCAATTCTTACAGAGACAAAGTGGGTCTATTTGGACCTATTATAATCAAGAAGGGGGCTATATAATCTATAGGTCTGCATCAATATGACAACTATAGGAAAACTAATAGTCTAAGATTGTTTTTACATTTATAATGGAACTATGAACATGGGGATGAGTTAGAGCATGATCCAACTTGAATAAGAGATAGAATTTCAAAGGATTCTATGAAGGAATACACGTAGACCCCAATGATTTTATCTCTAGGACTAATTGCATGAAAGGGATCTTTCTTTCCACTTTTGCATGCCATGACTAGCCAGTGAAGATTAGTTAGCACTAGGATAAAACTCTAACAGATTGATATGATGATCAAACTATATTGATGCTAGAACCCAAATTAGAATAATTTGATCCCATCATTATAACCATTAAGGAACATCAATGAGGGAATAATGTAACTGTGTAATAGGCTAAAATGACTTGGATCAGTCAAGAATCTTGAATAAGCATAAATGTAGAGGTAGTTTTAGTAATATTTCAAATGGATTTGTGCTTATTTGATTCCTTTTTTTAGTGCCAAAATCCCTCTCTTGCTCTCCTTTTATATAAATCTATCCTTTGAGCTATTTTTAAACATCCCTTAGGGTGATATAACTAGGTTCTACCAAAATTTGTGTTTTGCACCTCTTGGAGTAATGAATAGGGAATTTTTTAGTTGTTTACTAATCTATGCTTAGTGTTTTGTATTTGTTTGATATTTAAAAGTGGTTATAATTTTCCCTTTGTAGGTCTAAGTTCAACCTAAATACCGATAAGATTTTATTATAGGTCATCTAGTGTGTCTTAAGGTTGACGTCTCAGGTATAGAGTGAATAGTTGATTGTAAGTGATTTTAATCAAGCCTTAACCTTATTTCCCTCTAGTCTAAGTCCATCAAATTGACCTCTAGGTGAAACATTATTGCTTAAAAACCATTGTAGACACTGTATTAGTTCTATTCATAGTCTATTAGTGTGCTAACAAGTTCAATATTGAGATTAGGTCTTGAAAATTTAGTGCATCACCTCATTTAGAGTGGGTTTATTTCATGCATTCTCTAACTCTTTTACCGATACATAAGCAGTTGGTATAGGTAAGAGGATTTCAAGAAGCATTTATAGAGCTAACCCTTAAATCTCAAGGCTCATTTCTAATATAGGTACACCCACATACCTGCAAATGTTCCCATGTTGCCCAAATATAGAAGAATATTGAACAAATTCTTCTAGGGCACAAGATTTAGTGACAATAATTATCATACTTCATAACTGATCTTTAGGTGGAATTTCCATGCATAGTTAGTCTTAGCTATAAATCACATGCATAGTTGATCCTTATCATGAGTTAACTAATCCTTGACTAACCATCAATGCATATTCCATAGTCTTCATACAACAAAGAGTTTCACTTAACTTTATCTTATGCTATAAGGAAGGAGAAGTTGTTAAACACCTATGATGGCCCACCACCTTGTTTTTAATGATAAAGAGCTCACTCAAGGAACATGCAAGGAACTTGACATAGATAAATGTCTTGAGGACTATTTGTAGCAAGTTGTAACTCAATTTTTACTTGAATAAATGATTGGAAAACCTATTTTTCTCTCCTTTATGGCATATTGGCTTCTTCTCTTCTCATTTTCTATATATTTAAGCTTTTAGGCCTTTTTTTAGGACCCCTCTCTTGGGCATGATGAAAATCTACCAAGATTGATATTTTTTACCTCTTAAGTGAATAAAATTAATATTTTTAGATTTCGTAATACAAGTTTATCATGTTTATATTAGTTTTATTTGCATATGTGGTAGCATTTTCTCCCTTGGTAGGTCCTAATCTCACCTAGTTACTATTATGTCATCTTATGCTGGTCATACATAGTGTTTGATGTTGATTGACTGAGCTAACAATGGAAATATTGACTATTTAGTACCTTAAATTAGGCCATCCATCATTACCCTCATGCTTTGATCACTTGATGGAACCTTTATGTGAAACACTATTACATAAGAGTCCTTTGGAATTATAAGATTCAATGATTTGTATTGATTATTAGTGTTAGTTGGAGTTCAGATTGAGAGGATGAATCAAAAATATAGGTGTATCATCATCATTAGAATAGTATTTCCCTTTTAGCTATATTTCTAAATCTTTTCACCCCTAAAGCATAGTAGGTTTTAGTAAATTGAGAAAAGTTGATACATCAGTGAAGAGAGCCTCATGATCTAGAGGTTTGGTATAAGATACATGTATCCCATATCCTATAGACAAATCCAATGATAGTCCAAGTTTGAAGGAGATCTGAACAATCTACTTTAGTAGGGTGAAACCTGGGTTACTAATAATAAGGCAGAAAAGAAGGTTTTATGTCTTTGAAATGGAATTTCTCAGTCTGGCTCTTTGTTGGATAAGTATCTCAAGAACATGTGTTTTCTATTTGTATCTTTTGCACACTAATGAAAAAACATGGTTAAGAGTCATTAGTAATAAAATATAGGTTTCTTACTTGTCTCAACTAAAGACTATTCCTTTTAAGGTTGTTATTGTATAACTTCATATAAGAGATTATAGCTCAGACCAAGAATTTATCTAGGGTAGCTATGGATCACACCTATAATAATATATCAAATGAAATACTTATACACACCTTGGATTATCAATTCAGCTTGTACTAATCATTTAAATTAATGAAATAGATCAGTCTTCAATAGTTATTGCACACATAAGACTAACATTCATTAATATAATAGTCAGATTCATCCATAGCATTTTTACACATTAGAATTATTGAATCAATATAAATAAAGAAACTTCAAATTCATTAACATGGAAAGGGAATAATAAATAATAAAAATAATTTTATGATAATCAAATCCTCAATTTATTCCTATATTTTTATTCAAAAACTTCAACAAACCTTTGAAAAGAATTTTTTACATGTATATATAGATCTTGTGGAAGGGGTTGCCTCATCTTTAAATATTAGAACACTTTGTGTACATCTAAAAGAATAGAATATAAGTCTTGGTTGCATATAAATGATTTATAAATATCCCAGTCATGCAACATGTGCATGATACCAAAATAATTTAGTTAATTACAAAATATATGCAACTAAGACTTAACTATTTAGTTATGATTGTTACATGAAAAATGTACAAAATTAGCCTTTATCTAAATTGGATCTTACTTAAATTGTCTCAAAATTTTAGTAAGAACTATAGTATAACTCATAACTAATGACTTAGTAACTAGAGTAGTACTTGGAGATGCACTGGTGGATTGATTTATTTTTACCATGGGAATGGTGTCATGAGGTAGAACTAATGTGGGTGTAGTTGTTGGTGTTATAGGTGGAGTCAGTTTAGTCAAAATAGTAGGTGGTGTTGGTTGGGTTTATTTCTTTTTTTGTATCTAAGTCTTGGCAGTGTTTTTATGCCTTAGCATGTTGTGCTAAGATTAGAATTCTATGTAGGATGTGTGGCCTAATCACCCTACTCATGTACTCCATCATATTAGAGTTTTTCATCTTGGTGGCTCTGAAGCCAACCCTTAACACTTCTACCTTTGTTGCCTTTTTCCTAGCTATGTTCAATTTGGCCTTAGTGTCTTCTAAGCTCAAACCTTGTAAACTCTACTTGAAGCCATTAAAGGCTTACTTAATATTTTGATCAAATGCAACCAAAGTCACTAGCTTGTCTTTATTATCTTGAATTGTAGTAAATTCTAACTCTATAAAAATTAACTCAACCTATTTTTCTTAATCATTCAACTTATTTACTAAAGCCTCAAAGGACAATACCCAATCATGGGCCTCTTTTGTTCTTGTTAATTCTAAATTCAAACCATTTGGTGCCTCCAATGGGGTCACCAAGTTCAAATGAATAAATACCTTATTAGGGGTATATATTACTAAGAAATTCAACTTAATATCATCCTCTTTGTGGCTTCTAAATAATTTGGTTATATTATTGACATGAGAAGCCAAGCTTACTTTAAAAAAATGAATAGAATCAAGAATCTCGTATAGCCTAAGAGCCGCATCTTAAACATCTTGATCAATACCTTGGGGAACTTGAATTACTTTTTGATACTCTCTAAGATTTATATCTCTTCTTCAATATCTTTTCTAGCCATTTTAGTCCCTTCATGTATGGCAAGGATGGCTTATGTGTGGGTCTCCATATAGAACTCCATTTCCTCAATATAAGGGGACTGACCCTTTTATCTATTCTACCTCTTGTTAAGGGAGTACACTTATTCCCTCTCCTCCATGATTAAGGTTATGCCTAAGTTGTATTCAATTTTCCTCTTCCTCACCCTCTATACTAATCTTATAACCTTATCAAATAGTGAACTCACCGTTGGTAATTAAGTCATCTTCAAATTGGGCCTCATAGAGGCTAAGGCTCCTAATTCCTTAGCCCAATATGAAAGAGTGATATTTGAGGGATCTAAGGGATTATCTTCTATTTGTGCATGTTATTAAAGATCTGGCTTAGTTATAGTGGAAGGATTGGGAATTTATAGCCAAATGATCTTTGACCAATTTATGATTTCATACTATGGCATTAGATAGACAACAAAGATTGGTTACTTCTTAGGTGGCATATTGGAAGTAAATACTATGGTTGTGGTGGTTAGAGTGGAAGAAGGAAAGGGTAAACCCAATTAGGTAGAGGTAGATATAGTTGGCGTGATGGATTGGGCAATGGATAGAATAGACAAAGCAAATGTTGATGAGATGGACATTGATGGCATGAAAACCATAGTAGTGGAGGGTGGAGTAGGTTTAGTGGTGGTGGGTAGATTCATATATGGGTGCATGAAAAGTAAACCTATATAAAGTGATTGAGGAGGAATGAATATAGACATAACTGGCTTAGGGAAGATGGAAAATATAGGTAAGGACATCAAAGGGAAAAAACCTAAAGAGGATATGAGCAAAGGACCCTTACTAGATGGTTCACCTGTGATTGGTGTCTTGGCCTTGAATACATGTAATATTAATACATTTGCCTACTATAGCTCCTCCTCATCCACCTCTTGGGTTGGAGGGGTATATGGTCTATCTCCCTTAGGCTTCCTTTGATAGTTCTTGGTTTCTCTACCTACCTATGGTACTAATTCCTATTGGATTGTTACCTTTTGGGTAAGAGAGGGGGGGGGAAATACTAGGAATTGAGGATGAGGAAGCCATTATTTCCTCTTCATCAGAAGAGTCTAATCATATAATCCTAGATTATACCCTTTGTGCACTACTTCATGCTTGAGTTAGTTCTTCATCTAGCTCTTGTTTGACCTATATTAGTTTAACTATGGAATCTTAAACTAGGAGAATTGGTTCTTCCTTTACTTATGTGGAGGTAGGTATTTATTCTTCATTAGATTATTCATCTTGTGCTCCATTGAGTGGTGTTTCTCATACCGAGTATTGTTGGTTTTATAGTTAGACATGATTTATTTAGGGATCCTATCCTTTTTCCTTTGGTATATATGATTTCTACCTCTATAAAAATCCAAAGATTAAACTCTAAACTTTGGTTCATTGAGTGTAAGAGATGGATCTGTCTATATTTCTAGTAGTAAGTCCTCACTCAATCTTGTAGTTTTGGCCATTTCCTTGACCTCATCATATTTGGCATTTAATAATAGAAAATCATGGTCCATTGGATCATGTTTGTATGTGAGGCCAAGGGGATGAATCTTCGTTTGGACCTTTCCATGAGGATCCCAATATCTGTGAGGTAGGGTAGGCAATGCATGTATCTTCTTGGGATTTTGAGCCTCCTTGAATTACCTATGAATTGTATATTGTATTCACCCAATGGTGATGTGGGATCCATGGAATGTGTATTTATTATTTCTTATTAATTCCTCATCAATGTTATTCCAAATTGGATATGGGATTTCTTGCTTAGCTACCTTATCCGAAATTAACTTCAAGAGCTAAAGAAGATCTACCTTATGTCCCACCACCATAATAATTGTGTAGTCTAGATAGAGCCAGTAATTTCCTACATTATTGGTAAGTGTCTAGGATATGTTGTGGAAAATTATTGACAAAGGTTGATAATGGATATCCATCTGAACATGAGGGTATATGTCTTCAGTGATCTTGGCTATGTTTCTCACATTTGAATAAATGTGCACAAAGATGTAATAGTCACAAATCTTGATCTTGATGAATTTTGTGTTTGGATCCCATAAGAATATAATGTGTCCATACATAGTGACCATGATTATGTCTAATAGATAAGACATCATGTATAAATTTCCACCCAGTGGCCTCTTATCCTTATGCAAAATTTATTCTTAGATGCATGCACTGATGACTTATCCCAAAGCATAGGTATGCTTTGAGGTATTTGGTAGGTCCAATAGCGTAACCCACTCTAGATACATGAATGAGATGCTTGAATGGCCAAAAGTTCAATTTAGCATCACCATTCCCACATGGATTCCTATTCTAAAATGGGTGATAGTGATAGGGCTCTTGACATGTTCTTTCAAAGTGAAAGTTTCCCTAGGGAAAATCCATCTCAATAACATTTGCTCTACATTGTTGGACTTTTTCCATCTAATAATAGTATGTAGATCAAAATTAACATTTTAAATGGGTAGGCTTATATACTTTTTAAACACCTCACCCACTATATACATGACAACAATGTTGTTTTTGACATAGTTAAGGTAAACTCTATCTATTATTCTCCCTTTGAATACTAGGCCCAATAATAGATCGATGCATGGCATAACCTTTGGATTCACAATTATGCAATTTAGGGATTGACAATTTAAAGGTACTAGATCCTTCACTAGCTACTTATATTCAACTAATATTTCCTCTTTGAGTGCAAGGTGTATATGTTTTCCATTGATTCACATAATACCAAGTAATGTGGATAACATCCATCAAATTAAGTAGAATCAAACATAGTGTCAAAGTACTCTATAGAATCCTTGATTGAGAACTTGGATGGTGGTAAGGATACTTTGTAGAAATTGGATGATGATGCCATGGTAATTTAAAGAGTACTAATATGCTCCAAGATCTTGATAATGGCATATATCATTGAACTAAATTCCATGAATTAAAAAATTACTATGATAGCAATTAAGGGTTTTAGAATCTCTTGGAGATGAAGTTTAATTGAGATCAAGATTAAATTATGTAAACTTGATTGGGGGATCAATGTAAATATATTTATTAAATTGATTTATAGTTTGTGTGTCATTACTCATTAATATTTATGAGCTCGTCCCTTTTAATTAATTTAAATTCAACCACCCTATCCTAGTGTGTATGCAACATAAGATGCCTTATCATTTTGGGTGCCATAATGTAACCTTTCATCCTTTACCATGTGTCATTATCTATTTTAGCCAATAAAAGTCAAACTTTACCTTTACGACAAAAGAATCCAAAGTGTATAATGTCCTTCAAAAATACTTTATCCAAAAGTTTTATAAATGAAAATTTTGAAGTGAAAGTTGCTTACATAAAGCCTTTGGTGAGAATTTTTTTGAAGAGAATATTTTTGAAACAAGTTCTTTGATGAAAACCTTTTGAATGAATATTTTTACCAAATTTAAACTTCCCAAAATGATAGTTCCCAAAGGCTAATTCTTTGAAACAAAGTTATAGATGTAGAAGTTGTTGATGAATTAGCTTCTAAGACTTTGCAAAGAAAGGCTACCAATGAAAACTTGTTGAAGGAATCTTATTGCTGAAGTAAAAAATTTCAAAAAAAACCTACTAAATTAAAGCTTCCATGGACCAAAATTTCTGAAGTGACTATTTCCAAAGTGAAATCCCTATGAAATGATAGGTAGTGGTGAGAAAGTTTTTGTAGAGAATTTGAAGTAAATCTTGTCGACGATAAACTTTTTACAGAGAATCCTTCTGAAGAGAATCTTTCAAATGAAATATTCTAAAGACTAAATTTGTGAAAGACCAAATATTCTAAAATAAAACAATCTAAATTCCTAATCATACAAAGCCAATCTTTCCATCCTTTTCATTAATAGGTTAGTCTAAATAAGTGTTTCCAAATGAAAAAGTATATCACAACATGATTCAACACTATAAGCACCAAATTTATACAAATAATACAAGTATCATAACCCTAAAAAACTCATAGGTACCCCTCTAAAATACTCATTATTTCCAAAAGACAAAGGGGGTCCTCACTTTTTAAAGAAAAATATAGGGTGGGTTGTGTTAAATACAATAAATGGTGACTCATAGGGGTGAATACTCTAGAGTTTTAAAGAACCTAGAATCCATGGTTTCACAATACTAATATCAACCATAAATTTATCTTAAAATATATGTCAAAACTAGAAATGAAATGGACTCTTAATAATCCTATGCAACATAATAGCTTTAACTACACCTATTATCTGTGTGTGGAAAGTGTTGTTCTTTACCTATTATCTTAGGTTCTTAGGCAAATACATGAGGGTGAGCCATAGGTTTCACTTTGATTCAGTGTTAGGTGTATAAATGGGGAGCTTGGGCATTGCTTTTCTACCAACAAGGTATTTCTAGCCCCAATAAAGATACCTTTGATCACCTATTCATCCTTCTTTCATATTTTTCATGATGTGTGATGGATTGATCTTATTTCATCATAGGATTTGAATCCTTTTTTATTTTATTTTAGACTTTTGGACTGTGCTTTTTATTTCTATTTTTATTTTTTTATATCTTTTCTTTATTTTACTTTTTGAAAGAGGGAAAAGGTGACCACAATGAGATGGTCTTAGTTAAAATTTTAGTTTAATCAAAATGTCCCTGTCAACTCTTGCCCATGTCCATTATTATTAACTTAAACAAGTATTAACATTTTATGTGTATTTAAACCAAGGGAATAAGGAGAGCTTTATAAATTTGCACATAACGTTGGGAGAAGCTTTCACATACCTGATGAAATCATAAGATTTAAACATATTCATGGCTAACTCTCTCATTGCTTACCTAGATTAAAAGTTTTGAACTATAGTATACATTACTCCATAATTCATATTAAATTCAAAAACCTCAAACTATGTTTGATTATACCAGGATTGACCAAAATTTTAGTGTCATGAAATCAAAACAACATTATTATAGAAATCAATAACATTAATGAAAGCAAAAAGTCTACTCTAGAAAACATGAACTAATCTAATTAAAGTAAATGATAGATGTAGACACCTAAATCTAGGCATCAATACCCTTTAACTAGGGTTTTGACCAATTTCCACCTAAAATGCACAATTTAGATTAAAAACACTAAATATGCTAAATGATGTGAAATTGACATATTCAAGTGCCAATTTTAGATAGAGTATAATTAAATGGGGTAATGCAATTTATGGGCCAGCTAACTTTGATCAGATCATTTTGAGTCAAAATGCTAATTTTGCACCTAGGTGCTATGAGTTGTTATTTATTATCAAATCTCTTACACAAGATGCATGAATTTGTTATTTGTTTTTGATAACATCATAAATTGGATAATGGATCCAATGCATCTGACATTGACTTCTAATTCTAATCTAGTTGAATTTTGGACAAATAACAAGGCATTTTGATTAATTTGAGTAATTTGTGCACAAAGTCTTAATCATGCTTAAGAGCTAATTAAATTAAATTAGAGCCTAATTAATAATTCCATGGAAACATGTTGAATACATATTTTTAGAAATGAATATTGAACATATGCATCATCAGGTGACCTCATTTCTTGAGAAGACATCCTTAGGCCATAAATGCCACAAATATTAGGATTCATGCCTCCCATGCCTCATCAAAGCCCTCTATTCCTCTTAATTGCTCCTCTATCCTAAATATTGATGAGACTATTTATCAATTTTAATTTCATAATTGGATTAATTCTTAGCCACACATCTCAATCTTGAGATGGATGGTTCAAGTTGATTCTAGCCTTTTTCAAAAATCTATAAATAGAGAGGCCATGAACACCATTTCTAAGTATTTATAATGCAAATTTATAATGCAAAAATGATTCCAAAAGATATTGAAATTATTGTTACCATGAAAAATTGATTCCAAGCCAAGCCAAATCCATAAAGTGCCAAGGAGAAGAGGAGATATCCAAACCTCCTTTGATGAAGACTTCATGAGCACAAGCCAATCAAGCCACTACAACAAGCATTTTAGAGCATCCAAGGAAGGTAAAAGAGGGTTTATTTTGAATTTTAGTTGTGTGTTTTATTCATGTTTCTTAACTAAGCTCTCCCTAGTGTCTATGCCTAGAGATCTTATGCTAGTTAGTGTGTTTCTTTCATTTTGTTTTCATTTTAAAACTAAAGCGATACTAACCATCCTCTCTTGAGTCAAATTCCTAGATCACATAATGGCATGCTCGATAGGACCATATGCATCCCACACATGAAGAAGATAATTATGAAACTTTAAAATATTCATTTGGATCATAATAAATCTTGAAATTTGATTTTCTAACTTTATTTTGCCATTTTCTTTGTCATGGGTTTACACAATAACCATCATCAGTTAGTAAAATTGTCATTAGTTGGCATAGTCATCATCGATCACATTGGTATAACCATTGTCAGTTAGTATAACCATCATTAGTTAGTAAGTGTAACCATCATCGATTATTATAATTTATGTTAGTCACTATGTTTTTCTTAAAAACACAAACCTGAGAGCTTATAGGCCCTTTTAAAATACTTGGTTTGGGATCATACAAACTATATTTTGGATTTTTTTTTAAAACCATGTGTTTTCTCATAAATTTTTAGAATTTGACAATAGTTTAGCTTCAAGTTTCATAGATTTTTCACAAAATTTTGAAAATCTATTTAATTTTTTTCTAATCTAACATATTTGCTTTTGGGGTGATGCCTTAAGGGTAGATAGGTAACCAACAGAGTTGGAACTTGTTAAAACATGCTATTAAGACATATTTGGCATGATTTTAAAATGAATTAGGAATATTTTTTTGGGTGCTTAATGAAAAATTTAGGTGCTTAAGTGAATGTTTTCATAATTTAGGATTTCAAAGTTCAAAATATTAAAGATCAAGGGGTCCAATGAGCACCACCAAATCTTTCATTTGGGCTTAAAACTAAACACACTTGTCATTTTTGTCTTCAATAGTTGTTCGATCTTATGTTTTTATCAAAGAGAGGGGTGTTTCATGTATGATATTATATTTTTCCCCTTTAGGGAACCTTTGGAATCAAAAGTGCCATTTCTATTATAAAAATCCTAGTCCAAGGCTTAGAAAGAATGTTATCTAAAACACTCCCAAAAAACTTGTCAAAATTTGGGTGACCTTGAAAATGACCCTAAAGTATTTATATTAATCTTTTATTTCATGCAAACTTGGATTGAAAGGGGGAGGTCATTACCTTCTATGAGTTATTTAGGGAAGCTTTAACCCAAGGTTTCATCTTCCAACATTGACTTCACTTACTCCTTCCAAGTTGCACACATGACGTATTTATATTTGGACATCACACTAAACTAAGTGAATAATAGAATGTAGTAGTTGTAAAAAGGACTAGACATTTTTATAACTAGTCAATACCATGGTCACCCAATTTCCATGCTTATATTTTACATTTTTTGATGTGAAATTCATTGTGTAATTGATTCCCCTAGAAACATTTTAAACCTTGATAGTATAGTCAACCCCACATTGCCATACCCTTGTTAGGATTTGGATGATTATACTTAGTGTATTTTGATAAATTTTTATTGGTATGTTTTGAGATAAAAACTTATTTGTTTATTCATAAACCATGTCAAAATCAATTTATATATATGTCACTCTTTTTTCTAAAGAGACGTTATGCTATATTTTTTACACCACACTTATGCCTAGAAATTTTTTCTAAAACTTGTTTTTTTATGTCAATTTGAGTTGAGGAGGGTAGTGTTATGCTTCCCAAATCATGTCAAAACATTTTGATCCTTTTGAGTCTTTGAAACATAACATAGATCACATCATTCAAGCATGCTTACATCATTAGGATACTCAATTTGTTTCAAGACTAATTTACCTTGTATCAAAAACCATTGTTTCAAACCATTTTATGTATACCATTTAGAGCTTTGTCTTGTGTTGTCATGTTGTTCAATCTTATCTAGCTTGTTTGGTCATATCCTAGTTTTCAACGTTGAATTTTCAATTAGCCTTGTCAAGTTTGGATTCAAACATTGATTCATTTCTATTTAGGCCTTAATTTATGGGGCTGATACATAGATCTTTCTCTTTTGGGTTGCATAACTTTGGTTAATCGATTACCCAAAATTGAAAAATATTGATTGTTTGTTTGTTTAAAGTCTATCCTCATAATTTTTTGTGCCTTTATTTGGGAAAACATAGTCTTTCTTTAAAGAGCCTCTTATCTTATGCCTTATGCCAACTAATCATGTTAATGTTTGATTCCGTGCGGTGGGTCTATGTCAAAGTTATTTCCAAACTTGTTAGATTAAATTCACATCAATACTTTGTTTCAAGTCTAGATTTTGATGCCATTTGGCTAAAAGTCCTAGCATATTCCTATTTGTTTGAGTCTAACTTTTGACTCTGTATTTGGACAAAAGACCTAGTAACTCAACTTTTCTCTTTGCTAGTTTAGACCTTGGTTGGAACACTTTGACTTAGACCTTTGACATGTCAATTTTTATTTAGACATGAGCTTTTGTGTGTATGACATTTGACATTAGACATTTGATGTTAGAATATTTTATGCCAAGTCTTATCACAAACCATTTTTGAGATACAACTCTATTTTCAAACCATGTTGAAGATACAACTCCACTTTTGACAAAGTTAGAACAAGTTTGAACCATTTGTACCTTGGACATAGTTTTTTTGGAGTTTGTATAAATCTAAGCCTTTTTTTAGAGATTTCATCATTCATGTGGATATGTCTAGCTAAACCTATGGTGGAATCACATATAATCCAACATATGATATAATAGCCACATAAAATGAATTTTGTGGCTTTAGTCAACACCCCAATGATGGTAATATAGTTTGTGAGATAGATTTCTATCCACCTCATAATAGTCATTCATGGGAACAAAGTCACGAACCAACTCATGATCTAACTTGAGACCTAGATTGGTATAAAGAGGCTTGTGAGGAAGACTTTGAAGACCCAACTATAGATAATATTTTTTGGGATATGGATCCATACCCTCTTTACAATAATCAGTACATGGAACATAGTAAAAAACTAGCTTATGAGCCAACTCAAAACTAGGATGATATGGTATATGAGGAAGACTTGGATGCTTTGGCTTATGCAAGTAGTCAAGATCCATGACATCATACTATTTCTATTCTAGGACCACAATGTTACACCATTCCCATACCAAGACCACATCCTTTGGTTTATGTGAGCAATTAGTTTCCAAAATACCAAACCATTTCTATACTAGGATCTTATCCTTTGGCTTGTGCAAGCAATCAAGCTCCATAATGCCCCTTCATCATTCTAAGACCTAGTTCATTAGATTATGTGGGAAATCAATCCCCTCAATGCCATATCGTTACCATTTTATGACTTCATCCTTTGGCTCATGTGAGAAATCATGCTCCCTAAGGCCCTATCATTATCTAACCACAAGTCATTCCTTGTCCAGTACCAATCCAATCCTTCAAAGACCAAGCTATGTTTAAAATTAGTATTTTATAACTCATTAGAAAACAAATCCAAGAAAACCAACCAATCCAAGATGTTTTTGTTAAACCAACCACTTATAATAAATTAACCTATAATGAATCACCTATTGATACTATACTAGTTGTCAAGGAGTCTCACACTGATGAGCCAGTCTTTGTCAAGTCACTTCTTAATGATTATAACTACCTTTAGTCAAATCATTACCATGACCATGTGCCTATTTTTCAAGATCCTCCTATTGATAATCCAATCTTTGAGGGGTTTTCGCTTGACCTTTTTTCCATCTTAGAAGAGTCCCACTCTAACAAACTAATTTTGTTTGAGCCCATTATGCCATCATAGGCTATTACTTATCCAATACCAAGCACTCAATAAGACATCATTATAGTAAAGTACTCATAAAATAAAGAATCAAAGTTAGATTCAAGTTCTATTCTTGAATTGACATCAAATTTTGCATTATAAGTAGAATCAACAATAGTCTTGACATCAGATTTAGAGTCCCTTGAGTTAGAATCAGATTAGAAGAAGAATATATTCGTAAATGTTACAACATTGGTTACACATGCATCATAGATCAGTTTGAATACATTTGTGATCCTTCTATGGTTTTTGATTATGAGTAATTAAACTTTGACACAAGTTATCCTAGTATCTTCTACAAGTATTGTGCAACCTCTCCCCATTCCATTACCATTCTAGAAGCCATTACCATCAACCAAAATAGCCATATCATTGACATTCCATCTCCCACAAGTGTCAATTGGGATCGACAAAATAACACTTTATTGAATTGAATCTATGGCAACATAGTAGTTAAATAAGAGAAAGGAGGCCAAAACCACATTTATATAGCAGAAGAACACTCTCCTAGTGAAACCATTTTGAAGGTGCTAGGGGACAATCAAAGTTAGAACTCAACATCTTCTAGTGAAACTTTTTTAGAAGTTTTAGAAGAAAATCAAAGCCAAAAGTTAATATTTCTTAGTGAAACCTTATCTAAGGTGCTACGGGATAATCAAGACTTCATTGGTGAAAACCTCTTTGAGGTACCAATAACTGAGCATAAAAAGTTACTTAATGCTTGATGAAGATAATATCAATGATAAAATCAAAATAGCTTCTAATCTATAGCCTAATTAGATGGTAGTTACTCTCAATATCAAACAACAAAAAAATTTTGTGGTCCTATTGAGATAACAAGTATTTGGCCTTACCATAACCAAAATTATGTCAAATATGGCATCAACAACATTATGTGTGACTAAAAGTCCTGATCTTCATTTTTTCCCCAACCATTATACATTCCATTATCATTTACCATTTCATTTTAGAATCAAACTTACCATCCATTATTTATCCTTATTTACCATCCATGGTTGTACTTTCCTTTGTAGAGGCTACAAAGGTACCTTGTCTCAACATTTAAAGGAATCAAAATCAATGACCAATGAAGATCACAAAAGAATTCTTGATAACCAAATCTATAGGCCATACTTGATAGAGTAGTTATTTAGATGAGGTGTGAGATTTAAATTAACATGATCAAGTATTCTATTTATATCATTTTTTGATTAGGATGTGCATCTCCATCTCAATAGGAAAAATAGAATCATATGTCATTTACCACACCTAGGCCAAAAACATGTACCATACCATTTCACATTGCCATGCCATTGCCATTATTACATATCCATTTCACATTATCAAATATTCATTTTATTCACCCTATCACCTCTGGACAAACCCTCTTACCATTTTATACATCCTATCATTCCATTCCTATCTAGAACAAAGCCTATTTTTAAATCATCCTACCCAATCCTATTTTGATCTTGGTTCATTTGGTTCTTCCTACACCTATTGTGAGGGGATTTCGATCAAGTTTCAAAAATCAATCAAGTATGTGTTCAAATGATAGTCTATGAAAGTAGTGTGATATTTGATCTGGAAAGATATCTTTCAATTTTTATCTTGTATCAAGCTTTTTTATGTGAGCCTGATTATAACCACCTATAGGCAAATCAATGTTTCACCAGTCTTGCTATTAATTATAACCACCTATGGGAAAATTAGTATCATTTACCTATGCTATTGTATCCTATTTATAACTACCTATGGGAAACCTAGGGGCCACACTTGTTTATCATGTATTACCACATCACCTTGGCATTACTATTTTTGTTTGACTAGCCATGTACCAAATTTGAGAACTTATTGCGGCCTAGTTGGTTTTCCCTCAACTTTTGTGTGGATGGAATTACTATGACTTGAGGTCATTTTAAGACTAAGTCATTCTCAATTCATGTTGAGGTCACCTCAGTCCCCATTTCCATACACTCTCACCATTTTGTGAGTAACCTAAGCCAAACGCTCTCACTATTTTGTGAGTAAGTATCTTGTAATTCTCCATTGAGTTGAGATACCACAAAAATTATAAAAATATTCATAACATTTCAAAAATCCAAAAATATTTGTCCTATCAAACCCTAGTCAATTATCCTTGATTTGCCTTATTAGGGCAAAGTCATTGTTAGGATGCTTTATTTTGATTTTATTTTTAGGCTTTATATTTGTTTGTTTATTTCAAGTTTTTTATTTATTTATTTATTTATTTTTATTTGTTTGTTTGTTCACTTGCCTATTTGTTTGATTTTAGCATTGTTGCCTAAAGTTAGTCTATATGTGTTCATTAGGTGATTCTTTGCACACATTATTCTTGAGTCTATCCATATTCATCCATTAACATTGTCATCATGGTTTTATCATTAGTACATTATTTTTTAGTCTTTATTGGATTAGGAGTTAGTATTTATGCAAATTTTGGCCAAGTCTTCATGGTGTTCTATCATGATTCCTATCATCACATGTTATAGAAAAAATTAGCTTCAAGAAGGTCTACAATCAATGGGTCCATAAACGTTTCTTCTTGGTAACTTGGCAAATCCTTCCATCCCACCCTTAATCAAATCAACCCATTGACCATTCTAGTTGTATCATTGCTAATCAAGATGAGCATCTCCTCATTAACAGATATACATAAATCATTTATAATGATTAATCTTATTCCTCTATCCATCTCTTTCATCACTTTGCACCCACTCATCTTTAATCTATATTCTAGGTTGTATCCTTGAGTTATGTTTGCTAATCATCCCTAACTATGGTACCATCAATTTTAGCTAATCTAGGTTTGCTTAATGATTATAATCACCTATGGGTAAATCATTATTTTGAATCTTATTCCTAATTATAACCTCCTTTGGGCAAATCAACATCCTTTTTAAATCAATGCATGCAAGCATTTTCTCATTTGGATTAATTTCAACCATAGGTTAATTCCACCTTTATTTTTATTTTTTTCAAGGGATCATCCATCAACAAATGTAATGGCCACTCCCTCAAGGGGGAATCCTCATAGGCTTCCCAAAACCATTTAGAGCTTTATTATTTAACCATCATCTTCTTTTTGGGATGCATGCCTTTTCTCATTATTTGAGAATACATTGCTTTGCCTATGATTTTCAATGCCTTCCCAAATAGGGGAAAATTGTAGACACTTAAATCCAGCCATAGATAACCTCCAACCAATATTTTGACCAATTTCCACTTAAAATGCACAATTTGGCTTAAAAACACTAAAAAATGCTAAATGATGTGAAACTGACATATTCAAGTGCTGATTTTAGCTAGATTATCATTAAATGAGGCAATGCAATTTGTGGCTAACTTTGATAAGATAATTTCAAGTCAAAATGCCAATTTTATAGCTAGGTGCTATGGGTTGCTATTTCTTATCAAATATCTTGCACAAGATGCATGCCTTTATTATTTGTTGTTGATAATGTCCTAAATAGGATAACAGATCCAACACATTTAACATTGACTACCAATTCCAATCTAGTCAACTTTTGGACCAATAACAAGGCATTTTGATCAATTAGAGTAATTTGTGCACAAAGTCTTAATCATGCTTAATAACTAATTAAACTAAATTAGAGCCTAATTAATAATTCCATGGAAATGTGTTGAATACTTATTTTTAGAAATGAATATTGAACATATGCATCATCAGGTGACCTCATTTCTTGGGAAGACATCTCTAGGCCATAAATGCCACAAATATTAGGATTCATGCCTCCCATGCCTCATCAATTCCCTCCATGCCTCTTAGTTTCTCCTCCATCCCAAATATTTATGAGCCTATTTATCAATTTTAATTACATAATTGGATTAATTCTTAGCACACATCTCAATCTTGAGATGGATGGTTCAGGTTGATTCTAACCTTTTTCAAAAATTTATAAATAGAGAGACCATGAACATCATTTCTAAGTATTGATAATGTAAATTTATAATGCATAAGTTAACATACCAAATTGATTCCAAGCCAAGCCAAGCCAAGCCAAAGCCATAAGGTACCAAGGAGAAGAGGAGATAGCCAAGCCTCCTTTGATGAAGACTTCATGAACATAAGCTGAGCAAGCCACTACAACAAGTATTTTAGAGCATCCAAAGAAGGTAAAAGAGGGTTTATTTTACATTTTATTTGTGTTCTTTATTCATGTTTTTTAACTAAGCTCTCCCTAGTGTGTAGGCCTAGAGATGTTATGATAGTTAGTTTCTTTCATTTTGAAACTAACACAATACTAACCATCCTCTCTTGAGTCAAATTCCTAGATCACAATAGACAGGAAAAAAATAACTACTATAGAACATATAATCTATTCATACCTCTACCAAAATTTTTATTGTTACTCAAAGACCTCTCTAGATGGATCAACCATGAATTAATGCTTCAAAAGTTGTCCATTGAATGGATATGTCAGATCGTTACCTTGAAGATATTTCAAACAAAATGCATGATTACCTAAAATTTCTAAAATTTTATATGGTCCTATCTAAAATGGGGTAAAATTATCATGATTTCCTTTTTTATCATGGGCTTTGTCTCATAGCAATATTATGTTAGAGATCCTGAATGCTTTATATTTTTCTCATATCGAACAATCTCTTCCTAATGTTTGCTAAAGCTTTGTAATAGTTTATCCCTAGAGTCTTCCATTTCAATGATATCCAACAATATAAACTCTATTTTGTCATTAGTATCCATGTATTCTTTCATAAATTAATATGTTGGTAATTTAAACATGACTGGGAACACTGGATGTTTCCCATATACTAGTAGATATGGAAAAGTTTTGAGGGCCTACTTGTACCTGGTCTGATCTACCCAAAGTGCATATTTTAGTAAGAGATTCCACTCCCTTGGTTTATCTACAACTAACTTATTTATTATATCTATAAGGTTCTTATTTTTTGACTCAACCAATATGTTCCCTTGTGGGTAGTGATTTGATGATGATCTAATTATAATTTGATTATCATGGGCCCACTCAATGAACTCAATTGATTTGAATTCTATCCCATTATCACAAACCAAAGATATGGGAGTGTCAAACTTGGTTGTGATATGTTCTTCAAGAAAACTTATCACTTATTTGGATATGTAATGAAATTACTTAGATGCTCAAACATAATAATTATATATCACATAGAATAAGCATAGATAAGAGATCACACAACAATAATTGATAGTAGAGAACAATTTGGATAATATAGTAGAGCCACTTTAAGGTGTAACTTCCACAATAATTCAATAAGAGTAGAATACTTAAAATGATGATCAAATACTAACCATTACCTCCTATATATAGTCTACTTATCCATGGTTATTCCATAGGCCAACTTGGATAAGAACATAGAGAATTTTAATAAGAATATAAAATAGGTATGTAAGCCATAAATCAATCACACATATCCCTAAATGTGCCAAAGGTTAAGGGCATAGCATGAAACTCTCATTCAAAACAACTTTATCCTTAACATTGAATCAACTATAGATATTGCTACATAAAAGATTCATCCTTCTAGGTGGCATCTTCACATGGAAAATTCTTCCATTTGATCGGGTACTCCTTAATCACTCTAGATCATAACTTCTTAGTATGTATTTGAAGGATTACCTTAGGATCAAATATAAATCTCCCTTCCTCATCCAATTTTTAGAGCTTAGTTTGAGTAGAAACTCTATGTCCAATGACTTTATTTAGGCATGATACATGAAATATTGGATTCATATGAGTGGATGAAGAGAGATCTGACTTGTAGGCCACACTACTAATTTTATACAAGATTTGATAAGGCCCATAATACTTAGGGGACATATTATTATCATTTTTCTATTTCTTTAAGGACATATACTTCTATGGTTTCAATCAAATAAATACCCAATCACTAATGTTAGAATTCCTCTCACTCCTATGTTGATCTACCTACTACTTCATGTGATTTTGGGCCATGGATAAATTTTAATGGAAACTTACAAGGACCTCCTCTTGATGGTGAATATGTTCCTCAACTATACAAAACTTAGGATGGAAATTCAAAGTTGAATTGATAGATGGAGGGTGGTGTTCATACAAGGACATAAAGGGAGACATTTTAGAAGAACTATGAACATAAGTATTATACCACCATTCAACAAGTGGAAACCAATGAACCCATTTATCCTATTTATCATAAATAAAATAATGGAGATATCCTTTCATACATTTTTTGACTACCTAAATTTGTCCATCTAATTGAGGATGATAGGATGAACTATGAACCAACTTGGTACCAAATCATGCAAATAATTTAGTCCAAAAATTACTAGTGGAAATGGTATCTCTATCACTAACAATTATCTTAGGAGTACCATGCATTTTTTGAACTATACTAAAAAAAAGAAGCTACTGTATTAGTAACAAATGGCTATGATAAAAAATAAAAATGAGCATACTTACTGAGATAATCCATAACAACCATGATGACATTTTGACCATCATATCTTTATAACCCTAAAATAAAATCCATAAACACCTCTTCCCAATATTGGATAGGGATGGATAAAGGTTGTAAAAGACCTAGGGTTTTGATGGTTTCACCTTTATTTTATTGAGAGATCATATATTTAGCCACATATTTTTTTACATGCCCCTTGCGTCCTAAAAAAAATCATATTTGATTCTATGATAGTTTTAAAAAAATCATGAATGACCTTCAACTAGAGTTACATGAAGTTCTTAAAGGACTTTTTGTTTGAGAAGAGAATTATTACATAGGTATAATCTATCTTTATACCATAATGCATTACCATTCCATGTGAATTTTTCAAATCCACCCAAACCTTGCTAAATATTATGTATTAAATCATGGGTAGCACTATCATTTTCCCATTATGATCTTTCTTCTTCTAGCCAATCTACCTACCAAATGGTCATGGCACATAGTAATGCCTCAATTGATTCATCCCTCCTAAATAGTGCATCTACCACCACATTTTCCTTACCTTTTTGTAGACTATTTTAAAATCATAACCTAATATCTTAGTTACCCATTTATTTTATTCTTTCGATGATAACCATTATTCCAAAAAATATTTGAGACTATCATGATCAGTCTTTACCTAAAAGTGATGACCCATCAAATAAGGTCTCCATTGTTTGATTACATGTAAAATGGCCATCATTTCCTTCTCACATATTTGATTGAGACTATTTTTACCCTTCATTTGGTGACTTATAAATTCAAGTGGTATACATTATTGCATGAGCACATCACCCATACCATATTTAGATACATCACATTTAACCACAAAAGTCTTAACAAAATTAAGAGTGGCCAATAATAGAGCGGGGCACATAGGTAGTTTCAATTATTCAAATGCCCTAGTAGTTGTATCAGTCCACTGGAAGGAGTATTTCTTCAATGAAGAGGTGAGTGGGGTTACAATTCTACCATAATTTTTGACAAATCTTTGATAGTAACCAGTTAGTCCTAGAAATCCCCTAAGTTACTTGAGTATCTTAAGAACTCGATAGTCTACTATTGCTTAGATTTTTTAGGATCCACTTTCACTCCATGTGAAATCATATGACCCAAATAATCAACCTCACAAGCTACAAAAGTACATTTGGAAGGTTTGGAATATAACTTATGCTAATCTGGAATTGCGAGTACCTATTTTACATGTTGCAAATGGTCTTCCCAATTTTTAGTATAAATGAGGATATCATCAAAAAATACCAGAATAAATTTCCTCAAAAATGGCCTAAAAATAAAATTTATCAAACTCTAAAAGGTGGATGGTTCATTTGTTAGACCAAAGGGTATAACCATAAACTCATAATAGCCCTCATGAGTTATGAAATCTATTTTGGGTATGTCTTTATCATGGATCTAGATTTGATGATACCCATAACACATATCTAACTTGGTAAAATAAAGGGCCTCATTAAATTCATCTAACAAATCATCAATGATAGGAATAGGAAACTTATCTTTGATAGTGTACTTTTTGTGCTCTTTTTAATTAGGGTACATCCTATAAGTGTCATCTTTCTTTCTCACCATGACAACTGGTGAATAATATTTACTTTGGCTCTGGAAAATGATTTTTACATCTAACATCTCCTAGACCATATTTTTAATTTCAATTTTATAGGAATAAGGATACCTATATGGCTTGATGTTGGGTGGTGTACTACTAGGAATAAGTTTGATGGCATGACCATATATGTAATTAGGTGGAAGTCCTTTTGGCATGTCACCAAAAATAATAGAATTATTGTCAATCACTTGTTGTAGATTAGAAGGTGTAGATGGTTGAGTTGATTTTACTTCAATGTAAAACAAGTGAGCTACAAATATTTCAACACCCTTTCAAAGAATCTTGGTCATTTGATGGAAGCTAACAAGTTATGGTGATTTAGACCTTAATCCCCTTAGCTCAATTGTCCTTCCCTCATAATGAAAATACATGAATAATTCTTAGAAATTCATCTCACTAGTGCCCAAAATGGTGAGTCACTATACTCCTAGAATAATGTTAGTTCCACCCATGGAAATAGAAAACATAAGAGAATCCAATAGGTAATCTCCCATGGCTAGTTTAATACTATGGCATTTTCCTTAATAGTTGATAGTACCACCATCTATAATCATGAATTGAAATTTTGGAGTGAGATAAATGGAATAGTTCAAATGAGCATCCAACTTACTATTGATGAAGTTGTGTGTGCTCCTATAATCAATCAATATAGTAACCTTCTATTTATTAAAGAAATCCACCACCTTAAGAGTTTGGGGAGTATTAATACCTAAAAGGGCATGATAATAAATAGTAGGTTGATATTTTTTAGATTCTTCAAGTCCTTATTCATCCTTACTACTTGCCTCATCATCATCTTCATCCACATTGGCACCTTCAATGTAAAATAACTTCTTTTAGTATAGTGATGTCATTTGCTCCATTTATTGTTGCAACCATAAAAAAACCATTTAGCTCTCTTCTCCTTAATTTATTGAGATGTCAATCTAGTGGGTTGAGGAAATGTTGGTGTTGGAAAGGTGTGATCATGACCAATAGTGAAATTTTTTTGTTTGACCATCTCTTTTTCTTCTACCATGCATGCCCTTAGGATATCTTTTGATACAAACAATGGGTTAAAATATGAACCTCCAATTGGATGCTATCTTTGAGTCTACATAAAAATAATCAGTCAAATTTTCCTTAGTGATGTCTTCCACCCGTCAGGATAGATTCTGAAATTGATGAATATAATTCTTCATAGTTCTTGTTTGACAGAGTTTGGCTAAATGGCTGAAGTAGTTCTCAGAGACATAATTTTGATAATGAACCAACAACTCATTAGTGAAAATAGATTATGTAATAGGAGTACCCTTATTTTTCTTTTGAGCACATAACTAGTGATACCGAATGAGCTGCTTAGGTTCCAAATATAGAGATACCACTATCACCTTCTAAGAACTAAGAGTTTGGTATAGATCAAATAAATTCTCAACTTAGGTAATCTAAGTGAGAAGATCCTTACCATCAAACTTACGCATGTCTACTTTTATAAAAATTTGTTTCACACTAGGATTGGAGCTGTTAGTATTGAGAGGAAGACCCAAATGATGAAGAAGAAGGTTGTTTGGCTATAACTAAGATTAAATGGTAGCCAATTACATAGTGATATAATGTAATTAAGTGTGCACCCCATTAACCTCTTCACAAATCCCTAAAAAAATATTTTGAATTACAACAAAGTCATCCTACTATACCAAGCTCTTTATGTCAACCTAAATTTGAGAAATCAATAGATCTTAAGTTCTAGATTCCATGTCATCCTTAAAGGAATCTTAAGAGTTTCTTGCCCCACTTTTCCCTAAGTAGCAGGACCCACCATACACAAACCTTAGGAGGGTTTTTTCACCAAAAAAAGTGTATCGAGAGATGGTACCATTATGATCACCTTGCCAAGATAAATCCAATGACTTCTTTTGTACACTAGGGTGAAAAATTTTAGCAACAAAAAAGTGTACCGACAAAATATACCATTGCAATCATCTCACCAAGACAAATCCAATGAGTGAAAATGTGAAAAGGGAAAAAAAAAATTCTAGACTTTTTTTAGATTTTTTTTTCAAAAAAATGTTTCAAATAATACTATTCTAAGAGAAAAAATTAATTCTTCCCAGATTGCAAGTTATGTTTTTTCACTCGTTCCACTCATAAAAGTCACGCCTTACCAGATCCAGAAAAAATGCCACAAGAAACTTTCCCAAATTGAATCTCTGATACCACTTGTAATAAAATTACTTATATGTTTACATAGAATAACTATATATTGCACATAATAAGCAAAGATAAGAGATCACAAAGTAATAATTGACAACAAAGTAAAATACGTGGATAATATAGTAGAGTCACTTCAAGGGGGAAACCTCCACAATAATGCAATAAGATCATCATACTTAATATGATGATTAAAGACTAACCACTACCTCATATATATAGACTAAATAGCCATGGTTATTCCATAGGCCAATCTAATTAAGAACATAGAGTATTGTAATAAGAATATAAAAGAGGTACGTAAGCCACAAGTTGGACACACATATCCCTAGACACACTAAAGGTTAAGGGTGTAGTAGGCTCTATATTTCTTGGTGGCTATTGCCTCTATCCATCTAGTGTAGTAATCGGTAGTGTAGACACTTAAAACTAGTTGCCGATGGATTCATACCCAACTTTAGATCAATTATTACCAACCTTTATACATCTAGCCTAGGAATTTCTAAATGTCTTTAATTTGGATTCATCACATGAAATTTGGCCTAAAAATCAATTAAAAAGATCAAATATACACATTAAATTAAATCAGGTCCTGAAAATATTCAAATACTTAAAAATAATTAGTTAACATGCAAAACCTAATCAAATAACTAAATTGAATTAACCATGAACAATTAAATGAATTATCAAAGAGGAAATTCAAAAATAAAATAATATCTTAAGTTTTCATCATTATCTTTTGTGATTTGTCCAAAATCTACAATATCTCACTCATGCTTATTCCATGCTAATCATGAGGTTTGGACACCTTTTAACTCTATTGGGATTAATTGATTAACTATGGTAAGGTTTGAACCCATTTCAATCTCTTTTCTAAACCTATAAATACAAGCATTTGCCTCTTCATTTGGATAACTTATACATAATAATGTTATAATGCATGAATCTAGACTATAGTGTTATAATGTCAAAATTATAAGCCAAGCCACTTTGGGCCATCAATCTACATCAATAAAGCATGAGCTAAACAACCATGGTGCAAAGGATAGAAGGAGCCACACAACTCCATTTGCCAAAGAATTCTTGAGTAAAAGCCAAGCAAGCCAAATGAAGAAATCTCTTGGAGCATTCAATGAAGGTAAAGAAGGTATGTTTTATTGAATTTTAGTTGTGCTTCAATTGGTTTTTATCCACTAAACTCCCTCTATGATCTAGGCATGGAGGTGTTATGTTTTACTAGTGTGTTTTTATTTCATTAGTTTTAATGGAAACTAAAACTTGATCTAACCTCCCCTCCATTGTCAAATTCCTAGTATCACAAATGGCATGCTTGGTGGGATATTGAGCACCCCATGTACCAAGGACATGAAGATGTAACTCATTAATCATCAAATGAGTGCCTGAATATCTTCAAAATTGGATTTTTAGCTTTGTTTTTTTTCATATTTTTAATTCTTATGTTTACTTGAGTTTACATAGAAACTAAAATAAATTTTATATAACCAACATTGATCATGAACTATCTGGGATTGGTCATGAACTAACTAACATCGGTCATAAATAACCAACCTCGATCACTGTGTGCATCCCAAAACTGACCTCGATCACTATGTAGGACAACAAGCTAATAATCCATCTTTCAGAGATTCATTAGGGTCATATAGACTCCACTTTTGATGATTTTTTTAAAAACCACTTGTTTTCTCCTAAATTTTTAGAATATGATATCAGTTTACATTCAAGTTGCATAATTTTTTTAGGAAACATTGAAATAGGAGTTTTAATCTTTTCAAAGTTTCTAATTATTATTTCTTGGTTTCATTGAATTGTGTTTTCTTTGTTTAATCATCTCATTACAAGTTTTATTGAGTTTTTATGATAACATTGAGATAAATAACATTTTTAAATTGTGTTTGTTTTACCTTTGGGTTCATAGTCTAACAAATCTCAATACTTATTAACCAATATAAGTTATTACCAACTAGCATCGGTTACCTAGTAACTGATATCAGTCACTATGTTTTTAAAACAAAAACTTGAGAGCTAATTTTTAAATGTTTGTGTGCTCACTTTAAAATGTGATTCTAAGTAAGAGGATAATCTATAATTTTTAGGGCCAAGACATGAATTAAATAAGAATTTACAATTTTAAATGTTTTAACATTTCATTTTGGTGTTTTAAAATGAACCTAGGCAAAATATTGAAGATTTAGACTTAAGTGTTTAAAATGAACCTAGATGATTTATGTTGATGATTATTTTGTGAAATTTTTTGCAAATTTTTCACTTAATCCAAGGGGCCAAGTAACTTCATTCGAACATGATTTAAATATTTCTCACATTGTCTTTTGGTGTTTAAAAAAAGCATAGTTCATTTTTTATGCCTTAGATGCTTTTCAAAGTTTTTTCAAGATTAAACTAATGCCAAGTGGGACATGAAACTTCACAAAACATTCATTTTTGGTCATTTAAAATGAAACTTAAATCACTTAGTTTATTCTTTGAATGATGATCATTTCATGCCATGTTTTGTTTCGACTTGTTTGTTTATTTTTCAAAAAAGAATAACATGTGTATGCTCTCCCTCATCCCCTGTAGATAAATTGGGTGATCAAAATCACCTTTTCATTGAATTTGTGCCTAGTCTAAGGCATGGAAAGGAATTTTTCTAGGATCTCCCCAAAACCCATATGCTTTAGGTGACCCAAAAATAACCTCTAAAGTCTCTCTACCTGGTCTTTATTTTCATGTAATATCGATTTTGAAGGGGGTGCCATTACCTCTCACAAGTTCTTTAGGGAAGAATTGACTTGGAGATTCATATTTTGATAATGTTTCAACCATGATCCATGATGGGGTATACAAAGATGGGAATGCATACTGCTAGAGCCAGCATGTTGAATAATTAATCTCTCATTTAGTAATGAAGGCCTGAATCAAGTTTCTTCTCAATTGGAATGTATGATAATTTTATTGGTATGAACTCAATTGGCATGTTTCTTCTCTTGTGTTCACCACACATAGGATCTATCTAGATGGTTATAAATTGTAAGTTTTAGTCAACCCCACTTGCCACATCTTGATAAGATCTATGATGATTATACTTAGTTATATTTTAGTCATTTATTATTTTATTTGGTTGGTGTGTTAGATCTAAAAAAATTATTGTTTATACCACATCATAAATGAGTTTGTTTTTATACATTACTCTATTTCTTGAGGAGGCATTATGCCATTCATTTGACACCTTGTTTTAACTTAGAAAACTTTTGTGTCAAAAACATTGAGTATGGCACTTGATTATGATAGGTAACATTATACTACCCAAATAATTTTAAAATATTGTGCCTTAGAAGTCTTTAAAACAAACCATCATTACATCTTTTGGGAGTGATAAAATTGTTATACTAACCAAATTATTTTATAGACTTGTCTTTGTCTTGGGTCTAATTTTCACATTGTTGAAACCAAATTCATGTACCTTATTGGATCTTTGTTTAGCATAGTCATGTTTAAATTTTCCTAACTTGTTAGCCATTACAAACCCTAGTTTACCTAAATTGAGTTTTTGATTAATTTTTATAAGTTTGGATTCAAACATTGATTGATTTCTATTTAGGCATTATCTCACAAGGGATGATACACATATATTTATCTTTTGGGTTGTGTAAATTAGGCTATTTGATTACTCAAATTTAGAAACTATATTTTTTGTGCCTTTTTTTGATAGAATTAGTATATCTTAAATTGCCTTTTGTTTTGTGTTTTATACTGATTTGATCATGTTTATATCTAGAATCAAATATCTTGTTTATGCCAAAGTGTTCCAATTTTGTTAGATTAAAATTAGTCCCTTTGTTTCAAGTCTATATTTTGACAAAAAATTTGGCCAAAAGTCATATCACATGCCTATGTGAGCTTCTTTTTTGATGCCATGTTTGGCCAAAAGTCGTAGTGACTCTTTTCCCTTTCCTAGTTTAGAGCTCTTTGGAACAACTTTGGACCTAGAGTTTGGCATCTTGTTTTTAGTTAATTTTACTTGACCTTTTTTGTATGAGACATTTAATGTTATACTATTTTAAAGAAGTCTTTACATATACTTTTTGGAGATATAGACCAAGTTTGAACTTTTTGTCCTTTAAACATTATTTTTTAGAGTTTATAGAACTCTAAGACCTTTTATTATGAAGCTTTGTTCATGTAAATATGTCTAACTAAATTTATGTTGGAGTCACATACAATCCAAGATATTATGGATGGCCACACTAAATTCAACTAGAGACCCCTATCGGGATGATATGGTTTATGACAAACACTTGGGTGAAGACCTCTTTGATGATGATGTTATTTGTAATACAAATCCATATCCACCTTAAAATAATCAATCCAGGGAACAAAGTTAAGAACCTACTTATGACCTAAGCCAAAACCCCTATAGGGACAAGGATGATGTTATTTGGGAGGAGGATCCATACCCTTCTTACAATCCTCAATTTGGGGAGCAAAGACAAAGTGATCAAGTGTAAGGTGCATTGATCCATTCTTTAATCCAATTGTGGTATTATACTTGCCCTAATCATTCCACCCAATCCCCCACCTATACCGTTAACCCTCATTTAGAGTGGATGAGCTACCAAGCTCCACAGCATCCAAGGAATAACATTACCATACCAAGACCTTATCCTTGGCTTATACGAGCAACCAAGTTCCACAATGCCCAAGACTTATCTTTTCAGGGCCTTATCTTTTAGATTGTATGAGAGACCAAGCTCTAAAATTCCCCAAAATTATCATGAAATAACCTTATCCTTTGGATTATGCAAGAAATAAAGCTTCATAATGCCCTTTCATTTTGTCAAGACCTCATCCTTTGGTTTATGCAAGCAATAAAGCTCCACAATTTCCTCTCATTATCTAACCATTGGTCATTCCTAAACTATTGCCATCAATTACCCACTTAAAAAAACCCTACCAATTATCTATCCCCAACTGATCTAATCAGTACCTCAATTGAGCTAATCATTCAAAGACTAAGATGTGTCAAAAATTGGTATTTTACAGCCAATCATAAACTAAGGCCAAGAAAACCAACCAATCCAAGATGTTTTTGTTAAACTAACCATTTGTGATGAGTCAACCTATGATAAATCACCTTTTATTCCTATGCATATTTTTCAAGAGCCTCCCCTTGACAAGCCAATCTCTAAGGAGTTGTATATTTCCCTGTGTCCCACCATTATAGAATCTCACTTTGAAAAACTAGTTTTTGTGGATCCTATTATGCCATCATAGGCCATTACTTATTAAATACCAAATATTCAACAAGACATCATTATAGCAATGTCCACATTAGATGAAGAATCAAAATTAAAGTTAGGTTTTATTCTTGAAGTGACATCATATTTAATATAAGAAGAAGAATCAATATTAGCCTCAACATTGAATTCAGAGTCCCTTGAGTTGGAATTAGATTGAGAATCAAAATAAATTTATAGATGTTAGAACATTGGTTATGCATGCCTTACAGATTAGTTTGAATACATTTGTGATCCTTCTATGATTTTTGAGGATGATTACTTTAAGATTGACACAAGTTCTCCTAGTATATTATATGAGGATTATGCATCCTCTTCTCATTCCATTACCATTACACATGCCATTACCCCTAACCAACATATCCATTACATTGATATTCCACACAAACAAGTTTTGATTGGGACTGATAGAATTATACCTTGTTGAACTTCATCTATGGTGACATAGTAGTTGAAGAACAATAGGGAGGCTAAGACCAAATTCATGTAGGAGAAGAATAATCTCCTCATGAAACCTTTTTAGAGGCACTAAGGGACAATCAAATTTCAAACTCAACATCTTATAGTGAAACCTTTTCAGAGGTGTTATAAGATAATCAAAGTTAAAATTCCATGTTACTTAGTGAAACCTTATCGAAGGTGCTATGGGACAATCAATATAGCTTTAATGGTAGAAACCTCTTCAAGGTACCAATAGCTAAGCACAAAATTTATTCACTACTTAATGAAGATAGTATCAAAGGTCAAATCAATATAGCTTCCACTTTATATCCTAATCATATGGTAGCTACTCTTAGGCCCAAATAATAGAAAAATTTGGTGGTCCTATCGAGAGAATATTTAGAAGTCTTTGGCCCCACCACATCCAAAGTTATGTCAAATCTAGAATCAACAACATTATATGTGACTAAAAATCTTGATCTTCATTATTACCTAATCATTACACATTCCATTTCTTAATCAAACTTATCATCCAAAATTTATCTATGTTTACCATCCCTAGCCATACTTTACTTTTTGGAGGATACAAGGATAACTTGTATCGATGTTTGAAGTAAATAGAATAAATAACCAATAAAGATCATAACAACATCATTTGCATCTAAATTTGTAGCCAATTCTTAATGGAGTATCTATTTAGAATAGGTGTGGGCTAGCAATTTACATGATTGATTATTCTAGTTGTGGTATATGCTGATCAAGACATGCATTTCCACATCAACAAGAACAATAGAATCATATACCTAGGCCAAAAACATAAAATCCAATAATCATCATCAGTGAAAAATAATTACCATGCCATTTTAATATTCCATTTCTCTTGCCATTATTTCATACCCGACCATTTACCTTGACTTATCACTTGGGGGAAACCCTCTTTCCATTATATCCATATCATTATACCATTCTATCACTTTTCCATTCCATCATTTTATTCTACCATACCTTTTCTATCTACCAACATGTTTTGATCCTCCCTACCTAACTCATTTGACCTTGGTTCATCCATTGGTTCTACTTTCATCATGATGGTTCATATCATTTTTAGTAGTTATTTCAAGAATTCCAGATAGAGGCTATATTTTTTATTACTATGATATAAGTTTTGGTAGTTACATCTTTATTTTCTTGTTTCATTCTATATCATCTTTATTTGTGTGAGCCTAATTATAACCACCTATTGGAAAATCAATGTCTCACTAGTCTTTCTACTAATTATAAATACCTATGGGCAAATTAGTATCATTAATATATTTTGTTATTTTCTAGTTATAACTACCTATGGGAAAACTATGGGTAACATTTATTTATTATGACTTGACATACCAACTTGCCATTCTTATTTTGTACTGTGCCGTTATGCCAAAATTTCCTATTTTTTTTGAATTGGATGCTACACTAATTATATCCCTCCACTTTAAGGTGGATATACTATAACCTGTGACCATTTTAGGACTATGTGGGTCATTCTCAATTCATGTTGAGGTCAGCTCAATCCCCCTTTTGGCCATGCTCTCACCATTTGTGAGTAACATTTCAAGTTTTTCCATGCTCTTGCCATTTTGTGAGACTAGACCATTTAGTGTCTCATCATTCTCAATTGAGTTGAGGTACCTAAAAAATTACAAAAACATTTGTAAAATTGATTTATAGAAACTAAAAAACATTGATCACTTCTTTTCTTTAAGGATTCTAAGAACCCTCACTAAGTCAAAAGAAATCATTTGTCACTTAGTTTCCTCATATTTTTTGTCATTTTATCCCATTATCTCATCATTTTATGAGTTAATTCCTATTCTTATATCACATCCATCATGTTTTTTTTCAATCATCATCATTTTTCTTCTATCCCATTTCCTAGGATAACTACATTCAGCTTGAAGGTTTTGTTGGATATTGCATCCATATAACTATGTAGGCAACATCCACTTGCCTAGCACATATGGAGATAGGTCAACCACCCACTTCCTTTTTTTATATTCCCCTATTTTGTGTTGCATTTTTTGTACTAACATTATGATTAACCATTATTTATTTGGTTTGTTTCTTTGTGTGTTATTTATTTGTTTGTTTGTTCATTTGCCTATTTGTTTACTTTCAATATTTTTTGCCTTTGATTCACTCTACATGCATTCATTGGGTGATTCATTGTGAATTTATTCTTGAATACATCTATATTCATATATAAACATTATCATCATGATTTTTATCAGTGGTGCATTATTTTCCATTGAGTATTGGATCATGAGTCAATCCTTATGCATATTTTGGTCAAGTCTTCATGTTTTCTATCATGAGGCCTACCATCATGTGTTACAATAAAAATCATCTTCAAGAAGTATACACTGGTAAATAAACAACAATATCTCTTTAGCACTAGCACCAACACCAACCCAGATCTAATCCAAATCATATCCCAAACAAGGTAATTAAACAATGAAAGAATCTCAACCTTTGCTAGTTCAGACAAACATCTCCCTCCTAAAAGGTTGCCTAATTCATCTTCATCCTCTATATTAATTGACCATCATCATATTTTCCATCATTCATATCTTATTTACCACTATCAGAGTACAATGCTTATAATTCGATATGGGTAAATCATTTCACACCATCCCACTTGCATTTACAGTGATTATAGCCACCTTTGGGAAAATCATTGTATTTACAGCCATTTGAGAGTTAATGATTATATCCACTTCTTGAAAAAACATTCACTTTATTTTACCCAATTGGCAGTTGTTTGCCATAATTGGGATAATATTGATTATAACCACCTATGGACAAATCATTGTATACTATCTCATATGCATCTTTCATTTCATATTTGCCAATATTAGGGTATAATACTTATAACCACTTATGGCAAAATCAATATACACCATCCCACTTGTATTCTCAGTGATTCTGACTACCTTTGGGAAAATCATGGTGTTTTAATCTATGTTGTCCACTCATTTCCTTATTTTGAGGGACCATTTACTGACCCTTTTTGCCAACTAATCCCTCAAAGGGGAAACTATAGTTCATCCAAGACTGCTAAATTCATAAACATACAAAACCTTTTCAATATTTGAGAATATGTTACTATGCTTACAACTTGTAATGCCTTCCCAAACAGGGGTAAATTATAGACACCTAAAACTAGCTATCAACAACCTCATACCTAAATTCAGATTAATTCTTACCAACTTTTTTGCATCTAGACTAAGAATTTCTAAACATCTTTAATTTGGCTCTGTCACATGAAATTTGGCCTAAAAATCAATTAAAAAAGAAAACATACACATTGAATTAAATCAAGTCTTGGAAATATTAAAATGCCTAAAAAGAATTAATTAACATGTAAAACCCAATAAAATGCCTAAATTGAATTAATCATTATTAATTAAATGAATTATCAAAAAGGAAATTAAAAAAAATCAAAGAATATCCTAGGTTTTCATCATTAGCTTTTATGAGTTGTCCAAAATCCAAAATATCTCACCCATGCTTATTGCATGCTAATCATGAGGTTTGGACACATTTTAAATCTACTAAAATTAATTAATTAACTAAGGTAAGGTTTAAAACCATTCTAAGCTATTTTTAAAATCTATAAATGCAAGCATTTGACTCTTCATTTAGAGATCTTGGACATAGTAATGTTATAATGCAAGATTTAGGGATTGAAGCTAGACTATAGAGTTAAAATGTAAAAATAATAAGCCAAGCCACTTTGAGACATCAAAATACATAAATCAAGCATGAGATTAATAACCATGGTTCCAAGGAGAGAAGGAGACACACAACTCCATTCTCTAAATACTTCTTGAGCACAAGCCGAGCAAGCCAAATAAATAAATCTCTTAGAATATTCAAGGAAGGTAAAGAAGGTATGTTTTCTTGAATTTTAGTTGTGCTTTGTCAATTGGTTTTTATTCACTAAGATCCCCCTATGATCTATGCATGGAGGTGTTATGTTTTCTTAGTGTGTTTTTGTTTCATTGGTTTTAAT
The DNA here is from genome assembly GCA_037957365.1 of Torreya grandis. Taxonomy (NCBI): domain Eukaryota; kingdom Viridiplantae; phylum Streptophyta; class Pinopsida; order Cupressales; family Taxaceae; genus Torreya; species Torreya grandis. The sequence continues at coordinate 1,330,742 of JARHVA010004253.1, forward strand.
GGAAACTAACACTTGATCTAACCTCCCTTCCTTCATCAAATTCCTAGTATCACAGGTAGTAGTGAACACAAACTTATGTCCAACCAAGGAATTTGGATTTATAACACCAATAAAGTCTAGGACCCATTGGGATATTACCTACCTTCAATTATATATTGTAGTAGCATTGATGCATGTACCTCTCTTTTTGCAAAAACTTGGCATCTATGGCATGTCTTCATATGGAAATGAGCATCCTTAAAAACCACCAGTCAGTAATAACCCATTCTAAGTGTTTTATGTACTATAATATTTATGGATGGATGGACACTACCTATTTTTTGATGCAAATTTTCTAATATTTATTGATCTTTTCCATGTGACACACATCTTAGATAAATTCCTATATAATTATGTCTATAGAGGAGTCCTTTCCTAATTATATAATGAGTAGTCTTGAGCTGTAAGGCTATCTGTTTCTCTCTTTTGAAATCTTAGGGGAATGTTCCAGTAATTAGGAATTGAATAATACCTTAATACCAATCTTCTTGAGAGACTTGTCTCTGGAAGACCTCTTCAATAGTGATGCATGGGTTGGTTTAGTCATCAATTAGACTATGCCTTATCCTATAATGATCCTAGTAGGTTTTATTTCAATATCAAATTATTGTAATTTTTCCATCCATTTACCTCTACACTCCTCTAATTTATTTTATCCAAGCATGAGATTGATAGTATAATCTAACACTATGGTGATAGTCTTATTATGGAAGATGTATTGTCTAAACTTTTTGACTACCTTGATGAGAGTAAAGATTTGTTTGTGAATCAAGGAATACTTAAGCTCTACATATTTCATGTTATTACTCATAAGTGAAATAGGTTTTTTGATTTATTACCTTTTTTCATGAATTTAATGATAATAATATGTTCTGAGGTAAATTAATATAAGTAAATGTTTTTGGTGAAATTGAGGCTTACCAACACTAGGGCTTGAGAAATAGCCTTCTTTATGTATTCAAAGGATTTCTTATCTTTAGGAATCCACTCCACTTTGGTGTTTTGTTTAAGAATTGTGTTTAGGGGTTTAAAAATCTATGTAAACCTTAATATAAATTTCCTTAAGAAATTTATCTTTCTAAATAATGATTTGAGTTCTTTTTTACTTTTTGGAAACATTATTTTTGATATCCCCTAAATCCTATATGGGTCAATGGTGATTCCATCGTTATTAATGATGTGTCCAATAATTTTGTCTTCAATAACACCAAATATAATTTTATTGGGGTTAAGTGATACCCCAAACTTCCTTAACCTTTCAAAAATATACTAAAGATGGTCGATGTGATCAAATCTATTTTTAGAAAAAATATTGAGATCATCCATGTATATAATAATGCACTTCCCCATTAGTCCTTGGAATACATGATATATTTCTCTTTGAAAATTTTCTCTAACATTGATTAACCCAAATGGAATTTTATTATATGCACATGTTCCCCACTTCATAGTAAATGTTGTTTTCATCCTATCTTTTGATTTGAATAGTACCTAATTATACCCTAAAAATATGTACAAAAAATATATCGTTTAAAACCCACTCAACATTTTTATTACTTCATATAAGGAAAGAAATGGATAAATATCCCTCTCTAAAGATTAATTTGGATTTTTAATTTAACACAGTCTTATTCCAACACTTTTTTTTTCTGACTAGCCTAAATGGTTTATGATAAGGCTTGAAAAAAATTATATCAATGATGAATCTAAGATTAAAGACACTTAAGTCATCATAAGTATATGTAATTACATATTTATACCTAATAATAAATTATTTAACTTTTTGCCTTTATTTAGGTGTGTAAATTAGGCTAATATTGATGTAGTGTGCATTATTTTCATCACCAATGTTTTCTGAATTGAATTCAAATTCATTAACCTTGATATGCCTTTATGAATGGGCTTGAGGATCTATATCAAAGGTCTTTTCAAAGGAAACCATTCCCAATGGGAGGCAATTCTATTTTATCTAGATAACACCTTCTTCTTCTAATTCTTCATGGCACTTATGGTTTCTTTCCTCATCATTAATTATTTGAGATTTGAATTATCTTGAGTTTGTCAAAAATTAGACAATTTCTTATTCATCATCAAATACTTGAAAATTTTAAACATTTTATGGATGAGGAACATGGTACCAATTCAATGGAGAAATTATGGATTTTTTACACCTATAAGGGTGCCAAATTTTCTATTCAAGTGGCCAGTGAATTAGTGGTTCCATTTTTTTCTCTCAAGATAAATAATATGTTGAAATATTCAAATGATTATATTAAATTCTAGGCTCTATGTTTATTGTTGGGCCCCTAATTCAAATAAGTTTAGGGCTCTATGTTTATTTAATTTTAGATTCTAGTTCAAGGCATTAATGGAATCTCTATAATTTATGTTGATATCAACACACTTTATAGAAATGGCCTAAGTATAGATAAAAACCTGTGGCCAATAATGATATCCTTACATAAATCACGAGCCTAGTATGAACTTGATAAAAATCATTATATTGAACCCTCAAAGTGAAAAATTATGCTCATATTAGTGAAATAAAGGCTTGGAACCTTTATATAATAGAACCAACCCAATATAGGCTTGTACCCTTATGACCAGAACTAGTCACCCTAGAAAAGGCTTGTGCCAATGAACTACCAAAACCTTTGTGAAGATGACCAAGTCTTATTAGTAATGACTTGTTTCATGACATAACTAGCCCAACATAGGCCTTGGTTCTTTTTCTACCATGCTTCAAGTGAGCACATAAGGCTTGTACCTTATGTGAATTGATGCTAATGAAGTTAAGTGATAAATGTTGAGCACTACAATAATATATTATGTTTGTGCCTAGTTATAATGGGTATAGAACTAACTTATAAAAATAGATAAGTTCCTAAACCACATGAATAAATAGATAAACTAAAACCCCATTAGTCTACAACATTTTGGTTATGTTATTGGGATCCATGTTTAATTTTGTTACTAGAATGGTGTAATAAAAAAATGCTCTGACTCTCCCTCGAGAACATTGAGTGCTAGCTACAATAGGTGGAAGACAGATTTGTGATAAAGCATCCCTCCTATAAAGGACAAAAGATAAGGAATTGGGTTCAAAACAACTTGTATGATGCTCTCTATTAAATCTTCTTCTATGAACTACCTAAGCATGTGTACCAATGGTTGGATACCTATGTGACCCAAAGAATATAAAGCTATGGAAAACACCTTGATTGGATGAAAGAGCACTTAGATAATCTTGAGAACCTAAATGCCACTTATACTATAGCTATAGATAAATGGTGGTAAGTAATGTTGAATAGTTACATGCTTGAATTTGCAGTGTCAACATACTCTTTCCCTAAAGAAGTAGAGTATCAATTTTTACATGAGCCTAGAGGCACATTTGTGAAAGAGTTTGGCATAGATCTTAAGAAGATGATGGTGGATTATGAATTTGAAACCATGAGAATGGAAGGCTAAATTCCTTTCACATATGATCATCATGACAAGGAAGAAGGGGATGTGTAGGTGAATCACAATGGAAGGGGATGAGTAGATTGACACATAAGAGCTCAGGAGATAGACTTATAATAAGAGAAGGCACAAGTTGATAGAATAATTATAACCTAGAAGTGATAAGATAACCCCTATAAAGTGATAAGGGCATGGGGAAAGATCTCTTGAATTATAGTAGTACTAGGAAGAGAGAAATAATTAATCCATAGATCGAGCTCAATAGTTAATAGATGTAGAATGATCTAGGTTCATACATAATTTAACTACTAAACATGCACTAGTGTGCTACCCCATTTGAACTTGTAACACAAGATCATGCACTAGATCTACCATGAGAAGAAAGAAGAGTGATAATTAACCCTATTATAAACATTGACTTTAACCATTTTAAAAATTAGAGTATAGTTTTATGATTAAATAGGTTATTCATTATGAATAATTGAGTGAGGATAACTCTAAACCTTTGGGTGCTATCTTGACAACATAAAACATGAGTGCAAGCATTCTAGCTTAGCTAATGTTAGCTGCATAGATTGGGAAATATTCCATAATAAGTGGCCTAGCACCATAAGTGAGTAGTATAGCTACTTCAACATCAATGATGCCAATAGTAACAATGGGGATAATGCCTAACCTAGTGGTTAGAGGCATTGCAGGACCATCACCCACATAGAATCCAAGGGGACAAACACTTTAAATACTAATAATGCCCCCACAAAAAATCTATTATGAGAGGTTATGCACTTTCCCAAGTATCTTGTGGAAAATGCCATAGAGCATGTACTAAAATGTGAATTATAATGGAATGCTTAGGGTATAACCCAGTCATAGTGAAAGGAAACCTAATTCATGATAACTCTACTTGATTGTGACCATACCTGGTATTATAAGTTTGATCCTAACCTATCTATGGCTGACTACAACACCTTGAAGGAAGCATTCTTGAAGGAATTCAACATACTAGAGTTTGAATAGCAAAGCATCACCATTATCAAAGAAATTAACCAAGGACTCTCAAAACTCATGTGTCTATATGATGTTAGGTTCAAAAACATTCTTTCTAAGCTTCTTTATGATATTCACCCCTCCCAACATGCACAATGATTTGTTTGGGGATTTATAGTACCATTTAGATGAGCACTCTCTATGAGGACATTCATAGACCTTCATGATGAGCTTAAAGCCATGCTTAGAGCCAAGGTAGTCAAAAATGTTAATAGTAGGATTATCCCATTCATGAATGTGTAGATTATGTTTATGGCCTCCCAACTCTAGAAGATAACTTCTAGTTCATCTCAACATGCTCAAAGTGGATTATTATACACAAACTAAGAGAAAAAAGGCTATAATAGGAATAACTACCCTCAAAGGAATATGCACACATTACTTATAAGATATAAGGTCTACCATGAGGTGCAAGATGTTCATAACTACCCTTTATTTCAATGTTCTAGTCAAGTTAACATAACCATTTATTATTGCTTGTGCAATACCTATAATCATAATATACTTGATTATCATATGATCAATGAGATGTGTGAGAACATGGAGAGAGGTTCACGATAACAACTACAATAGCCAAAGGGTAGGCAAACTAAGGAAATGAGGGATATAACTAGTAGAATATGGGCTATGGGATGCAAATAAGCACCAAAGGATAAGGTAGAATATGTAGTGGAGGAAGACTCTCATCATGGTTATATTACAAGTATAACTTGATCGAGCATTATCAATGTGAGTAACCTACACATCTAATGTGTGGGTATTGTCAAGGAACACATAAAGTTGAGGAATGCCATGAATTGTATAAGAAACTGACCCAAAATTAGATTGGCATAAATAAGGGCACATGAATGATTAGGCATGAGCCAAAAATGGATAAGTAGACTACAAAGGTGTAACCAAACCACATAGAGCCAATAAAAGTGCAAACAACTACTCATAGTGGCTTCACCACTTAGCCACTAGTTGTGCCAGTACTAAGTTGCACCAAGAGTATGGGTAATAGAGATACACTAAGTGCATAACATGGCCTAAGACCAAAAATATAATTTAACCCAACCCTATATGCTAGAAGGATGTCTTGAAATAAGACATGAACACCATTAAAAATATGTAAGGAGATCCCCAACGAGCATAAGACTTAGAAGCATAGGTTATATCCTCTTGCAAGAAGTAAGATAGCCAAAAGTTTAAGATATAAGAGATAATGGAGATCTTGTGCCTCTTACAGATAAAAAGGATACTACCCTTATTTAATAATTTTATCTTAGAGCACACATGAAAAAATATAATGGAAGTTATTCCACTATACATGGAGAGGGAGTGAGAAGTAAGGCATAAACAAAATACTGAGTATGATCAAGAAATCTTTATGAATTCCACCATTTATGGATGGTATGTATGTGAGTCCTTATGGACATAGGTGATGAGGTCAATATCTTGACAAAGAATGCATGGGAAAATATGAGTAGTCTAGCCTTGAGACATTCCCCTCATGTGATTTTCATGGACAATAAGACCCGATCACAACCCATCAAAATTATGAAGATCACCATTACAGATATCATGGGCACTAAATTCTATACTAACTTTTAGGTGATCGATTTGGTAAAACAAGATAATTATGTAGTGCTCTTGGGAAGGCCATGGTGCTATGTAAATAACATGAATATACACTTTAAAAGGTGTTATATGACCTTTGAAAATGACAAGAAGAGGGTAGTGATCCCCCTCTCAAGTGACCCTGGACCCCTATGTAGAGAGTGTTGATCTTGAGGATGAGATCAACTATATCTATAAAATCACAATGCAAGGCACCAAGACTCTCAACCCTAATGACCAAGGAGTGCTTTCTTAGGAAGATAGATAGTCAACCTTGGACACCACTAATGTTACTTGTGACTAATGGGTCAAATAATATTATGAAACCATTAGTTGGAGGTGCCACTTAATACATGTGAAGGATCCAAAACCTATAAAGACTAGATAGATCTAGATTGATTACTCTTCTAAGGATGGGTCCCTTGTGCTAATAAAAAGGGTAAGAGAGTGTTTCTCTTGAGTAAAGGAAAACTTATAGCACTCCAAAGGTATGAGGGGAACAAACCTATGTAATAATATGTCTATGACATAGAATCATGCATCCTAAAAGAGGTAGATAGGATGGGTACACTAGTGTATACTTTGAGGAGAACTACCACTCATTAGTGGGAAGAATGAAGGCCTAGATTACTAAATTGTCAAGATGTGAAAGTATCCATATGCAATAGATTTGGGAAAAATAATGAGGACCTAGACATCTCTACCTATTCTAATTATTCTAACCCTATAGTACATGTGCAATTATGCAAGGAAACTTGGATAGTCTATGGTGAGAATGCCCCAAGGAACTTGTGGGTACATGCCTTCTATAGAACCTTGAAGATGTGGGTATGATCATGGTATGTTGTCAAAAATATGAGTCACAAGACAATAAATTGGGATGTACTTAAGGAGTCATTCATGAAAACCTTCTCCTTTTCTTCATAAAACCTAGAATTGATCGAGCCACTATGAGTAATTTGTTAGAAAGTGTTTAAAGACACTATAATCTTATAGGAGTGCCTCAAATATATGTTTGGGAAAAAATTATTAGCACTCCTAACTTTATTTTAATAATAATCACTTAATAGTGACTCGAGTGAATAGGATGATGAAACATGGAAGGCATGCAACTAGATTACCTATCAAGCAAAAAAAACCTAGTGAATTGAGTGGATGATAACAAACCTAATGCAAAAGATCCCCCTCATATTTAAATAGAAATAACTAAAGGAGATAGGCAAGTCAAGGAATCACATCAGATGAAGAATGAGCCATACCATGAACCACTTAAAACCACCAAGCTAGACATTGGCTCAGAAAGAGAATGAAATATGGCTACTCTGGGTGCATATTGGTCTAACATAGAGCTGGTCCAAATTCTGGATCTCTTAAAAGACTTCCAAGGCTTATTCCCTCAAAATTACTAGGACATGAAAGGAACTCACTAATACCTTGGGAAAATTAGTATAAATCTAGTGGATGGTGCAAGACCTGTTAAGAACTAACTTTATAGAATGAACCCTAATCTTTGCACCAAGGTTAAAATGGAGATTGATGGAATGGTAGCCATATGTGTCATATACCCTATGAAAGAATCTAAATGGGTGAGCCCCATGGCTATTATAATCAATAAGGATGTGTGCATTCAATTTTACATCAATTATATATTGTTGAACATTGCTTACATTACCAACCCCTTCCTAACTCCATTCATTAATGAAGTCTTGGATGGCATCACAAGCTATGAGATTTACACCTTCACTGATGGGTTCTTAGGATACTGTCAAGTCCATATTAAAGAGGAGGAAAATCCCAAGATAACCTTTATAACTTAATGGGGTATTTTTTCATATAACATGATGCCTTCTAGACTCAATAATGCACCTATCATGTTCTATATAGTGGTGATCATTATATTTAAGGACTTCATCCACAAGTTCCTCCAAGTGTATTTAGATGACTAAACTGTGTATGGGCTTGTAAGGTACCATTATGATAACTTTTACCTCATGTTTGAGAGGTTTAGATAGTTACAAATATCCTTGAACCTCAATAAGTGCATCTTAGAGATACCATTTGGCACCTTAATTGGGGACATCATCTATAAAGATGGTTTGCTCATCAATCCCATGAAGATCACAATAATCATTCATCTCTAAACCCCTTCCATATAGAAATATGTTCACACCTTTATTATCCATTATGGATACTATATAAATTTCATAGAGATCTATGCAAATATTTTGGTACTGATAGAGTAACTCTTACGTAAGGATGACCCATTCTATTGGGGCACAATGCAAGAGGATGCCTTTGAAAGACTAGAGCTCAAATTGGCTAACGTGTCTATTCTACAATTTCCATACTAGATGATTTCATTCCACATCCATGTCAATGCATCTAGCTCTATAATTGGTGTCATTCTGGTGCAACTTGATGAAGGCAAAATGGATCATCCCATCTCTTTCACAAGTAGGAAATTGACTTAATAAAATCAAAACTATATAACAACCGAGCACAAGGTGATGACCATGATATGCCCTATAAAAAATCAATAAATACTTGTTGGTAACCTCATTAATCTTCTTTAATGACCATGAGGTGAGTAAGTACCTTGTGAATAAGCTCATTTTCCATAGGTGCATTTGTAGATGGATAGTTCTATTTTAAGAATTTTAGTTTTCAATTGTTGTGAAGCCTAGAAAATAAAACTCTGACCCAAACCATTTATCTCACATCAATTCTAGTGATTCAATAGTGCCTATTGAGGATGACATGCAAGATGTGCAATTCTATATATTCTAGCACATCCCAAAGGACTTGTGGAGATAGCCACTTTTCTAATGTCTAGATTTGTGCCCCAAACTATGATAACCAAAGAAAAGAAATGGCTTATAGTTTACACTACCCATTTTTATCTCATTAGAAGGGAACTATACAAATTGAGCCAAGATGTAATCCTATCTTGATGTATCTTGGAATATAAAAAGAAATCCATTTTATTTGAGGCACATGAGGGGATAGTAGGAGGCCATTGTGCTAGAGATGCAACAACATACAAGGTGTTGTAATCAAGCTTATGGTAGCCAAGTTTATTTTAAGATGTAAAGGATTGTGCCAAGGCATGTGACATATGTTAGTAATAGAGAATCCCAACTACTAGGATGAAATTCATTTCATTCCAATTCTTTCCCAGGTGTCATTTAAAAAATGGGTCATTAATTTTGTTGGGCCAATCACTCTCACAACAAGGCACACATGCACAAGATACATTCTAGTAGACACCAATTATTTCACCAAATGGGCTGAGGCAATACCAATAAAATACTAAATAGCCACCACAACCACATGGTTCATATGGTAAAACATCATAATTCTCTATGGGTTTCCACTTATTTTGATGAGTGATAGAGGCACACACTTAATCAATGAGACTGTGCAAATCTTGCTGACAAAATACATGGTAACACACCATAAGACAAAGCCTTATCATCCACAGGCAAATGGAATATCTAAGGCATTCAAAAATATTATAAGGACATTCCTCATAAATATATGTGACATTATTTGTATATATTGGGATGATCAAGTGTTAGCAGTACTATGGGCATACCACATGACCTATAAGAGCTTAAATAAGGATACACCATTTCAACTAGTATTTGGCACTAAGGTGGTTCTACCAAAGGAGTTTATGGTGCCATCATTTTTCATTACATGTATTATTCATATATATGACCAATAATCCTTGAACACAATATTGGAGGAATTGGAGAACTTAGATGAGATGCACACCCGAGCAAGATAGAGCCAATAGATAGAGAAAGCATTATAAAAGCTTTGGGATGATAAGCACATTAAGCACAAAGTACTGATTAAAGGATAATTGGTCCTACTCTATGACTCCAAGTACCTTAAGCACCCAGGTAAGCTATAAATTAGGTCGATGGGCCATTATGTTATCCATAACATATTAGAGATAGGTGCATGCAAGTTGTGCACATTATCAGGTGAAATGCTCCATAGGAATTTCAATGACAACTAACTAAATCCTTATAGTTAATAAAATGACATTTTAACAATCAAACATAACTTCTTAGTCACAAGTTATTTATATTGTGTGAACCAAAATAATGTTTGGATCAAGCTAAACATTCCTTTATAATTTACATTGTTTCTTGTTATTATTCTTTTTGGGTGAATAGACTATGCTTTGAGGCCCACCGATAAAATATTCTAACACTTACACGCATAAATCCATCTAGATGAGTCAATAATTTATGTTTTCTAAGCACTTAAGGCCAAACACATAAGTTATGGGCATGTGAAGTTTGATAGATTTAGAAAATAGGTGCACAAGATCCTCATGCATAAAATTTAAGAAGTGAGGTGATTTCAATCCCATAGGATAAATATTCTATCACTTTCACACATAATACCAATTGGGTGAGTCAAGCGAGGTTGCTTTCTAAGCACTTAAGGCTAGACACCTAAGTTTTTAGGTGCATAGAGTTCACCAAACTTTGAAAATATGAGTACCAAGTGATAAAGGGAGGCACACATAATTACACATGAGATGAAAGGGAGGTGCACAAGATGCTAAGTGTGTAAGAATCCTAGAGAATGAAGTTTTGAAGGAATAGCACAAGGGATTTGTATGGGGTAGGGTAGGGTAAATCAAGATGAAAGCATAGATAAATCAACCAGTGAAAGAGAAGTGCACTTGGTAGAAAATGTAGCATTAAAAAATGTAACCATAGAAGATAAATTGCATACATCTAAAGTGTTGTGCCTAAGTTACCATAAGGAAGATGAATTTTATACCAAGTTAAACAAATCACAGAAGGAAGATTATCAAGATAAGATAGCATCCACCCAAAGGTAGGCAAGAAGTGAACATTTGAATTACATGTCATTTCACCAAAAAAAATAATTAGAGAAGTTAATGCAGTGATGGTGGAAGAACAAATATCTACATTAAATGCATATTTGGTGACATTTTTTCATAGATTTCATGGGTTTTATTATAGTTTAATAATTCTAAGCAACACCACACCCTTAATCACCTATAATTAATATGGTAGATAAAATCAAAGTATAAAAAAGTGAGAGGCTGACTAGTTTAGGTTACAAACCTTAAGCAAATTTGAACTAGACACATAGAGCTGAACCGAAGCCAAAGTGAAAAAATACTACCAAAGTGAAATATTGAGCACCCAAAAACACCAAATGAGAATGAATAAATAAAAGAGGAAATTGAATTTCATTTGAGATTGAAATAAATGCATGGGGAGAGAGAATAACCAGAGAACTAGATAATGGGAAATTTGAGAGATGTCAAGGTTTCCATTAATAGAAAATAAATCTCAAGAGCCTAAGTCACATTTATAGACCCCACAACTATGAGAAGTGTTAATAAACATTAGAGTATTAATAATAATCAATAGGCCATGCTTCAACACTAGATGATTTAGAATGGGGAAGAAATGGATGAGTATGGTTCATTCTAGGCATAGAAGGATGCCAAATAGGTGTGGATGATAGAGGAGATGGACACTGTAAAGAAGAAAACATATCCAATGAAAGGGGTTAGTTTCATTAAGGTTACCCTAAGGCACTTGATATAATGTCCTAAAGGGAAATGCAATTTCCCATAGAGGTCCTCATAATGGAAATTTGGGTGTTCTTCATGCATAATTTTTAGTTGAAAGAATACATCCATCACACCCCAAGAAATGCACAAGAGATCAACTAAGACTAGGTGGTTGACATGGTGGTGAAAATAGAGGTAGGCACAACATTTTTTGACATCTCCATTAGACATAGTCTTATAACCACCAGTGAAACTTAGCTCTATGAGTTACCATATTTTGTTAATCCAAAATAACTCATATAGTTCTTCCTCTCATAAATCCATGGAGATTTCTTCTACTTTGTAGGGAGGCACATGCATTTATCAATGCACCTAATTGGTATAATCACCAAGATCTTAGAATCAAGTGTAGACATCCATGAAATGATGGTGGATGACATATAAGTAGAGAGGGTTGAGAAACTCCTTAGGTACTACAAGGGAGGATTCACTTTCCCAATAAAATATATACATGACCCTAGCACAGGGGTTGTGGTATACCTCATGAGTTTCAATATTTTACCCAATAGATAGTGGATAGACATCAACAAAACCTACTTATGTATTGGTCATCACATGGTTCAAGGGTTCAAGTTTAACATCACTAAATTCATTGCAAAAAATATGGTGAATAACATGCTTCCATGTTACACGACATGATAAAACTTTAGATAGGGGTCAATACTAATTTTAATAGTCATAGAGGATAATGACATTCCAAATGATGATGAAGATAACCTTTGGGTCTTCCTAGTGCATAAAGACTCCCTGCCACTAAAGTATTAGGACTTCATCTACCCACCTCCTTCTCCCAAAAATATAAGACATAAGTAATGGGGTAGTGTGCCTAATACATTGAGGCATTTAAGATAAAATGGTGCATCTTTGATGAACTCCCCCAAAAAATGTTTAGAATGGTGAGATTTTCTATCTTGTAACATTTATATGTAGTGCACCTAACACCCATAGATGAAAACCTATCTGGATGGCTCAAACTCTTTTACACATTTTTTGTGAAATATTTTAGGGAGGTGCTAAGGATGATTCCCAATGCATAGTAATTAACCAACCCAGTGAAGGCTATGGATATGGAAATAATTATGTTGAGGCACCAATATGTGTGATCAAGATGCAAATATATAAAAGATGAAGAGGATGAATCTAACCACATAGGCCTCTATCCCCTTCAGAGGGTAATCATCATAGGGTGCATCTTCAATTTATTTTATGAGATGATATCACAAAAGAAGGGAACTAACCCTAAGAAGGATTATGATCACCCCCAATAGATAGGTGAAGAAGGAAATTTGATGCTAGTAATGTAAAAAAAGTATCCCCAAAAGAAGTGGGGAGAGACACTTGAATAAATATAGGATCACATCAAATTAAGGATCACCTCTAATGAAGAAGCAACTCCTTCAACCCTAAATAAAAAGCACATGACCTTCACAGTAGGGTTTTCTTATTCTAGTAATAAGGACAAGAAAAATAAGTCTAAGGGTGCCATTATGATGCTAAAAATAACTTTGGAAGAAATTGAGGTAGAAGAGGCCCACATGAAATGAAGGGAGGAAGAGATGGATGAAGAGGAAGAAAAGGGATGAAGGTCTACATTGTAGAAGAAGATACCAGCACTGAAGAAGCCTATAAGACCCTCTAATGTGTCACTACCATTATGCTTGGATAAGCATATAAGTTGATGAGTGACCCATCTAAAGATTCCTCAACATATCTTCCACAAATTGAGGAGAAAAAGAGGACGTTATGGAAGAAAATGGGCCATAGTGAGGAAGACATTGAGATGGCGCTGGTGTTGGATCAAAAGAAAAAGTTGATGAAGAATTTGGCATGACTCAAAAGGACATTGAGAGAGTTGAGGCCAAAGAGGAGAAGGCTAAGGAAGAGAAGGATAGGAAAAGAAGGGTGAACAAAGAAGTAAAGGCCAAGAGAAAAAAGAAGAAAAAGGAGGTTACCAGAAACACATAACCAACTGAAAAGGTAGTAGAGAAATCACTTGACACCCCCACCAATAAATTAGATCCAACTGTACAGTAGGCATGCCCAAGTAGTGAAGGTTTGCCTAAAGAAAAGGAAGGCAATGCATGAAACTTGGAAATATAACAAGTAGGGAACACCAAAGATACCTAGTAGAAATAGGAGGAAGGCAAAGCTAGTGCCAAGGGACAAGACGAAGCAAACAAAGGGGAAAAGTTAGAAGAAGAACCCTACAATAAAAGTAAGAATAAACCTTTGAGGAAAGAACCAAAGAAAGTGGTAGTGCTAATGAAGATGAATAAGAGCAAAAAAAGCTAGCTATTGTAAAAGGATAAGGCATAGAGTTGAGCCTTAGAGAGAAGATGTAGAAGGGGTGGACATATGAATAATTTTACATGTTTGAATACATTCCCCCTAAATCTTCCACATCTAGGATCCACCAATAAATTTCATTTGCATTTGATAGCTACATAGATGAGCCTTACTTTGAGGTGTCATAGATGGCCATATTAGGTATGGATAGAAATAAAGAAGGGAATGAATACCTTATCATAAATCCCCACACTAAAAATCTAGTTAGGTCAGAAAATGCACTCATCCAAATGACCATTGAAGTTACATGGAAGAACATCATCAATGATGTTAAGGAAATGAAATGGAATAAAATCACCAAGGATGCTAAAAAAGATGCATAAGCTATGAAGTTCAAGCTATAATTATTAGCTAAGCACATAGAGGTTATCAAACCATCCCTTTTAGTTAGAATTGATACATTAAACCTCTTATAGATTGAAAAAGTGTGCATACTAGTGGATTAGATGCTTCCAAGGTTGAAAGCATAGCCAATGTAAGAAGAAGAAGACCCATGCACCATGATATAGAAAGAGATAACTACCAAGCTTGAAGAGGTGGAAGACCTCTTCACAAAGATACAAGAAGGTGTAGGCACAAATTATGCCATCTTCATGAACTTTTCCAACCAAAAAATTAGTTATAGATACATACCTCCAGATGAAAAAGGGGGAGAAGGAAGACCTGATGGTGTAAGTATACTCTGTGAGTAGGGTAGAGCATGCATAGATAATGGTTAGGGTCAACATGCTGAGTGTAAAAATATAATACTAAGACCAAAACATGGAATAACTCTTTCATGCCTTGTAGACCAAGGCCTACGATCAAAGAGTAATCCTTGATGGAGGAGTAAAAAAGGATAAAGAAAGGCTAAAGTCATTTAAAAAAGAGTTAGATAGAATTCATGTGTTTGCACTTAGTGCTATCTCCACAAAAATAGATAGTGATACAAATGAAATCAAGCTCACTATTAAGGGATTTGAAGACTTCAGTACCAAGATGAGGGAGAGTGTGCTTGAGTTCTATGTACCTACTGATTTGACATCCTAGTTCAAAGGTGGACTAGTAATTTTTTATGGGGTAATGTTGGTCCCCTAATATAGATAAGTATAGATCCATGCAAACTTAACTAAAATATTAGCACAAGGTAATCCCTTGGCATGCTTGTTGTTTTACTATCTTTTATGCCAACTATAAGAATTGATGCACATCTTGCACTAGCTGGTAGGCAGTTAACTGGCACCTAAATTTTTAGGGTATCTTCATGAATGGATATATGTAGTGAATGCATATCAAAGGATTCAAGGTGATGAATCTAGATAAATAATCAGCATAGGCTCCATATTATCACTTAATATGCCCTCTCCACCCTAGTATGAATATGATCATATATGTTATAAAACTAAATCTCTAACCAGTGAGTAGAAAGATATAATTTGAGGTAGTGAATATCTATAGAACAAGCCTTGGATATAATGTTATGATCACCATTAGCATAAGAATTATCATGGATTCCATTAATGTTCCTAATTTTTACACCCAATCTCACTTTTGAGACTCTAGGTAGATAATTAGTTCTATCAATATACTTACTTTATTTTAATGTACTCTATTTTGTAGCTAAGCTTTTATGAATGATAAGGGATGATTATGGTAGACATGATGTTGTATGGTTTATGCATCTTTATATTATCATTAAATTAAAAATATAATGTTGTAAGTTCATTTTAGTTTTACTAAGTGTGATGTTTGTAAGCTTCTAGTTTATGGAGTTAGTGGTGTCTATAATTTATGATGATGTCAACACACTTTGTAGAAATGGCCTAAGTATAGATAAAAACCTGTGCCTAGTGATGATATCCTTGCATAAAGTGTGATCCTAGTAATAACTTGATCAAATTCATTCAATTGACCCCTTAAAGCATCAAATGATTCTAAGATTAGTGAAATAAATTCTTGCACTCTTGAGACAATAGAACCAACCCAATATAGGCTTGCGCCCCTATGACCAGAACTAGTCACCCTAGAAAAGGATTATGTCATTGAACCTACTACAGCCTTTATGGATATGACAAAGTATTATCAATAATGAGTTGTGCCATGACACAACTAGACCAACATGAACCTCATTTATTTCTATACTTCACTTTGGGTGAGTGCATAAGGCTTGCACCTTGTGTGAATTGATGCTAGTGCAGTCAAGTGATAAATGTTGAGAACTAAGAGAATATATTTTGTTTACACCCAGTTGTAATGAGTCTATAAATGATTTAGACAACTAGATAAGTGCCTAAACCCCATGAATAAATAAATTTAATAAAACACCATTATTCTATAACACTTGTACTTCTTCAGATATGATAATTTACACTAATATTTATTTTGACCTAGTTTACCACAAGTTTAGAATCTCCATATACTAGCAATTATTTGACATTATTCTTAAGGAAAAACTATAATCCAAGAATCATGGCTTCATATTCTACTCTATTATTGGTGCATGAGAATTGGAGATTATATGATTCTAATAGTTTATCTCCTTGTGGATTGATCAACTTAATATTAACACCTGATCCTTGCTTAGAAATCTTGCTCCATTAAAATGGAGGGTCTATAATTGAAAAGGGCTCAAAATTTCTTTTGGTGCTTCATGTTTCATGGAAAATGTATAAATTCCAAGACTAGGAGATTTATAACTTACGTCCTCATTGGTAGTATTATATTCCATAATAAGATGGTTTATCCTTGGATCTCAGTCAATCTTGATCTGATTGGATATGCCTCTCCAAGGCAACCAAATATGTAAAAAGTCCATGGAAAGATATCACATTTTTGACTAATTTTTGCTTAATGACAGCCCATAACCTTTACAAATATCCACTACCAAGATGTTGATAGTCATTTTTACT
This sequence comes from Torreya grandis, assembly GCA_037957365.1. Taxonomy (NCBI): domain Eukaryota; kingdom Viridiplantae; phylum Streptophyta; class Pinopsida; order Cupressales; family Taxaceae; genus Torreya; species Torreya grandis. The sequence continues at coordinate 1,347,761 of JARHVA010004253.1, forward strand.
CTAGGTTTTGAAGCAACCTAAATTCTTACATCATTCAACATTCCTATTATATGCACTACTATTTTATATAGTTGTGACACAGTCCTATTAGATGGATTTGGCATTAAACCAAGATTTTAACAAATATATAATTTGACATCACTACTTTTGATGCTCCTAGATATACTAGGAAATTATGTATATTCTTTCCAAACACCCAAATGGTCAACAAGAAAGGGGGAACCTCAGGATTGTTTTTATAGATAACATTCATGTTGGTTATCTTGGACTTTTCTGTAATAGACTTACCTGTGATGGAATTTCATAAGAGATCCTTATGCTTTGTGATTTGTGTTATTTTATGAAGAGTAATTTTAGCCTTGTTTTTCTTCATATCCTTAATAATATTATATATCTCTTTATTATGTTCCTCTCTATACTAAGACTGATCATTCCCTTTAGGGGAGGAGGATTATTATCAACATGGGATTCATAAGGATAACCATATTATTAGGAGTACAAGTAGTGAATGGTTTCCTAATCCTTAGACTATAATTATTATTATTGAACTGATGGACTACTTGAACTTCATCAAAATTATCCTCTAAGATATTGTCATCTTCATTAGGGAAGGAAGACTCAAAATTCTCAAAGACCATAGTTGAACTAGAAGGGCCTAATTCATGAGGGAGATCTAGAGGATTCATCATTTGATATTTTATAATCATCTCTCTCTATAATATTTTGAAGGATATTTAGAACTATACGAGTCCAACTCTCCATGCTAAGATGTATTATGGACCCTATACTAGTTTGATAAAATTGTTTTCACGATATTGATCTCTAGCAGCTTATTGGATTATTATTGTTCTGCATTATTAGTAGGCCTTTTAAAAGGGATATTGTATCTTGGAAAGACACAACTATGATTATAGTTTTGATTATTTGTATTTCCCATCCTCTTCTATATATTCAAAACATCATTGATCAACTTTTGAACCATTCTTTGTATAAAATCCAATTCAACTTTTTTGAAGTTAGAACCCTAAGCATCTACTACATTGGTATGAGGTTGATGTTGATTCTACTACTCGTTATTTCTTTTTATATGATTGTTGAATAAATCATAATTTTGATTCATCATTTGTTTTATCATGGGTGGTAGAGTGTATAGTTTATTATGATTGAATATGGGAGCATTATAATTCACATGTGGAATTGTATTTAGGGATGGAAGCCTATTATTGAATGATTGACATCCTAAATTATGAGGGTTGAGTTTTGGATTGACCTACTTATTGATGTTGATAGATTCTTGGAATTCCAAAGCTAGCATATTAGTAAAAAAAAATCAACACTATAATGATAGGATCTAAAGCATTATTGTATATTTCAAGCATTAGATTCTCATCTAGGTTATATGCAACATTAAATCAAGTGTATATCTTCTAGAATCTTATATTGAAGGCTTAGATGGACTCATGAGGCTCCCTTTTCATTCTAGTAAAGAGATTATATACTAGACTTGGATTAATTACCTATCCAAATTGTATAAGGAATGTACATTGACACTCATCCCATAAGGTGATGAAATATTCCTATAAATTGAGATACCATTCATAAGAATAATTTTATAGAGTAAACAAAAAAGGCCTGCATGCAACAACCTCATGGATAACATTAATTAATCTCAAGGTGGCCTTGAAAGATTTGATATGTTCTTCATCCATCATACCACTTGAGGGGGAGAAAGCAAGAAAATACTTTTTTGGATTCCTTGGTAAGTCATGTTAGTTTCTAGGGATAGAAATGGTAGATCCTATTAACTAAGGTTGAGCCATAAAAATATTTATAGGTGGGACATTCCTTATAGGGGAAGGTGTTTGGGTTATTCTTAACTTAGGGATAATAGGTATGGGTTTAGGCCTCCTAGAGTTTGATAATAGTGAAATTAAAAGGTTAGCTTGGGCCCTAGACCTTATTAATCTCCTAGGTGTCTCTATAATGATACATCCCCTCTTTATTAGGAAAGCACACAAGTGTGACCTCCTTATAGCACCAACCTTTTATTCTTTTATTGATGTGGGTTTTATGCACACCTCAGAGAAGTTTTAAACAAGGTAAAATCTAAATTTTTTGGATTTATGTGTAATTAGATTCTAATCTAGGTCATGAGTTTCATGTATGTGGTTATAAAAACTGAGTGGTGGGATAACAGGTTGAGCCTATGAGTTGTTCAACCAAGTTTGTGGGTGGATTCATGGATTCTAATAAAATGATAAATCCCTAGGTGAGTTGGATGGGTGGAAGACTAATCTATGGTATATGGATCTCAAATAAAATTATAAAGGAAGGGTAAGGAAGACAATAAGGTTCTGTCTTTAAAATGGAATTTTGTAGTTTATCTCTTTGGTGGACAAGTATCTCAAGAACCTATGTTTGCTATTTGTAGATTTTACACACTTGCGAACAAACATGGTTAAGATTATAGGGTAATTAGATATAGGGTCCGTACTATTATCAACTAAATATTACTCCTTTGAAGGATATTATTACATACCTTCATACAAAAAATTACAACTCAGACCAAGAAGTTATCTAGGGCATCTATGGCTCACACTTAAATTACTCTAGAAAATGAAATGATTTTACTCACCTTGGATTATTGATTCAATTTATACTAATTATTTAAATTAATGAAATCTATTAATCTTCAATAGCTATTATACATCTAAGACTAACATTCATTCATATAACATCTAGATTTATCCATATCATTTGCATGCATTAGAATTATTGAATCAATACAAATAAATAAACTTCAAATTTATTAACATAAAAGGGGAATAACAAAGAATAAACACAGTTGCATAATAATCAAATCCTTGATTTATTCCTATATATTCATTCAAATACTTCAACAACCCTCTAAAAAGAGGGTTTTACATGTATATATAGATCTCGAGGAAGGGTTCACCTCATCCTCCAAGATTAGAACACTTGGTTTAAATACAAAATACTGTAATATAATTCTTAGTTACATATTAATGATTCATAAATATCCTAGTCATGAAATGTGTGCATGATACCAAAATAATTTAGTTAATTATAAAATATATGCAACTAAGACTTAATTATTCATTTGTAACTATTACATGCAAAATTTACAAAATCAGCCTTTATCTAAATTGGCTCTTAACTTATATCAAAACTATCATAAAAAATGTAGTTGTGCTCATGCTTGATGATGTAGTAATTGGAGTAGTACTTAGAGATGCACTGGTGGATTGAATTTTTTTTACTTTAGGAATAATAACATGAGGTGGAATTAATGTGGATGTAGTTATTAACACTTTAGGTGGAGTTAGTTTAGTCAAACTAGCAGGTGGCATTTGTTGGGCTACCTTAATTTTTTCATCTAAGTCATGGTAGTGTTTTTATGCCTTAGAGTGTTGTGCTCAGATTAGATTCATATCTAGGAGATGTAACCTAGTCACTCTACTCATCTACTCCATTAACTTAAAATGTTCCTTCTTGGTGTCTCTAAATCCAATATTAAACACTTCCACCTCTATAGCCTTCTTCCTAACTATGCTCAATTTGGCCTCAATGTCTTCTAAGATTAAACCTTATAGACTTTTCTTGAATCCATCAAAGGCTTTCTTAATATTTTAATCAATTGCAACTTGAGTCACTAACTTGCCTCTATTATCTCAAATTGTAGTCAATTCCAACTTTGTCAAAATTTTCTTGGCCTATTTCTCTTGCTCGACCAACTTATTCACTAAATATTCAAAGGATAATACCTAATATTAGGCCTCTTATGTTCTTATTAATGCTAAATTCAATGCATTTTATACCTTTAATGGGGTCATCAAGTCAAAATGTCTAAATGCCTTATTGGGGGTATATATTACTAAGAAATTAAACTTATTGTCATCCTCTTGGTGGTTTCTAATAATTTGGTTATATTATTAACATGAGCAGCCAATCTTACTCTCAAAGAATGAATATAAACAAGAATTTTGTACAGCCTAAGAACTACATCGTACACATCCTAGTCAATGACTTGAGGAACCTAAATCACCTATTACCACTCTCTAAGATTTTGTATCTCTTCTTCTAGCTCTTGTTTGGCCATTTTGGTCCCTTAATTTATGACAAGGATGGATTTTATGTGGGTCTCCATATAGGAATTTAGGGCCTCAATATAAGTGGACTTACCCTTTTATCTATTCTACCTCTTGCTAAGGGAGAACACATCTTCCCTCTCCTACATGATTAAGGTTTTGCCTAAGTTATCTTCAATTTTCCTTTTCCTCACCCTCTGTATTGATCTTGTGGCCTTATAAAAAGTGAACTCACCATTGGAAATTTATTTATCTTCAAATTAGGCCTCTTAGAGGTCAATAATCCTAATTCTTTAGCCCAATATGGAAGAGTGAGATTTGAGGTATTTGAGGGTTGAGATTCTATTTGTGCATTTTCTTTAAGATCTAGCTCAGTTACAGTGGAAAGATTAGGCATTGATGGATAAATGATCTTTAACCAATCTATGTTTCTATACTATGGCATTAGATGGGAAAAAAAGACTGGCTACTTCTTGGGTGGCTTCTTGGTATTAATTACTATGGCTATGGTGGTTGGAGTGGAAGAAGGAAAGGGTGAACACAATTAGGTAGATAGATATACAATTAGAGTGATGGATTGGGCAATGTTTAGAATGGATAAAACTAATGTTTATGGGATGGACACCGATGGATTGAAAACCATAATAGTGGAAGGTGGAGTAGATGTAGTGGTAATGGGTAGATTCATAGATGGGTGAATTTTATAAAAAGTGCCTAAGGAGGAATGAATGTAGACATAACTAGCCTAAGGGAGATGGAAACTATAGGTAAGGACATCAAAGGGAAAAAACTTAAAAGGGTTGTGAGCAAATTACCCTTACCAAATGGTTCACCTATGATTTATTCATTGGTATTGAGTACTTGTAAGATTAATACCTTTTCTTGTTGTATCTCCTCCTTATCCAAATCTTGGGTTGAAAGGGTCTATAGTTTGTCTCCCTTAGGATTCCTTTGATAGATATTGGTTGTTCTACCTACCTATGGGACTATTTCCTATTTGGGAAGAGAGGGGGAACAATATTTAGAATTTAAGTTGAGAGATCCAATATTTTATCTTCATCAGAGGAGTCTAAGCATATAATCCCAACTTCTACCTTCTGTGTACTACCTCCTTGATTTAGATCCTCAAATAGTTATTGCATAACATATATTAGTCCAAATATGGAATTTTGAAGTAGAAGAACTAGTTCTTGCTCTGCTTGTGTGGAGGTAGTAAATTATTCTTCCTCAACTTGTTCATCTTATGCTCCACTTAGTGTTGTCTCTCTTACCATTTAATTTTGGTCCTAGGGTTAGCCTTGAGATATTTGGGGATCCTATCCCTCTTCCTCTAGTATCTATGATTGCCTAATGCTCCAAAAATCCAAAGATATCCATCTTTTAAGGTAGAATTCTAAACTTTTCTTTAGAAAATGTAAGAGATGTCTCTACATATATCACTCTCAATAATACCTCACCTAATCATGTAGCTATGACCCATTCCTTGACCTCCACATCATCTTTGGCATTTATGAATATAAAATCACGGTCCATTAACTCATGTTTGTATGCGAGGCCAAGGGTATGCATCTTCTTTTTAACCTTTCCATAAGGATCCTAGTCTCTATGAGGTACGGTAGGAAATGTATATGCCTTATTAACATTCATAACCTCCTTGAATTGCCTATAAATTATATACTACATTCACTCAATGATGATGTGGGATCTATGGAATGTGGCTTTCTTATTTCTTATTAACTACTCATCAAGGCTATTCCAAATTTGATATGTAATTTCTTTCTCAACTACCTTGCTTGGAATGAACTTATGGAGCTAAAGAGGATCTACCTTATGGTCTACCACTATAATATTTATGTAGTCTAGATAGAGCCAATAATCTCCTACATTATTGGTAAGTGTTCGGGCTATGTTAAAGGAAATTCTTGGCAAAGTATATCTATGGATAGTGATCTAGACCCAAGGTCAAAGGTATTCAATTATATTGGTTACATTTTTCACATATGAATATATGTGCAAAAAGTTATAATAGTCACAAATCTTATTCTTGATGACTTATGCATTTGTATCTCATAGGACTCCATTATGTCTGTACACAATGCCCATGATTGTGTCTAACAGATAATACATCATGTAGAAATTTCCACTTAGTGACCTATCATCCTTATGAAAAATTTGTTCTTGGAGGCATGCACTAATGAATTTTCTAAAAGCATAGGTTCACTCTGAGGTACTTAATAGGTCCAATAGGGAAAACCACTCCAAGTGCATGAAGTAGATGATCATATGGCCAAAAAGTCTATTTAGCCATGTCATTCCCATGTGAATTCCCATTTTGGAATTGGCGATATGGGTAGATATATTGAAATGTTATTTCAAAGTTAAACTTTCCCCAAGGAGAAGCCATCTCAATAATGATCACTCCATATTGTTAGACTTCTTCCATGTAATAATAATATGTAGATCAAAAGTAACATTTATAATGGGTAGGCTCAAATACTTGTTAAATGCCTCTCTTGTTATATATGTGATAATAGTGTTGTTATCAACATAGTAAAGGTATCCTCTATCCATTATTCTCCTTTCAAAGAAGAGGCCCCATAATACATCAATGCATAGCATAGCCTCCAACTTCATAGCTCTATAGTGTAGGGCTTGACATTTTAAATGGAGTAGGTCCTTTATTAGTTACTTATATTTCACTAAAATTTCCTCTTTAAGTGATAAGGAATATATGTTTTTCATTGCTTCCCATAATTTTGAGTAGTTTGGATATCATCCATAATTTGCAAAAACATCAAACATAGTATCCAAGACTCTATAGAATTCTTGATTGAGAACCTAGATGGTGTTAGGGATTTTTTGTAGGACCTAAATGATGATGCCATGGTAATTTAATTAGTACTAGTATGACAAAATATATTGATAATGGTGTATATCATTTAACTAAATTCTATAAATTATCAAATTAATATGATAGCAATTAGGGATTTTGGAATTACTTGGGGATGAAGTTTAACCAAACTCAAAGATTGAAATACATGAACTCGACTAGGGGATCAATGTAAATATATTTCCTATATTGATTTCTAAATTATGAACCATTACTCATTAACATCTATGAGCTCATCGATTTCATACAATTTGAATTAGACTACCCTGTCCCAATGTACACGCCATGTAGGATGCCTTATCATTTGGGGTGTCATGGTGTAACCTTTCATCCTTTTCCATGTGTCACTACATAGTCCAATCAATAAAATTCAAACTTTCCTTTGGTCTAAAAGACTTTGAAGCATAGAATGTCCTTTATAAATATTTACTCTAAAATAATTTATCCAAAAGTTTTTAAAATGAAAGCTACTAGCACAAAGCCTTTGATGAGAATGTTTTCAAAGAGAATCTTTCTAGAATAAAGTATTTGATGAAGACCTTCTAAATTAATCTTTTTTCTAAAGTGAAAATTCCCAAAATGATAATTCTAGATGACTAAGTCTTTGAAACAAAATCAATGACATAGAAGTCACCAATGAATAAGCTCCAAACACTTCACAAAGAAAGGTTACCAATGAAAACATGTGTAAGGATTTTTATTTCCAAAGTGAAACTTCCTAAAATAACTCATTGAAGTAGAGATTTTACAGACCAAAGTTTCCAAAGTATTTATTTCCATAGTGAAATCTATTCAAAATTATATTTTTTGATGAATTTTTTTGTAGAGAATCCTTTTAAAGAGAATATTATAAATAAAAACTTCTGAAGACTAAATTTTATGAATACCAAATACTCTAAAATAAAATAATTTAAATTTCCTATCATATAAAGCCATTATTTCCATTCTCTTCATTAATATGTTAGTCTAAATAAGTGTTTCTAAATGAAAAAAGTATACAACAACATGATTAAAAATAATAAGAAATAAATTTCTATAGATAATACAATTAACACAACCCTAAAAAACTCATAGGTACTATTGACGTCAGAGATTGCACCCTTGCCAGGAGGCCAAGCTCCTGCCTTCTCCTTGCAACTATGGAAACTCCTCTCTCACCTATGGGACTGGTGAAGCTGGAGGGGAGAGTCTGTAGATAAGGGCTAGCTCCCTTTGATGCATCATGTTCATTCCAATAAGTGATAACACACACACACACACACACACACACACACACACACACACACACACACACACAGATATATACTGGGGGGAATGAAAAGGGAGAAAGATGTAGGAAAACAAACTAATCTAAAGAGGTGATGCACCAAAATAAGTCAACCTTCTCACATCCACACTTTAAATCAGGCAAATGCGTACATACACTCCACTCTTGGCAAAAGGACCAGACTAAAAATGCTTGATAGGGAGGTTTTAATGAAAATATAGAGAATAGAGGTTCACCAAAGGTGCTATGAGAGACACACTGCAAGGTAAATTCCTTCTATTTTTGCACCTCTAAATAGAACTCTCCTTACCAACTACAAAAAGGGGGCTTTGTAGACAATAGATATGTTGGTATTGAACCTATGAAAGCATCAAGAAATGATGACTAAACACAAATTAACACTTAGGACATACACAGAAATGTCTATCCAAGATAGAGGTAAAAATGCATTTATTGATTCAAGTGAAATTTTGCCAGGGCTACGCCTTATAAATGTGGAAGATCTTTCTCAAAATGACAAGTCCTCAATATATATGAGAAGAAAAAGAGGCCCTTTGGTGCCCCTTTTTTACAAGTGGCTCATTCACATCCCCTCGTTAGGAAGAGCAGGCTGGTCAAAACATTAATGAGTTGTGCCCTTTGTCTATTTGTAAGGCTGCTTCTTCAAGGTGATTACATGGTTTGTCTACTCATCAATGTGAAATGGAGAAAACTGGTTGCATTGCTAGTTGTTTGCATCCTTTAATGGTCAATTTGTTGGCACTGTTTCACTTGTTGGAGTCACTTCTTGAATTGGCACTTCCCTTCACCACCTGGACCATCTGCCTGCTCCATGCTTAGGACTTTGTATTTTCTCTATTTTGTCTCTTCTAGCTCCTTCAACCCTTGGGGGTGAACTTTTAGTAGGTCACTGCATTCTGGGATTCCATGGTTAGCGCTATTTCATTTGAAAACAAATGGCTATTTCATTGTGCTAATTTTGACATTCACACAGCCATCATTAGTTTGAAAACCAATGGCTAATTTGTTTTGTTATTTTTGATGGCCTCTGAGATGTCCTCATCTCAGTCAAAATGTCACCGAGTCCTTCATTGGCTTTCTACGGCTTTGGTTTCATCTTAGCACCTTCCTAAAGGGAAGGTGACCCTCTGGCCCTTGAAAGTGTCCTTTGTATTTGGCTGAGAGTCCCCCATAAGGGCACCTACCTTTTGGGGGCCTTCAACGGGTCATTCTTTGCCTTTGGATGCCTCTTGGGTTCCCACGAACCTTTTATCTACGGATAATTTCCCTGTGGACTTTTATCCATGGATGTTTTCCCGCAGACATTTTATCCATGGATGATTTCCCGCAAACTTTTTGTCTATGGAGATTTTACTTGGGCCTTTGCCTTTGATTTGAAGCATAGCCTGAATTCCTTCGAACTTTTTATTTGAAGGAATTCCTTCAGATAAAAATTCTGAAGGAATTCAAGACTTAAACAAATTTTGAACTTAAACAAATTTTGAACTTACCCAATTTTTTTCCTTTGTTTGAAGTGCCTACCCTCTGCAAGGGCATTTAAACATTAGACTACCCTTCAGCCAACTGAGCATAACCTTGAACCAAGACATTAAAACTAAAAAGGTTCAATGGTTTAAGTAGTTCAACCATGCACGCCAATGAACTAGGCCGATGAACCAAGTGATGAACTGATGACCTGTCTGAACTTGAAGATGGATGAACCAAGTTCTGATGAACTAAGAGGCTGAACCAAAGTATTGAACCAAGCTGAAGAACCAAGACATGAACTTGTGCAACCTTAAAATGACTAGCATTTAATAGCAAGGGAAGAAGGGGACCAAAATTTTTGCCTGTGGGCAAAATTTGGTCAACAAATTGGTGACTCCTAGGGGAAGCATGCTTGTTATGCTTAGAGACTAGTTGCCTTGCAGTCCATTGGGCATAGAGTTAGATGGTAACTTAAAAAACCAACAATAGCTCTGATAAATCTAGAACCAGTCACATAGATCTACCTCTAAGGAAATGAAAACACACACAAGACTAAGAAAATTACTACTTGTGCAACAACACTTAGGGAAAAAAGGGAAAGAAAACAAGGGAAAATATATACAAATGAAAGGAGACTCAGTGGTAATGTTTAAGATGTATCCCATTAACTGGGATATGCAATTATTTAGCATCTAACCTGGAGAGTCAAAATGCATTATGCTACTTGCACTAAGTGATTATGTATGGACCACTCCATAGGGCATCAAATTTTGCATGCTTTCCAGGCTTAGCTTGGTCTTTGTCCCATTTCAAGATAATGTCTCCTTCAGAGAAATATTTTGACAAATATTTCTTGTCAAAGTGTCTCTTCACTTGCTATTGGTGATTGGTCATAGAAGCCATATCCCGATCCCTTGTCTCTTGGAGCTCCATTAGCTCGCACAGCCTGACCTCCATGTTACTTCCTTCTTCTAACTATAGCTGGCGAGTGAGGTCCAATGCTGGCAATTAAAGTGAGATGGGAAGCCTAACTTCCCTTCCATATATGAGCATATATGGAGAATTTCCAATTGCTCTCTTCGGAGTGATTCAATTGGCCCACAGAGCTGTCTTCAACTTGGCATGCCAAGTCCTCTGATTTTCTTCCATGGTCCTCTTTATGATCTTGATCAAATTTTTGTTGGTAGACTCAGCTAGCCCATTCCCCTATGGGTAATAATTTGATGAAGTGCTGAGATATATACCATACCTCAGCACCCATTCACTTGTTTTGGTTCCCAAAAAAGCCAAAGCATTATCTGAGATTATGGTGGTTGGGACCCCAAATCTTGTCACCAGGTCCTCATAAAACTCTAGGACCACACTTTCATTTGCCTCTTTCAAAGCAACAGCCTCCACCCACCTTGTAAAATAATCCATGGTAGTCAGGACCCACTTGTGTCAACACTAGAGGGAGGATTGATCATCCCTATGAAATCTAGGCCCAATTGCATGAATGGTTGCTCCACCTGAATAGGCTATAGAGGCATGTCAGCCAACCATTGCTTCCCATCAAAAATTTCACACTTCTAGCACTTTCTAACCCAAGCATGGGTGTCCCTGAAGAGAGTAGGCCAGAAATAGCTAGCTCTCACTATCCTTGATGTAGTAGCTCTAGGAGCAAAATGACCACCTATTGGCCCATCATGGAACTCAGATAGTACCTTATCAACCTAGTTTGGGTCAATGCATCTTAGAAGGACCCTAGAGAGATTCTTCCTAAATAATACTCCATCAACTAGAACATAAGGGAGAGACTGGAGCCTGAAGTACCTTCTTTCGGTCTTATCAAGACTCTACAGGCACTCACTAGTGAGAAGGAAATGCCTCAGGTCTGACGTCTAATCCTTTATGATAGATGGTTCTTCTGTTGTGCTACATCATGAATTAGTAAGCTATCTTCCCTTTTCTACTTGAATTCTGTAGCAAGCTCTTCACATAGGCCTCTTCACCTCACCAGCTTGGTGATCTTGATGTCTACATCATACTCCATCACTTTGGTGATCCATCCTACTCTCTTCTCATTTAGGTCTTGATTGGTCAAGAAATGCTTGATGCCAAGATGTGGGACGATGAGGTGAATCCTACTATTTGACAACATATGCCTAAATTTATTTAGGCTCTGCACTACTACTAAGACTTGATTCTCTACATACATGTATCTAACTTTGAAATCTTCTAACCCTTGGCTAAAAAAAGCAAGTGGTTGCTCGAGGTCATAACCATTTGCTTGGGTAAGAATGGTAGAGATCACCTCTTCATTGCTAAAAGTGTAGAGATTAAAGTCTTTGTTGAAGTCGGGGGTGATCAAAGTAGGAGCCCAGGTTATGGCCTGCTTGATGGCTTCAAAGCTATCCTTTCTTTATGTTGTCCACTTAAACTCCTCACCCTTCCTTAGCATAGAGGTCAGGGGCTTGACTATCTCTGTGAAATTCAAAATGAATCTCTAAATGAAATTTATCCTACCAAAGAAGCTCTGCAGGCCTTTCTTGTGCTTAGGTAGGGACATCTCCAGGATAGAATGAACTCTCTCAAGATCAATGGATAAGCCCTCCTTAGACATGATGTGGCTAAGGAGTTTCCCCCCATGAACAATAAACATGCATTTCTTTGGATTAAGAGAGATGCCAAAATCCTTACACCTTTCAAAAATCTGCCTAAGGTGTTGCATGTGTTGGCTCACTTCTTTGGAGAACACCATCACATCATCGAGGTATACTAGCACATTATTATTTATCAAGCCTCCAAAAGCCATGTCCATGGCTCACTGAAAGGTAGCACCAGCATTAGATATCCTTAATGGCATCTTCTTGTAGGCAAACATTCCCCATTTAGTAGTGAAGGCCATTTTGTGTTGGTCACAACCTTACACTAGAATCTGATTATACCTTGAATAACCATCCAAGAGGGAGAAATGGTCACTACTTATTACCTTCTAAAAGATCTACTCCATGCTTGGGAGGGGATAATGGTCTTTTAAAGAGACTTTATTAAGGTCTCTAAAGTTGACACATAGCCTGATCTCCCCATTCTTCTTTCGAACAAGAACAAGATTGGCCAGCCAAGAGGAGTGTTTAATTGGAAATATAATTCTAGACTTAATCAATTTGACCAGTTCCCTCTACATGAGGGACTCAATCATCAAGTTGACAGGTCTTTACTTCTATGTGACTGGCTTGGCACCTTCTTCTAATTCAATGGTGTGTTGGGTGAGTCTTGGGTCGAAGCCCTTCAAATCACTATAATCCCATGAAAAAACATTAAAGAACACCTGACATAAAAAAATGAAAGCCCACCTTTCTTGAATCAGGTAGACTTTTCCAAGCACAAGTAGCTTGTCTTTAAAGATCTCAACCCTTTCATAATTCTCCTCTTTAGTTGTGATACATGCCTTGTCATTTCTAAATTGGTCATCTCCATTGAAGATGCTCTCAAGCATGACCAAACCTTTAGGGAGCTTATTGTTCTTCAATTGAACAATCTAGTTGCCATATTACTGTTGTAACTTCACCTAGTTTTGTGTTACAAACTTAGCTTCCTCCATTAAGAATAAAGTTATTTGATAGTCATTTTTGAAAACTTGCCAATTTACAATGTTGTTGGGGACAGAGGGTCGAACTACCACCTTCAAGTGGCACGAGCCACAATTTTGACTTATTTCCCTTGAAACATCAAACTGAGCACCAATTGTTGCTAGCTTATCCACTTGTTTTTTTTGCTCCATGGGAATGAAAGCAATATTGAAAGTAAGGAAATATTCCACCAAGTCCTAGACCCTATACTTTTAGGATTTTAGAAAGGAATTCTTGGTCAAATTTTGGCCTTTCACCTGATTTACAATCAGCTCATTGTCTCCCAAAACTTGCAACTCCTTAATCCATCTTTTTCTTGCCCATTCCAAACCATGGATAAGGGACTCATATTCTACAACATTACTTGTGCAAGAGAATTGGAAATGAAAATATGAAAAGTACCTATCCTTTGATGGGGAGACTAACATCACCCCACTAGCAACTCCCAGCCTACTTATGGAATCGTCAAAATATAGCTACCATAGGCCTAGGTCCTCTTGGCCTGCCTTCATTATATTTGGTATGAAGGCACCCTCTTCATGTATGCAGTAGACTCCAAGGTATACCTCCTTAATGAACTTATAAGGATCATATTCAAAGTTATTATTTACCCACTCATCCAAGAGTAGGTCTGCAACTCCTTCGAGGGCAAAGGATGGAGATTGGTCTGTTTGGGACTCTTTTGGGTCAATAATGGTGTAACTAATGTTTGTTACCTTGGGTGAATATGGTTCTAGATGGTCCTTGTAGAGTGGCTCAGATTTGATTTTTACCTTGGTCCCATACTTGGTTCTAAAAACCAAATATGACCAATTCATTGCTAGATAGCCACCTATCTTTGATGTGAAGTCCCTGGACAAGCAAATTGTGAAATAAGGAGGAACATCTGCTACCACTATATCATGGGGATTGATAAGGTTGGGCAAGCATGCAATGTCAAGCCTAAACCCTTCAAAATCCCAACTATTTTTGTAGGTGTCCCATCAAGCTGTAGGACTCCTTTGTTCATCTCTTCATATTTCAATCCCATCTTGTCAACTATGCACTTGGGCATCACTGAGGTACTAGCCCCACTATCAATGATGCAGTTGTGTACCATGAAATCCCCTATGACCAAGGATACATAAAAAGGGGGAATTTTCTCTTCCTTCTTTACCTAAACTAAAGTGGAAGGCTGTCCACTCATCATTAAGACATTATCAGTGCTCACTGGGGCAGCTTGTTGTTCTAGCTCATGCAATTCCCTCTGTAGTACATCTTTCTAGCTTGGAAGAGATAATGAATCCCATAAAGAGATATTCATATGCAGCTTCTTCATCTGGTCCACTATATTGACTTAGGGACTACCCCCCTTCAAGCTTTCTTTAGGGTTGATTCCAACCTAAGCTACAGGCTAAGGGGCTGAAGGTACAAATGGCTATGCAAAGTTTGGGGCCTTTAAATTGGAGTGTAATGGAGAAGGTGCTACTACCACTTGAGTGGTAGCTTGGGCTTCTCCCATTTCTCTTCTCTTGAATCTTGTGTTGGCTGTAACATAGTCAGCCTGATTATCTGTAGCACCCACATAATTTATTGAATAAAATTCCCCTTCTAGATGATTCATGAGGGTAGAATCTGGCTGAGCCTGATTGCTACTCGTGTTGGATTGAATTAGAGCCTCAAAAATTTGGGAATGAGTGGCTTCCTGATTATCTACATTCTGGAAATAACTCATCATCTCATTTGTGTAAACAACCTATTCTTGACCATATCCCATGGTCGAACAACTTAGTTGCTCTTGTACTAGGTTGTTTTGAATAGGCACCATGATTTTAGATGATGGAGGGGCTGAGTTGTAGTTTTGAAATGGCTTGGTTTGAGTAAGTTGACCCTATCCTTGATTATAGTTTTGAAAAGGGGGTCTAGGGGCTTGACCGTAATGCTGGTATCCTTGGTTTGGTCTGTTGTTTTGAGCTTGTTATCTTTTAAGAGCTACAAGTTTATTTGACATGCTCTGCAATAGACTCTTAACTTCATGAAGCTCATTGGATGAAACAATAGCTAGTTTCTCAATGTTAGGTAGAGGAGCTAATGTGGGAGCAATGGTTTGAATTGGAGGTAGCATTTCTAGGAAAAGTGGCATGTGAGGTGTAGGGGCTATTTTCCCAACCTATACTAAGCAATTTATAGCTGCTATGGCTATGTCATAAGCAGTTGGTAGTATATGCCCTCCCATGGATTGTATCATCACAGAAATATCACTATTTAATGCTCTTAAATAATATAGGAAATCATAGCTGGGAGTTGGTCTTACCAGGATGGGAATTTTATCCCAAGTCTTTTGAAACTGCATGTTAAAATCTTGCATATACTCATGTGGAGCTCTCTTTATGGTCATCAACTACTCAGCAAGTGAAAGGCCATCGCTCTTTTCCCCAAAATGGTCTATCAACTAAGTGCCCAATTCATTCTAAGAATGTATTGAATTTACAGGTAAGGTCCCGTACCAGTTAAGAGCCTTGCCTTTGAGAGACAATGCTAGCAATCTGATGGTGATATTTTCCTCCATGACATTGTGAATATCGTAGAGGTTAGCAATATTCCTAATGTGCTTGATGATTGTAATGGGTCCCTCTCCATCGAAAGAAGGCACATTTTTTAGGGCTATTCTTGAGATTGGATCATAATGTGGGAGATTCAAGGGGCTCTGACCATAAAAAGCTACAAAAGGCAATGCCATGGCTGGGATGGGCTATAACTATAGCTCTACTACATATGTGTCCCTTACAATAGGTCTAGGAGGGTGGCTTGTTGAATAAGGATGGGTCCTATCAAAACTTAGTCTTTTAGCTGAGATCAAAGGCAACTCAATGAATTTGAAGGGAACCCCTTTAGAAGTAGACTTTGTGGTGACTTTAGGCATAGAAAATTAAGAAACTAGTCTTAATTGGAAAACTATAGCTCTTACTAGTGGAGTCACCAGATGCTGGAAATCTTTGATTTGCTATGACAGGACCAACATAAATCTTGAAACCTAACTAAGTTGTAAAAAACTATGTCCCATCGAGCATGCCAAAACTATTGATGTTGGAGATTGCACCCTTGGCAATTGGCTGAGCTCTTGCCTTCTCACAACTATGAAAACTCCTCTCTCACTTGTGGGACTGGCGAAGCTAGAGGGGAGAGTCTCTAGATAAGGGCTAGCTCCCTTTGATGCATCGTGTTCATTCTGGCAAGTGCTAACACACACACACACACACACACACACACACACACACACACACACACACACATATATAGATAGATACTGGCAAGAATGAAAATGAAAAGGGAGAAAGATGCAAGAAAACAAACTACTCTAAAGAGGTGATGCACCAAAATAAGTCAACCTTCTAACATCCACACTTTAAATCAAACAAATGCATACATATGCTCCACTCTTGGTAAAAGGACCAGACTGCAAACACTTGACAGGGAGGTTTTAATGAAAATACAGAGAATAGAGGTTCACCAAAGGTGCTGTGAGAGACACACTGCAAGGTAAATTCCTTCTATTTCTGCACCTCCAAATAAAACTCTCCTTACCAACTATCGAAAGGGGGCTTTGTAGACAACAGATATGTTGGTATTGAACATATGAAAGCATCAAGAAATAATGACTAAACACAAATTAACACTCAAGACATACACAACAATGTCTATCCAAGATAGAGGTAAAAATGCATTTATTGATTCAGGTGAAATTTTGCCAGGGCTATGCCTTACAAATATGGAATATCTTTCTCAAAATTATAAGTCCTCAATATATAGGAGAAGAAAAGGAGGCCCTTTGGTGCCCCTTTTTTACAAGTGGCTCATTCGCATCCCCTCATTGGGAAGAATAGATTGGTCAAAACATTAATGAGTTATGCCCTTTGTCTATTTGTAAGGCTACTTCTTCAAGGTGATTACATGGTTTGTCTACTCATTAATGTGAAATGGAGAAGATTAGTTGCATTGCTAGCTATTTGCATCCTCTAATGGTCAATTCACTGGCACTGTTTCACCTGCTAGAGTCACTTCTTGAATCGGTGCTTCCCTTCACCACTTGGACTATCTACCTACTCCATGCTTGGGACTTTGTCTTTTCTCTATTTTGTCTCTTTTAACTCCTTTAGCCCTTAGGGGTGAACTTTTGGTGGGTCATTACATTCTGGGCTTCCATGGTTAGTGCTCTTTCAATTGAAAACAAATGGCTATTTCATTGTGCTAATTTTGACATTCACACAGTCGTCATTGGTTTGAAAACTAATGGCTAATTTGCTTTGTTAATTTTGATGGCCTCTGGGACGTCCTTGTCCTAGTCAAAATGTCATCAGGTCCTTTATTGGCTTTCTACGGCTTTGCTTTCATCTTAGCACCTTCCTGAAGGGAAGGTGACCCTCTAGCCCTTGAAAGTGTCCTTTGTATTTGGCTAAGAGTCCCCCATAAGGGCACCTACCTTTCAGGGGCCTTTGACAGGTCATTCTTTGCCTTTGGATGCCTCTCGGGTTCCCGTGGACCTTTTGTCAGTAGACAATTTCCCCGTGGACTTTTGTCCGCAGATGTTTTCCCATAGACATTTTGTCTACAGATGATTTCCCAAAGACTTTTTGTCTGTGGAGATTTTGCCTGGGCCTTTGCCTTTGCATTGAAGCACGGCTCAAATTCCTTCAAACTTTTTGTCCGAAGGAATTCCTTCGAATAAAAAGTCTGAAGGAATTTGGAAATTAAACAAATTTGAACTTAAACAAATTTTGAACTTACCCAATTTTTTTCCTTTGTTTGAATTACTTGCCCTCTGCAAGGGCATTTAAACATTGGACTACCCTTCGGCCAACTGAGCATACCCTTGAACCAAGCCGTTTGAACCAAAAAGGTTCAATAATTCAAGTAGTTCAACCATGCACACCAATGAACTAGGTCGATGAACCAAGTGATGAATTGGTGACCTGTCTGAACTTGAAGATGGATGAACCAAGTGCCGATGAACCAAGAGGCTGAACCAAAGTGTTGAACCAAGCCGAAGAACCAAGACATGAACTTGTGCAACCTGAAAATGACTGGCATTGAATAACAAGGGAAGAAGGGGACGAAAAATTTTGCCTGTGGGCAAAATTTTGTCAATAGGTACCACTCTAAGATACTCATTATTTCTAAAATACAAAGGGGTACCCACTTTTCAAAGAAAAATATAGGGTGGGGTTTGTTTAATACAACAAGACTTCCTATGTCATAAACTCCCATGCCATGGTATTATGATCCTATGACTCTTTTAAACCATTCTTATTCTATTCCATATATCTTTACCAAAATACATAGCCAAAATTTGGGGTCCAACATCACCTATCACTATACTATTAATGCATCCTAAACTAATCACTAGTTTTATATTATACTAAAAACTCAGGGCCAACTTACTCAATCTACTTCTTGACACCTTACTAATGTGACTATAGATTAGGAGTGCAAAGAGGAAATAAAACATAGATTAATCTCTTGTTAGTCAAAATAAGAAAACATCAAGAATAACAATTCACTAAAACTAAACCCTTTTTCCTAAGAACTAGGGGGAACATAACATAATAATAAAGATCATAAAAAAGAGATGAAGATAATACAAATTTCTTACCTCCCTTACTGCATATGATGCTTAATTGTTAGCATAATAATGTTTGTGATTGGCCTATGATGATTTTAGCCTCTTAAAAATGTTATTAAAAGATGATAACATATCTCCAATAGTAATTTTTAGCTTGGTGTTGAAGCTTGGCATAATTTTGGCATAGTAACACTACTCTCAAAGGCTTCAAGAAGGTATTCTATCAGAATAACCTTACACATAAAATCATGTTTATTAATGGTGTGGGAAATTGTAGTTATATATCAAATAACTAAATCTAAACATGGGTAGGTTAGGTGAAATTATAACTTGGGTTGAGTCCAAATTAACCTTGGTTAAGTTAGTTTAACTTTAGGAGGGTTTAAGGCACTCATGAAATCTTGACACCTCAATTTATGATATTTTTGAGGCAAGACGACTCACTTTAGATATTTATGAGGTGTGAGTCATATTTTTTAATATTTTTGAGATAATAAATCACTTTATTATCTTATTTGACTCTTTGATTTCATTTTTGGCAAAAATTCCTTTTTTAGTATATGAAATTCATTAATTTGATTTGGAATTTATACTTAGGCAAGTTAATTAAGATTTGAAATATAATCAGTCTTGATTAATGATTTTTATCTTTTTTAAAATGATTTAAATGTGATTATTTAATATATTAACATGCCAAAAGTGCCAAATCACTAGGTCATAACTTGACTAGTGTTAGAACTGAACTATGTTATTGATGCATACAGGTTAATACGCCAAATAAGCTAGCCTAATAACATCTATAGGAAATTAAATCCATTGTGTATATGAATTTTGAAAATTTAGGTTATTTATAGGCTTAAAATATGTCATTTTATATAAATTGAATTGAATATCTATTTAGGCATGAAAGTGGCCAAAATTAGGTGTCTTTAAGAGATTAACGAATTGTGTTATGAAATAGGTCTGAAGGGGAGGCCAAAAATGATGGTAAATGTAGGGTATGTTATTTTTGTATGATCATATTATTATGTTGTAAGAGTCATATGGATTCTTTTTTATATATGATCATCTATATAAACACATAATAAATCATTTTTTTGCACTTGTTTATTACTCATAAATTGAGGAATGTGTTAAAGTATCTAGATGGTTTGTGACTATTGAAGAGTTTCTTCCATTTTCAAGAGACTCAATGTGAGCATGATCTTTTATATATTTTTATATTATGCATGATCATTATGGATAAAAAAATGACAATGTATATCCGAAGCAAGTAAAAATTAATTTAAATGTAAATATAAACAACCTTGGAATAAGATATGGAAATTCAAATCAAAAGTGTAAATAGAATAAATAAATAAATAAATAAATAAAGTGTAAGACTAAATAAAAAATCCATAACCAAATTACATGATATGGATAATCAAGACTTAAGTAAAAAAAAAATGTAATAATCTTATGTCATCTAAGAATCAAACAACAAACAAATAAAAAAATAAAAACTAACATAAATAAGATAAAACACCATTAAAAACTCAACAAAACAATAATAAAAACACAAAAAATAATAATAAAAATAAAAAAACACTAATAAAAACAAACAACATAAACATATAAAGTGAACAAAATAATCAAAATAACTAAACAATCTAAAGAAAATAAAATCATAGGAAACAAACTACTCTAGACACACAATAATACATAAATTGTGGTTAATCATAATATTAGTGAAAACATAAAACAAATTATTCATGTGTGTGAAACAATAACATAAACATGACAAATAAAATATTCCCTTAGTCTATAGGAGACAACAACAAAATGAAATGATAAAAAAATTGGTGGGGAATAGAAGGAAAGGAAGGGGTAGTCGAGCTAGATCCAGATGCACTAAGCAAGTGGATGCTACCTATATATTTCCATGGACTCAATATCTACTATGAATTTTAGGCCAAATGTAGTTTTTCCAAGATACAAGATAGAAAAAATAGAGGACATGAAAATGTTATTGATGTGTAGAGGAAAATAGGAATGGTCCCATAAAAATGGTGAGTGCATGAGAATAGGGGATGATGTTCCACAATCATGAAAATTTCATCACAATTAAATCACACAAACATGAGAGAGTATGGTTTAAGATAAAACTAAACTAAAAGTCAAGATACAAGTATCCACTAATGAATTGAGGCATTATTTCATAGTGTATACTACATCTAAGGCTTGTAAGGAGAAGAAGCTCACAAAATGATGAGAGCATTGAAAATGAGAGTAATCATAAAATGGTGAGAGTGTAAGATGAAGCCAAGTGGTCATCAGTTTATCAAATTTGAATACATAATGTTCATAACATAAAGCCACAAAATGGTGAGAGAATACAACTTAAAGATAATAAATATGGGGAAAACTAAATGAAAAGTGGTTACTCATGAAGTAGTTAGGGATCCAATAATCCTTAAGGTAAAGGAGTGGTCAAAAAAGAAAGAAGGTGAAATTGAACTAACATGAGATACCCCATGTATCTAGGTATTTCCTACATAGTTCATGTGGACCTCAGGCCAATGCAATTATCCTAGAAATGGAAGGGGAGAGAAAAGACCAAGGTGGTATAGAAATAAATTGAATAAATAATATGGCCCATCCTAAATTTTTTGACAACTTTATATCTCACATGGAAATTCTAAGCCAATTTTCATGATTTTTAGAATTTTCTAGAAGTTTTTACAAATATTTTCATAATTTGAAATTATTTTAAATGTTTTTGGAATTTTATAGGCATCTCAACTCAATCAAGAATTATGAGACCAAAATATTCCAACTCTCAAAATAGTGAGAGTGTGGCTTAGTTTGCTCATAAAATAATGAAAGCATGGCAGAAGGGGTGATAGAGTTGACCTCAATGTGAATCAAGCACTACATACATAGTCCCCTTAAGACCTCAAGTCACTATAGTTACACCTACATAAAGGGTGTCCAATTAAGTATCAAAAAGTTCTAGGTAAAAGGAAAATGATAATAGTAATGGCAATGTGATGCGATTATGCATGGTAAAAGTGTTGTTCCCAATTTGCCCATAGGTGGTTATAATTAGGAAATAATGGTAAAGGGTTAATGGTACTAATTTTCCCATAGTCAATTATAATTATTAGCACAAGGAAAAACACTAATTTGTATAGAGGCATTTATAATTAATGACACCAGTCAAATGTAATGATAAATGATGTAATTACCAAATCCACTATCATACTGCTTTTATATATTGCCATTTGAACATGTAATTCTGAAGCTGCTACTAAAACTAATTATATCATCAACCACTAAATGTGCCTAAAGAAAAAATGAATTAGAACCAAGGCCAAATTTTATAGGTGGGGGTTAGATAAAATAATTAAATGGTGAAGGTTTAAGGGTATGGTAGAACAGTAAGGGGTATAGTACAAAGAACATGTATAATGTGGCATAACTTACATAATCATTCTAGAAAATAATATGAATCCTTAAAACATAGAAACATTTAAGGTGAATTATGTGCATAGGTTCATCAAGTTCATCTCCATCTATTGTAATGAGCCTATATACTCTAAAACCATAGTTATCAAAAAATACAAAGGGTCCTAACCAATTTGGTTGTAATTTTCCATTTTTCTTCAACTCAACATTGACATTCTTCTGATTTTATTTTAGTACCAAGTTACCAAGATTGAATTCATGATTATTTATGCACCTATTGTATAATCCTTTGAGTCAATTTTGATAAACCTTAATATTGTTCAAGGAAACCAAACACTTATCATCAAGTAAATATATCTCCTACAAGAGAGCCACTATGTATTCTTCATCATCAATGATGTGCTACAATGAAATTTGGAGATAATTCAACTCGACTTCAATAGGAATAATGGATTTAGTGTCATAAACAAAATGAATAGGGTATAGATCCTATTGGATTACATAATGTGGTATGGTATATCCAGAGGGCATTGAATAATTACAAATGCCAATTAAAACCAACATCATTGACAATATTTTTTAGAATGTTAACAATGGTCTTATTAGAAGCCTCAGTTTGGCCATTACCTTATAGTTAATAAGTAGTAGAAAAATGAAATTTGATGTGATATTTATAATAAAGTGATTTTAGATATTTATTCTTTAAAGATGTGCCATTATAATTTATAATGTTAGAAGTGATGTCATAACAGAAAATGAGATGGTTAAATATGAACTTGGAGATTTGATTATCAATGACATAAGTAAGAATAATGGATTCCTTAAACTTAGTAAAGTATTCAGTGTATTTAATTGAAAATTTATCATGTCCATAAATCAATCCTAGATTAAATGGGATAGATCACACCTACACTTCCAATTGGGGGCATACAATTGTTAAGCAAGAACATGACCAATGTGAGGATCTACTAGACCTAATTACAGGATCATTTGTCACAAAACACTGTGTGAGGTAGGGTTCTAAAGCCTATAGTCTAACACAATCACATATAAACCCTAAAAGAGTCTTATGATTTAATACTTCACTAATCTAATAATAAAAAAAGTAAATCTAATCTAGTTGTTTTTCTTAATTTTTACTCATTTCTTAATTTAGAAGCAAGTAAGAAACTAGTAAAAGGGGTATGTTAAGGAATACCTGTTAAAAGTGTGCACATGATCAAAACAATGATGGGAAATCCTATTTGGATTATAAGGAATAACTTAAAGATAATAAAGACACTAAAAAGGGGTTGTTAGAAAAATATTTGAGTGGATTGTCTAGTGTGAGGTAGATCCAAGAAGCATATGCTTTTTAGGAGGTTGTCATCCACTGTTTATAATAATTAAGTTAATGTATATGAAAAGAAAGAGTATTTGTATTTAATAACATGAAATTAAATACATTAATGAAGAATACGGTAAAATGTTTATTCAAATAAAATGACTAAATGTAGCAAAAGTAGGTCAATACTCATGCTAAGATAGTTGGGGTCAGGTCTAGAAAATTATGGAAGGCGCTATGAATAGGTATGAACACAAAAAATAGGGTTTAATTGGGGTTAAGGAGATAAAAATAATTTTATATTATTTTTTTTTCATGGTGACTATCGATAGCTAGGTGAACCATCGATGATTAGGCTGACCATCAGTGATTAGGTAAGTATCAATGGTTGAGGTGATCGTCGATAATTGGGCTAACCATTGGTAGTTGCTTGTGGGTTTCTAGAAATGATCAAAAAGGGAATTTTAGATTATATAAATGGTCAGGTAGGGATTTGAATATGGGTCTAGTTAGAGATGGGAATTTGGAAGATAAGTCTGATTAGGTTAGGAGGGTTAAAAATGAAATCAAAACAAAGAAACAAGTACAAAGTTACCTATAACTTGATAGATTGATGGTGGTGGAAGGATAGAGAAATTTGGCTAGAGTGATAGTAATTTGGCCTCAAGATCAACTCACAAAAAGTTTCAAATCTCTATTGTTATTACTTTATTACTGAAGGAAGGGTGGATACCTATGTGCAAGAAGATTTAATAACTTAGATGTGCATCCTTTTAATCTCTTACTCTTCTCCTTTTATAGGATAAAGTTATTAATTGGGTAGGAGGAAGTTATTAATTAGATAGGAGGATAAAGTTGTTTAAAATGATTTATAGTTATTTGGTATCACATAAGGTAGACATACTAATTTGTGCCATGCTTATCTCATACACAGCTAGAAATGCTTATAAAGTAGGTTGAAGACTTGACCGTCAATCAATAGGCTAACCATCGATAGTTAGGTTGGTCATCAATGGTAAAGTATATAAGGTAATTTGGTCAAGAAAAGGGTGTTTAAAAGGTTAATTTAAAGGTACTAATTTAGTGTTTTTATGGGTTTAAGTTAGTAAATGAGTTTAGTTAACTAAGTGTTCAACTAGACTGAAGGTCTAATGGGTCAAGGGGGGTTGTAAGGCATTTCAACTTCTAAATTTGTTGTGTGTAGTTTTCAAGTGTCTACATTTTATACCTTTTTGTTATGTAGCCTTGAATTGATAAATAAAAAAATAAAAATGGATTGTTGGTCTAGGTTTGATTCCCTAAGTATGGGAGGAGCTATTCCCCCTCAAACTAGGAGTTGATGAGGTAAAACTAAAATTAGGTCAAGGTTTGATAAGTGGTAGATGGTGAGTCATGAGGTGGGTGAAAAAAAGGGTTGGGAATTTGAAATGCAAACATGTGCAAAAAATATGACTAAGTGTGATAGTTAAGATCATGTAAAGATCAAAGTTACCAATGTTGGTAAAAATAAAGTCAGTTCTAGAGGGATGTATGATGGGGGTAAATGGTCCATAGTAGGGGTCATAGCTAATCAAGTCATTACTATCAAGTCATCTAGACAAGGTCAATTTTTTTATAGGTATCCAAGGTAGGAAATATTCCTTTGAAAAATAAAAATGGTCAAGTATCGCATGAGGTGGTGTGAATTTCAAAAGTGCAACATGGCAAGGTTGGTCACTATGGGCAAAATGGCTAAGAAAGGTCATCTTAAAACATGTGAATAGTTCAGGTCAAAAATGGTCAATGTTAAAGTGGATGTGGTCAATGGGTGGTTAGATAAGGGTAATCTCCAAATGTTCAAGTTTTGGTAGGGTGGAGAGTAGGTGATCTCCAAAAGTGAGTACCTAGGTGAGGTACTTAAAATTTTGAAAATGTGGGGGAATATGATTGTTGACAATCAAGGGTTCCTAGGGTCAACTATAAGTGGTCACACTGACCATTGATGATGAGGTAGGAACCCTAAAAATCTAGAACAAAAAAAGTGAAAAGGAAAAGTCATTTTCACTTTTGATTTTGGCAATTTGTGATCTCAATTTTTTTGTACATTTTGACATTTTGCATTTAAGCTTGTTGAGGTGGAGTGTTGTGAATGATTGAGTGAATGTGTTAAAGGTTGAATAAGTTTGATTGAGGTAGAGGGTGGATGAGGGTGTGACTAAGTGACTAGATGAGGGATTTGACCATGACAACAATCACATAATGAGGTAGGTGTTGTTTTGAAATTGATAGTATTTTGAATTTGTGGTTATAGAGTTGTATTGAGTAAGTGGAAGTGAGGTGGATAGGGTTTATGAAATTATATTATGCCATGATGCCCTAGTTTTTAGGTTTTTGGTGAATTTAGACAAATTAGTGGGGGAAATAGAGTTTTAAAGGGTGTGTTGGGTTTATAATGGGATAGGGAATAAGGTTAGGGAGTGGAATGTATGAATTGAGGTTTATTATGGAGTGTTTGGGTGGGAAATGGCATTAGGGTTTCACCACTGGTGGTCACACACAATGATCATTGGTGGTTTGACCCAACTACTAAGGTTGAACACTAAGGTAATAAGACTTGAGAGGACCATCACTAATTTAATAAAAAATCAACACTTGAAGGGTTGGGGAGAGGTTAGATAAAAAGTGGTATACAAATATTGTATTTGGGTGAATGTTTTAAGATTTTGTAAAGTTTTAAAGTATTGAAAATTTGTAAATTTTAAAATGTTAGAGTTTAGAAGTTGGGTAAAGGGTTGATTAAAGTTTGGAAAGTTTGAATGTTGGAAAGTTGTTTAAAGGTTTTAAGGTGTTGTAAAGTGTTTCTGTTTTAAAGTTATGTGAAGTGTTATAAATTTTTGTTAAGTTATTGAAGAGTTTTTTAAATTTTTTGTTTTTTTAAAGTGTTTTGAAAGGTTAAAGTGTGTAAGGTTGGTAAATTAGGATGAAGGTTTAAATAATTTAATTTTTTTTGAAAGATGTTGAAATGTTTTAAGAGGTCTGTCAAGTGCATTTGAAAGGTCAAATGTAGGTAAGATAGGATGAAGGGTCAGTGGGTAGAGTTTAGCTAAGAGAAGCATTTAGGTGCTTGAAAATGATGTGTTAGGGTCGGTGTTTGGAATTTTGAATGAAATTTATGAAAAATAGGGCCATTTTTGGAGATGGAAGCATTTAAGTGTTAAAATTTATGTAGATAAAGGTAGAGGTTTGTTTTAAGAATTAGAGGTAACATGGTATATGTGATGGGTTAGATTGGAATAGGTCAAAAAAATAGGTGTAGGTTGGTAGTGAGATTGATTTAGAAAACTAAGTGTACATGCTAATGTGATTATTTTATAGGAATGTGATTAGATTAAGATGAGGGACTGATTCCCCAAGATCTTTGTATAGGTCTATGATTAGATGATTGATGATGAATGGAAACACATGAAGGATGTTGGCCTAGGGCCCATGAGAAACTATTATCACCCATCGAGGGATGTGGCTATCTTCATGGCCTTCATCAAGAGATGGGACCTAGCCATAAACACATTTTTGTTACTGACTAGGGAGATGAGCATCTTACTAAAGGAAGTGCATAAGACTACATGGATACCCATTCAGGGGGAGCTGATTTATCACATAAAGAGTGAGGAGAGAGACTACCACATGGATCTGATATATGGAGTGGATCAAGTCCATGCTAGGTATCATGCAAGTGGTATTTTCTATGGGACACTATATCAAAGGGCTCTAGGGGACATTTGCTTGCTTACAATGATGATGATGGTTGTATCTTGCTTCACACTACTATATTTAAGTAGGGATCAATTTCTATACCTATTACTAGGGGTGCTGGTGGAGATGTTATTGGGGAGGACTATGTTTGGGTGGGCCTTAGTGTTACTAGTTCAAATCTACAGTGATCTCTAGGACTTTTGGGCACACAAGTGATATGGGACCAACATCAATTTCATGCTCCATTACTAGGTATACAAGCACATTTAGGTATTGAGAGCTTTGGGGCTATTATGGGATGGTTATGCTCCAACAAACCATAGAGTAGGTTTTTTGAGATGGAGAAGGGATTATGAATTAATAGGGTCTAGTGGTGGCATAAGGGACATAGATTGGTTTAGGGATGCTTTGGAGGGATTGGTGGTGGGTGACATGATGTGGAGACCATATATGGGATGGCCTAGGTGGGCCTAGTATAGTTATCACACTTTATCACTATAGAGTTTGAGATGGGTTTATGGGAGGTGGGATGGTGAGATTGAGTTTATCCCATTCAACTAAGTTTAGAGGTAGTTTGGCCTCATATATGGGATTTCACTAGATTTCCTAAGATATAGGAAGCAAGATGTAGAGTTTTTGCTCCTAGAGCCATGACCATATGATGTTATTTTAGATCATGAAGAGTTGTCAGTGAGAGCCAACCATAGATGATGTTGGTGTTGTGGATGGTTATGTAGTGTGATACCAAGCCCTATATGTAGTGGTTGACTTTAAATGGGATAATGGGGGCTGACAAGCCATGGATGTAGATCCAACTAGGGAACAAGCATAGGATAGATAGGTGGCAATAGGACTGGTAGTGACATAAGCCTAGATTACAAGGTTATAAGGATATGTGGACACTTTATAGGGTTATATTATTGCCTTATAGGGTTAGGTGGTGACCTTGATAAGAGAGCAATATCAAGTAAGGATATCTCTTGATTTAGTGACATAAGAGTGAGATATCTTGAGATAGAGGGAAGGGATAGCTAAAACACTAGTAAGAGGATTGCTTGATATGATTATGATGGTGTGATACTTAAATATGGTTAAGGACTTGAGATATTATGAGGTGATAGTGCTGGCATAGTTACCATTAGAGCTCTGATATGGAGATTATAGGGCCAACTTAGTAGGTGGTCTATCTATAGCTACTCTAGGATAGTAGGCCTTGATAGTGGGTCAGGTAGGGAAATTAGGTGGACCACCACTATATGGTAGTATAGGTGGGGCTAGTGGGAGTGGTACCCTAAGGGCATGATATATGATATTATATGATGTGTGTGTGTGTGTGTGTGTGTGTGTGTGTGTGTGTGTGTGTATTTGATTTTGATATCAACCTCTGTGTTGATGACATGAGATGTATATGAGAGAGATATTTATACATTATGACATGTATTTCATGTAGGGGATTGTATACTTATTGGCATGTGTTAATTTTATTATGATGTATATGATGATGAGGCTTTTATGATTATTATGGATGTTTATTGATGTTGATGGTTGTTATAGTTGTTATGCTTATTTGATGTTGTGAGATATTTATAGATGATGCTTATGAAATTTAAGGTTAATTGGTTTAGGTATGTGGTAATGTTTATGGATGTTCATGATGTATATTTTGTTATGATGAAATGATAGGTTGCTCATGCCCCATGATCTATGAGATGATATGTGGATTCATATGTTTAGGCATGTGATGATGTTTATGGATGATATGAGTTGTTCTTTGATGGATGTGATGTTGATGATCATGGATGATTTTATTATGTTATACGATGATGTGATGAGGTAATTGAAACATGATTGTGAGGATATGTTTGATCTTATGATGAATATGTTAATATGTGTATAGTTTAGGTGATGTTTGGGTTTATACGTAGTGGATGATGTGTTTGTTCAGAGATATGAGTGTAGACATGTGATGGATGTGTTTGATTCTAGTTTGTGTGATGATGTTTGTTTATATGAGGATGTGATTCATAGAGAGGATTTTTATATGATGACATGGTTCATAGATAGGATCATGGATATGTGATAGACGATTGAGTCATGGTTTTTTAAGATATGATGTGTTGTCATTTTGAATTATTATTATGTGTATGAGAAGCTGTGATATGACATGGTTGATAATGTTTATTGATATGATGTCATTTATGTTATTTATGTTATGATAAATTATTATTTCTCTGATGATAATGATGTGATTGTTGATGTTTTATGGTTTTGATGTTTTGTTCATGGATATGAGATGGTTTATGGACATGGTTCATAATGTGATGATGTATATGGATTATAGCATTTGATGAGAATGATGTTTTGAATGTTTTGATATGATATATGATATGAGGATATTATGAAATCACATAAAGTAGGTTTAAATAACACACTAATTATGGAAAATTGAGAAGAATCATGAGATATATGACCATACGAGCTAATGAATAGAGGGTAATAAAAAAGAATGATGTGTTCCTTGGTAAGGGATGAACAAAACTAAAGTTGGATTGTCTTAATGAAAATAGTCCTTTTGAATTCTTCTCATGAGCATGCTTTGATTGAAAAAGAAGGTATATTAATACCTTTGTATCAATTAAACTCATAGTCTCTTGATTTTAGAGAGGGTATGAAGGGAAAGTAGGTGATAGGTAGATGGTTGAATGGGAAATGGGTGATATGATAACCTAATGTGGGTTAGGTTGCCCCTTCTATAGGTGACAAAAGAACCATAAAAGATAAGTCCATGTCTTATGATGTGTAGAATGATCGATGTGGGAAGTCTACTAATGCCAGATATAAAAGCTAATTGTGGCTTACTTATATTGGGTTAGACATAGGGTTGTTTGTTGCTTTTATTATCTTGATAGGTTGGTAAAATTATTGATATGAGAAGCTTAAAATGATTTTTTTGACAAAATTAACTTATCCATTCTTCAAGGGAGTGGTCTAAAGTTGGATTTTTATATTTGTCCTTTAAGGGAATAGTCTATCTTTAAGCAACTTAGTTGTTGGGTAGCTATCCTTCAAGGGAGCAGTATACAATGCTAGAGATATGGACCCAAGGAATATTTTAGTAACCCAATTTGATTTTGAATACTAGGTTTAGACATAAACAAGTCTATTTAGGTTTAGAGTTCTAATTTTATGGAGACAAGACTTTTAGCATAAAAGGATAATGATAGATGAAGGAAAGTGGTTTGAAAGACAACTGATCATGGGATTCCATCTGATTAGAGATGAAAAAGTATCCATGAGAATCACACCATGGGTAGAGCCATGGTATATATGCTTAAGATTAGGCTATACTATGATGGATAATCACATGGTCTTATGTTTTAATCAATTATCCCTAAAGAGGAATAGGGTGAATGTGTAAGTAAAGACAAAATTTCATAAACCAAGTGATGAGCTTAAGTTAGATACAAAGTTAAATGATATATTACTTTAACAAAAGAAAGTATTTAGATGCAAAGCATTAAAGGGCTTAGGTTCTAGTTTTCCTTTAAGAGAGGACAAATGATAATCTCCTGATCCATATTTATGGGTTATGTTGTAGGGTCCAAGAAAATTGAAAGCAAACTTGACTCTTTTACTTTTATCCATATTAGTTACATGTTGGTTTTCCTTAAGGATGAGATATTTTATATTGAATTCTCACTCTTTCAGTTATTTGTTGTAACCTCATTTGATTTGTTCTTGATAGACAAGAAGATGATTAAGCATTGCGAGGTAATGTTTATCAAGAAGTCCAAGATGTGTAAGATGTTCTTGTTATGATAATCACTCTTATAAAGGATCTCATGCAAAGATATGTAAAGAGAGGGAATTTTTAATTTGAGAGGTGAGACTACCTCTACTCCAAAGACAAGAGAGTAAGGGGTAGCACCCATAGAAGTTTGAATGCTAGTGTGATAGGCCCATAAAGTGAAATGGATGAGCAAGTGCCAATCAAGACATAAAACACTAATGACTTTGGTTAGTATTTTGGTGAGGGTTTTGTTAGAGGATTTTTCCTATCCATTTTCTTAGGGATGATAAGGAGAGGAAAAACTTAACTTGATACCAAAATCATCACAAATTCCTTAGACTTTCTTATTTTTATATTATTTACCATTATTAGTGATGATCTTATAGGGAACACTAAAGTAATAGATGATATGGTGATTGATGAAGTCGTAAATCTTTTCAACTTTGGTCAAGATAAGAGGAATGAATTCCACCCACTTGGTGAAATATTTGGTAGTGGTAATGATGGATTGGTGTCAATGTGAATAATGAGGATTGATTTCCCCAATAAGATTGAGACCTCATTTCAATAAGGGCTAATAGTCTTTAGATGCTCAAAGGTCATGGGAAGGTACATGATGTAAGTTAGCATGTTACTGACATTTGACACACTTATTTACATAGTCACAATAGTCTTAGTTAAGGGTGCACCAATAGTATCCAAGGTAAAGGATACATTTAGCAAAAACTAAACCACTAAAATTTTCCCAACAAATTCCATCATGTGTTTCCTTGATATCATGGGAAACTTCATGACTATGCAGATAAAAAAGGAGGTCAAAAAAACCTCATTTTTAAAGGATTCCCCTTAATATGGTGTAATGAGAGGTACTTTGAACAAAGGCTCTTTGGGCATTCCTTGAAAGGTTGGGAGGAACAATGCCAAGGTTAAGGTAGTTAAAATTTTGGTCATACCAAAATGTCAAAAGGAGATACTTCCACATTTTAAATGGTGGGATGGTTAAAAATAATATATAAAGGTGTGATAAAATGATATATGGTGATAAATAGTTTAGATCCAATAGGTTGAGATGGAATTTGGGAAGCAAGGGAAGCGATTGTATTTGTGAACTTGTTTTTAGATCAAGGAACTGACTAGATAAGGTAATGATCGAGTGATGCTAAGAGTAAATTTATGAGTTGTTTTTACTTTAATATGACATCATTTTTACATTGATAAAACAAATTGACCTAGTTGACCACAAGTTAGGAATTGAAAAAGACACTAATGGTCTTGAACCCTAGGGCTAGAGCAGTTTGGAGATCTATGACCAGGGCTTTATACTCAACCACATTATTGGTTCATTAAAATTCAAGTTTATAGGAAAGGGGAAAATGTTCACCATTAATGGGAATGAGAATAACTTTAGCACCCCCACCATCTTGGTATTTATATTGATCATAAAACATGGTCATTTGGTGGGTGGGTTCCTCTTAGGAAAGAGTTATGATGGACTCATCTGGAAAAGTAAGAAGAAGTGGTTGATTGTCTAGTAGAGGAGCTTTAGCCAATTTATTGGTGATGGCTTACCCTTTAGTGGAATTTTTCTAAAGTAACTCAACATAAAACTTAGCTACGAGCATGAGCCACTTAGCCATATACTTATTTTGGTATGGTTTAGATTGCATGTACTTGAGTGGGTCGATGTTAGTGATGACATATGTTTTATGATTAAGAAGGTAGTGATGGAGTTTGGAGGCCATAAAGACTAAGGTGAGGTAGAGATTATTGAGATGGGTATCTCAAGTCTCATATTCTATAAGTGTGGGCTAATGTATTATAAAATTTTCTATTTATTGTGTTCATAATGGTAAGCAATCATTGCCCCTAGGGAATGGTCAGTGGTGGATATGTAAAGGTAGAAGGGTTAGTATTACCTAGGATGGATGAGGATAGGTGGAGAGAGAAGGTATTATTTGAGTGAATCAAAGGCTTTTTGATAGTCCTAGGTCCACTTAAAATAGGTGTCTTTCTTTAGGAGATGGTGAAAGGGTTGACATATATCTGATAACTAGGAGATGAAGTGATTGATGGATTTAAGTTTACCCTGCAGGATATGGAGTTGCTTAAGGTTAATAGGAGTAGTCATCTCCAAGATTGATTTGAATTTGGTGGGCTCTAATTAAATTACTTAAAGAGAGATAATAAAGCCAAGATGATTTCCCAATAAGACCCTAAAAATACATTTCTTTGGGTTGAGCTTGACATGATAATGGATTAGTTAGTTAAAGATGATTATGAGAATGGCTAGGTGATCCTTGCAATGTTTTTATTTCCCAAGGAGATCATCCACATAGTCCTCTACAATATTATGGATGAGATCATGAAAAATTTAGGTCATTACACATTGATAAGATGATCAACATTATTTAGACCAAAAGGTATGACCTTGTAATAGAAGGTTCCCCATGGGGTGGTAAAGGAAGTTTTTTGATGATATTTGGGAGTATTCAAGATCTAATTATATCTCGAGAAACCATCCATGAGAGATGTTATCTCATATCAAGTTATAAGATCAACAAGTTGGTCAATATTTGGTAAAATAAAGTCATCCTTTGGGAAAATGAGGTTGAGGTCATGAAAGTTGATGCAAAGGTGAAGTCCCCCTATGGGCTTGGTAATGGGAATGATGTTAGAAACCCATATTGGATAGTTAATGGGTTGGATGAATTTGATAGATAAGAGATGATGAAGCTCTTCTTTGACAAGAAGGGTGATGTGAGGGTACATCCTATGAAGTTTTTTCCAAATTAGGTTAACCTCAATATGGGTGAAAATGTTATGGAGGGCAATAAAAGGGTCAATTTTAGGCATAACCTGATAGGACCAATTGAATGTTATGCTATGGTCATGAAGGAAAGAAGGGTAATCTTGTTATTCCATGGAATATAAGGATTGGTTGATCTTGATGATATGAGGGTTATTCTAAGTACCTAAGTTGACATCGATGGTAGATTCATTTATCATGGTTTGGTTTTCAAGAGGAAGGGATTTATGAATATAAGAATCCCCCATGCTAAGGTAGGTGAGAATGGAATCATCATCTTGATGTTAGATGGTGTTGATGGTTAGAGAATCTCTTTATATCATTTCAAGATGAATGAGAGGAAGGGTTTAAGTTTGGCCATCCTTTTGATAGGTCATGGGGCCCAAAGTAATGGTATTGATAAAAAATGTTAGAATGGATGATATCAAAGTCTTCAAAATTCAAGGGAGATGGGGTTAGTGATGATGGAACATCCTCATCGATGGTGGTGATGGGATTTGGTGAGGTGGGTTCTTTTGGTGGTATGAACCTAAGGCTAAATAACTCAAAAGGTTTTTGAGTTTTGATTATAGGTAACTCATGAGGTCCTTATTCATAAATGCCAAGGACAAACACCTTCCAAGCACACCTATAAAAGTAAATTTTGGAAAAGGTTGGTTTGTCTAGGCAGGAGAAATTGGTAGTGAATGGTTAGATGGATGAGGTAGTGGAAAAATTGAGAAGTGGTTGATCAAGTCACCCATAGATGAAATTTGTTTGATGGTTGTGGAGCCTAAAAGGAATGATGATTCCAATGTTGGGATTATAGGAAGGGTCATGTTTGAGATTCCCATACTCTTACAGAGTAGGGAATACATCCAAGGATAAAATATGATACTCCCAAAGGGAGAAACATTGAAACATGGATCATAAGGGGTCCTCTATAGGAATCTGAGAAGAAGGGATAGATGAGCTAGTTAAATCTTCATTACTATTATGGGTGGGAGTGTTATGGGTTTTAGTTGTTGATGAGTTAGTGTTGTTAGTAGTTGATAATGAGGTGGATGAGGGCATAATAAGGAAATCATGAGGCTAATTTATCATATTGTAAGAGGTAAAAGGACTAGGGTAATATTTGATGGTAACAACTTGACCTTCATGCTCAAATATAACACATCAATGTAAGGTATAAGGGACACAACTCATGGCATATATCCAAGGGCATCTGAGTAAAACATTGTATTTTAACTCTACCTATATAACGTAAAATATTTAAAGAATGGTATAAGGTCCTAAGAGGATATGGAGGACAATTGTCCCCAAGGTAGTGGCCATGGTATCATTAAAGGAACAAATGATTGCTACACTTTCTGACATGATGTTCTTGGGTAGTTGAAGTTGGTCATAAGTATGAGAGGAGATAATGTTGATACTAGATCCTCCATCAATCATTACCCTTTTGATTTAGGTTTGATTGATGTATGACATGAAGAAAAGGGGAAGATCACGATCCTTAGTATGAATAAGATGGATTTTAGAATCCTGAAAGGTGATGAAGGTAGAAAGTTAGAGGGCTCCAATAAATGGTATAAGAGGTTAATGACCATCTAGTTGAACATATATATATATATATATATATATATATATATATATATATATATATATATATATATTACAGAGCCTCTATTAGTGACTAATGATGGTGGGGTAATGTCTTAATTAGTTCATAAAGGCTCAACTTCACCGATGTTTGGTGAAGTTATTTCAATGCTATCTATTGGATGGATGCGGAAGGGTTAGAGGAAGAGGCTCCCAAAATAGATATCTTGGGTTTTGGTGGTTGTAAAGGTGAGGGTAAATATGTTTGGGTTTGGTTGGTGGGTTGAGGGGTTAAAGGGTATGTCTATGGAATGGACACTTTGGCTTTTCCCTTATCATTTTATTGGGCCCAAGATTGGGTAACCATATGAATAGTGTGGATTAGGGGGTTTGTTGGGTTTGATGGTTGATTTAGTTCCTCCACCTCATTATTTTAGGAGGGTGGGAGAGTGGATAAATTTTGGATAGGTTGGTTTGGAATTTGGGTTGGTAATAGAGGTAAGAGAGGTTCATCTAATAATAGATTATCCTCATCATATAGAATATGAACAAGGGCTTGGAGAGATTTGTATTTATTTGTGTCATGTCTAAGTACCCTATGGTATGCACAAATCAAGTTATCATTGAACCAAGAGGGTTTGGTATTGGAAGGGTAGAATGGTTTGATAAGTGGTAAACTAAAGGAAGAATTTTGCAACAATATTTATAGGATGGTTGAATAATATTCAATCAAAGGTGTTGGAGGTGATGGGTTTATAGTTTTAGAGGTGAGGGTCTTCTTAGAAGTAGGCCTCACCATAGAAGTTATGGGTGGTAGAATGGTTTTAGTTGGTGGTTGGGATTACTTATTTATGGTTGTTTTTGGGGTAAAAGATTTGAAAGTGGAATATTTGGATGATGAGAGGTTGGATATATGTGGGAAAGTATAGGTAGATAGGTTAGTTAAGAATGATGGAGAACTAGATGGTTTGATGGGTGTAGGAATAGGTGGAGAAAAGGGGGATGGTTTACTAGAGGAAGAATAGGTAGTTGAGATGGTAGAAAGATGGGGTCCTAAGATAAAAGGTAAGTGGGAAGGAGGTGGTATGGGTCTAGTTTGAGGTAGAGGTTTAGGTAATTCTACCTTTTTAATTGGTTTGTTTGTGGGTTTATTTGGTGGACTAGATGGTGTTAAATACAAGTTCAAAGAGGGGTGAGTAAAATTAGGCATGGATAGAATTCCTATATTTTTGATAGGTTTGGTAAGAGAGGTATAATGTGATTTAGAAATTTTAAATGGAGGTGGTTAGGATAGTTTACTTATGGTTTTAGAAGAACAGGTGTTTGATGGAGAGGTAATAATGGGTTTAAGGGTGGATGTAAGGGAGGTTGATGATTTAGATTTTCTTTGGTAAGGGATCTCAAGATGATGCCAAAATGTGGTTCTATCAAAGTTGGGTTGAGAAGTGAAATCTAAAATTTGGAATAGTCTAGAAAAGGGCTTGTATATGGGTTTGGTTCCTTGGTTTCAAAGATTAAGCCTCTAGGTGGAGAAGAGGGAATGGTTCCTATGTCCTTATTTTTGATGTAAGGTTCCAAAATTAGTGGTTGGGTGTATGAGGTAACCTTCTCTTGTGGGATGCTTTCCAAAGATAAAATGGATGGTTATATGATGGGGGAGGTAGGTGTGGTGTCCTTAAGTGAAGGAACATACATGGTTGATTTCTTTGTTTGGGTGTCCAAAGGAATGGAGGGTGGTTATACCACTTTAATTGGAGGAGTGGAAGAAGAATAAATGGTTAAAGCAAAGGTTATCTCCTTTGGTGTTTCCATCAAATGAGAGGTCGATAAAGCTAAGGTCTCACCAAGTGAAGAGAAAGGGGTGGTTCATTCCTTCATTTGGGTATCCAAAGGAATAAAAGGTGAGTCCATTACTTCCATGAGTGAAATGGAGGAATAAGTAGTTGAGGTAATGGTCTCCTCAATAATGGTCTGACTAATAATAATATTGATGGTATGTGCCTCATGAGAGTGAGATGATTTTGGTTTGTTGTCATGGTGATGGATAGAAGGAGCATGATTGAGAAATTTTTTGTGGAAGATGTCAAGGTATTGATGAGGAGGTGAATTAGGATTATCAAATGCAATTTATCCACTATTTATTAAGATTTGGATAATACTTTTGAAGGTATTGCACCTACTAACATCATGTCCAATAACTCAGTGAAAGGCATAATGGTCATTCTCATTATACCAACTAGGCATGGGGTGAGAAGCATTGAATTGTTGGGGTGGTATTATAGATTGAAGTTGGATGATGTTAGATTTGAGAAATTTGTCCAAAACTAAAGCATAATACTCCCCTATGGGAGTATATTGCTTTGGAGGAGCTCAGTTTTGGTTTTGGTTTTATAGATTGGAAAAATTGGAAGAATTAGTTTAATGGGGTTGGTTGATAGTTGGTGGTGGGGAAATTTTTAGGAAAATTAAGTTTTGGGATGCTTTTTTTTTGGTATTAGGATGGTTATGTTGGTTAGTGGTTTTGATGGAGGAAGGGTCATTGGATTTAAATCTAGAATTGTTGTTTTGTAGTTTCAATTTCCCTTCATCAAGTGCTTGGTTTTCAAGTTTACTTGTCATGGTAAATGCCTCATCAAAAATTATAAAACTTTAAACTTGAAGATTGGGGGAAATATGTTTGGTAAAACCCTAAGAGAAGATTTTAATCAACTTTTGTTAGGGTAAAGATAAATAAATTTGGTTAATGAGACCTCTTCATGAGCTATAAAATCAGTAATTGATTCATCATCAAATTGTCTAATAGAATATAGGTCAGTAATAGAAACCTTTTAATATATATCTATTGAGAAATGCTCTAAAAATATTTGGGCTAGTTTGGAGAAGGAAAAAATGGACTGAATGGTGAGAGAACTATACCAATCAAGAGTTGGTCTTAATAAATACATGGGGAAGGTACAAAGGAGGAGAGCATCATCTTATGAAATCAAATAAAAATAATGACAAAATGCTCTCAAATGTTGTTGGGGCTCCTCCTTCCCTTGGAATTTGGGAAATTTGGGTAATTCTCATTAAGGAGGATAATAATGGATAGGAATAGATGGATGGATGGGTTCATTATAGATTGATCATAAGATAAAAGGTTATGAGACCTAGAGATAGATGACTCCAAATTGGTTATTTTATCCATTAACATCTTGACCAAATCTATTTGAGGTTGGCAAGTTGCATAATTAAGTGGTAAATTTTGTTGGGGTTGGGTGTCAATAATGTATGGATAAGTAGTAGAAGGTGTTGAAGAAGCCACATATTGGTAAGTGGTCATAGGAGGTTGGGATGGTGCCACATAAGGGTTGATTAACAAAAATGGTTGGGTGGAAGGTGTTATGTATCTTTATGGGTTATAAACATATTCATAAGTTATCATGGGTAATTATTGTGGGGATAATATTAGTTGGTTTAGAGGCATGTTTGGGTTGGTGGATGGTGGTATGGATCTAGATTAGGTTAGAGGTATAAAAGTTCTAGTTGGTTATTAGTGGGTGGTAACTCTAGTGCTAATAGGTGAAAGTGTTTGCGGTATGGAAAGTACCAAAATTTGAAGTGGGGTAGAAATTGGTGGGTTGGTTAAACTAAGGGGAATAGTATAAATAGGGGTAGAAGATACCCCCATGGTAGGAGTATAGGTGACAAGAGGTAAATTTGATCCAATGTTAGAGGTATGGGTTGGGGTAGTAGGTGTTTGGTTATTGGTTGGGATGTTAGATGGAGTTTGGGGAGTGGTAGTAGATGGGATATTGGAAGATGAAGTGGCTTCAGTGAGCATGGGTTAAGTTGAAGTGACACTCACCAAAATATGGGGAAGCATAATGTAAGGTGGATCAATAAAATAAACCAAATCAAGAGAGGTGTGGTTAGATAAGGTGTTAAGGTAATGTTGAAGAGCTATGGGGTTATAATCAAGGAAGGTAGTGAAATCCACATCACCCTCAACAACAATTTGAATCCTGGTAGGAAGGGGAGAAAAATGAGGGGAAACTTCAACATTAGAAGTATAATCCATGGAGAAATAGGAATAAAGTGGTTGTTGATTGGTTTGATTCCTCACCTATTATCTAGTAAAGACCATGAAAGGAATAAAAAGAAATAATGAAACTCACAACTCAAACACAAAGCAAGCAAAAGGAAAATATCTCAAGGAAATCAAACATACACTAAAGTGAATTTAACAACTTAGGATTCTTTTTAAATCACTTTTTGCTTATGACTTAGAAAGTGTGAAGAAGAAATTTGGTTTGTAAATTGGGTACTAAAGAGAAATTCTAAGGTTGGTTTTAGGGTGTGTTCAGGTGCTCAAGAGAGAAATATATATTGATCTTTAGTACGTGGCTTGATATTGGGGCCTACCCCCTCAGTTCACACACTGTAATGATAAGGGTGTTGGGTGCTTAGCCAAGATATACTAAATTTTAGAGAATATACTCAACTAGAGAGCTGAGTTGGTTCTCCCCTTGGTAATGACCTCCAAGTAAGATTATCAATAAAGGGTATGGTTTACCGCTAGGTGATGAAATCCTAGTTGGGCCTTGTCTAAAGTTTTTTTGATATATAAATTGGTTATGTGGTTTGGCCAAAGTGTGTTATAACAAGAGTGAAAGCTATGATTAATTAATTTGATTTTAAGTTACTAAATGAACTAAAATAAGCAAGCAATCAATGTATGCCAAAGCTTTATTTTAAGCCCAAAATAAATTCAAATTTCTTTAGATGAGCATAGAATAAAGGAATAAAATGGGATGCTAGGTCCCACCGGGCATGCCAAAATGTTTGTCTTAATTTTTACTCATTTTTTAATTTGGAAGCAAGTAAGAAACTAGTAAAAGGGGTGTGTAAAAGAATGCCTGGTAAAAGTGTGCACGTGATCTAAATGATGATGGGAAATCCTCTTTGGCTTGGAAGGAATAAATTTAAGATAAGAAAGATATTATAAAATGGGTTGTTAGAAAAATATTTGAGTGGACTACCTAGCATGATCTAGATCCAAGAAGCATATGCTTGCTAGGAGGCTGTTAATCCATTGTTTATAATAATTAAGTTGATGTAGACAAAAATAAATAATAATTTCATTGAATAACATGAAAGTAAATGCATGAAAGAAGAATAAAATGAAATTATTGTTCAAATAAAATGACTAAATGTATCAAAATTGGGTCAATACTCATGCTAAGATAGTTGAGGTCAGGTCTAAAAATTTAGGAAAGGCTACGTGAACATGTAAGAAAATAGAAAATAGGGTTTAGTTGTGGTTAAGGGGATAAAAATAACTTGTTTTTATTTTCTACCACAATGACTATTGGCCATTGGGCTAACTATCAATGGTTAGGATGAACATTGGTGGTTGAGTAACCATTGTTGGTTGGGGTGACCGTTGGTGGTTGGGTTAACCATCGGTGGTTGCCTATGTGTTTCTAGAAATGATCAAAAAGGGAGTTATAGATTGGATAAATGGTTAGGTAAAGATTTGAATATGGATCTAGTTAGAGATGGGAAGTTGGGAGATAAGTTTAATCAGGTTAAGAGGGTTAGAAATGAAATCAAAACAAAGAAACAAGTACAAAGTTATCTATAACTTGCTAGATTTGGCCAGAGTGACATTAATTTGGCTTCAAGAGAAAATCAAATAGATGTTTGGATCTCTATTTTTATTTCTTGATTTCTAAAGGAAGGGTGGATACCTATGTGTAAGAAGATTTGATAACTTGGACATGCATTCTTTTCATCTCCTACTCTTCTCCTTTTATAGGATGAAGTTACTAATTGGCTAGGATGAAGTTGCTATTTATGATGATTTATAGTTGGTTGCAATCATATAAGGTGGACATAATAATTTATGCCATGCTTATCTCATACACAACTAGAAATGCTTTTAAATCAGGTTGAAGATCTGACTGTCAATAGTCAAGATAACCATTGATGATTAGGCTAACCATCAATAGTTGAGTATCTAAGGTAATTTGGTCAAGAAAAAGGTGTTTAAAATGTTAGGTTAAAGGTGTTAATATAGTGGTTTGATGGGCTTAAGTTAGTAAATGATTTTAGTTAACTAGGTGGTCAACTAAACTGAAGGTCTAATGGGTCAAGGGGGTTATAAGGCATTATGACATCTAAACCTATCATGTTAAATTTTTGAGTGTCTACAATAGTGCACACCAAATCTTGTGGAATAAAGTGGGGGTTATAAAAAATACAAATAAAAAACTAAACTAGACCTATATAAAATACATATACTCATGTCAATGTATACATAATCCTAATACATGGAAGAAAAGAATACAAATGCGCTATCTATCTAATCTTACAAAGGAAGAATAAAGTTAGGAATACTTACTATTGTAAATCAAAATCACACCCTTATGAAGGTAATTTTAGGTCTTCACAGTCTGTTGAACATGGAAACAATCCTAGGCTATAGGTGGCCTAATCAATGGATTGAATCTCTAGATTCTAAGGGCTATCTCCCTTTGGTGTATCAATTAGGACCCTACTCTATCCTACAAACTATTAGGGAAAGGGGCAGAGGGAAAAGGTAAGAAATAAAATTAAATCGAAATCCTATTTAATGATGGTGAAACACCTATATTTTGGTTCATCCACTCAATTTAGGCCTCTAAAACACTGATTAGACAAGAAAAGACTAAATCTTCAACTCTAATTGACTCTCATGCATTA
Source organism: Torreya grandis (assembly GCA_037957365.1). Classification (NCBI taxonomy): domain Eukaryota; kingdom Viridiplantae; phylum Streptophyta; class Pinopsida; order Cupressales; family Taxaceae; genus Torreya; species Torreya grandis. The sequence goes on from JARHVA010004253.1 coordinate 1,390,128, forward strand.
GTATTTCATGAAAAGGTTTTTATATAGTGATCAAATCTTGAGAGAAATGATGGAATAGACCTAATTCAATGCACTAACCAACCACTTACATCTATTATAACTTCAACCAAAAGACATCAAACATAAAACATGACCTACATAATCTGATCAACTAGTAACTAGGTAAGAATCAGGACTTGACAAGGAAGAAAATTCTATCATATATGCAAATCATTGACATAAATACACTATACCAGCACCTTAAAATCTAAAAATAGTCCTTCTATTTATCTAAAAAGGTTACAAAACTCAATATTGATAGAGTCTATTTTTTTTTTAAAGAGAGGGATCCTTCAAAATGGTTGGGAAGCTAACTTATATAGTAAAAGCATACAAAATCCAAGGGATTGAAATTGAAAATTGGGTAGGAGATCAACTCCTACATCACACAAGTCTAACTTGAGCTATCAAAAGATAACAAAACCTTCAAAAATATACTTTTGTCTTATATCTTGCATAAAAAAGCTCTTTGGCATTGAAAAAGGATGGTGGGCCCATCTTGGACTAATCTCCTTTATGCATGGAAAGCTATGCCAAATATTCAAAGAGAAACTCCACTTGATATGTTTGTAAGTTGAGTTGAAACAAAAGAAAGTCTTTCTTTGCATGGAAAATAAGGAAGATGCATGACAAGCCTTGTCTAGTCAACTCCAAGTAACTCCATCATGTATAAGATGATGCTACAACAATCCTTTGGTGAAGAAATTTAGTTTGAACAAGTTGGAAGTGTTTGGAGCCTTAAATTAACAAGATAAATTAGAATAGATGTGACAGTTTGACAAAAAGTCAATTCAAACTCAAGACCAAATAACTCCAAATGGCCTCCACTTGCATGAAAAGGGGATTTGAAAACTGAAGCATGCATGAAATTTTGTGTTAAGATTAGATATGTAGCATTTGAAACTCCATGTTAGCTCCTTTAATTTCCTTAGCCTTTTGCTCTTGAGATCTTCACTTTTACATGGATTCCTTCAAGCTATTATTTGGTCTATAATTCTTTTAGGCTATTTGTTCAACTACTTTTATGTGGAAAAATGTCTTCAAAACTTTTCTTTGGATTTTTTGCTTCTATCTATTTCTTTCAGAGTTTTGTTTCTTCAAGATTTTTTCTTGGTCCTTTCTCATAGACAATTTGTCTATGACTTTTCTCTTTGAAGTTTTCTTTTGAGCACTTTGAGATGAACTTTTCCTTCGATCAATTTTTATGTGGCTTATCTATGTTTGAACTTTTATTTTGAGTTTTTTTGCAAACTTTTTGCCTTGAATAATTTATATGGACAAAATGTCTATAGGAAATCATGTCTTTGGGAGCTCTATTTTGGGCCACTTTGCTAAAAATACCCTTCGACCTTTCTAAAAATGCCCTTCAAATTTATTTCAAATTTCCTCTTTAAAATGAAAGTACCCTTTAGCTTTCTAAAATGGACCATTTTCTCATGAAAAGTACCCTTCAAAGTTTCAGAAAAGAACCTTCCAGCTTTGGAATTTCTCCCATAAAAAACATTTAGGCAATATTTTTGAAAGAATTCCTTCAAGATTTTTGTAAAGTTCTTTTGGCTTGTTTAAAATGTCCTTTCAAAAAATTGTAAATGGTCCCTTCAATTCTTGAAAGTTCCCTTCAGGAACCTTGAAATGACCCCTTTATGAAAGGAAATTACCCTTCAGCTTTCTTGAAAATGACTTTTCCTTTTTGAAAAGAACCCTTCGAAACTTTTGAAATGGTATTCAAAATTTATGAAAATAACCTTTTTTGAAGATAAAGTGACCCTTTGGGTTCTTTATAGTGCCCTTTGGCTTGTTGGAAAGGACCATTTATTCAAGAAAAATACCTTCAAGAATTTTGGAAAGACCAATTCCTTCATAATTTTCTAACTAGACCATTCGGAAAAATTGAAGTGCCCTTCAGAAAAGTTTCAGACAAAATGTCTGAAACAGTCCCTTTAGAAAGATATCCTTTGTGAAAATTTCTTCTGACAAAATATTTGAAACAATTCCTAACACTTAAGAAAAACCCTAAAAACAAAAACTCTCAAAGAATGAACACTTGGTAAAAAAGAATCTCAAAAGAAAATAAACTTATACTTTTGATTAATCAAGTTCTCCACTTCTTACTTTAGGATTTGGGCTAACAAGACCATAATTGACAAGCTATGAGGGGAAATTTTACCATTCCAAGGAAATGTTTAGATAATTGGGGTAGCAATTTGGCTTTGACAGGCCAAAATTTCTAACATTTTGGTGACTCAGATGAGAAACATCCCTTCTATGCTTAAGAACTAAACCATTTCCATGACTCTTGGACTCAAAAAGTAATGAAAAATTTTAACCATGGCTACAAATTATCCTTTTAACCTGGCATGAGAAAATCTTCATCCTCTAAAATAATAAGTAAAACACACAAAATAGGAAAACTAACTAAACAAAGCAAATGTGCAAACAAGCACTTATTTAAGACAAAATAGATCTAAACTAATGTTCTTGAAAAACATTTAGAGGAAAATAAACAAATAAACTATACACAAGGAACTTATCTCTTTAGTAGAAATGTTTTAAATGTATCCCATTGATTGGGATTAGAATCTCCTCACCATCCATTTTTTCAAGTTGGAATTCATTGTGGGATTTACAGCTAGAGATTATGTATGGGCCACTCCAAATAGAAGAAAACTTTATTTTCCTTCTTGATTTAGCTCTATATTTATCCCACTTGAGGACCAAATCTCACTCTTTGAAACTTTGTGAAGAGGTTCCTTTGTCAAAAGATCTCTTTACTTATGCTTGATGAAGATCCATGGATAGCATGGACTAATTTCTTATCTCTTCCAACTCCATAAGCTCAACATACCTAATCTCCATGGGCTCATTCTCCAACAACTCAAGTTGATGCATTATTTCTAAAGTAGGAAACTTAAGAGAAATGGGTAACCTTGATTCCTTACCATATACCAGCTTGTATGGAGAGTTGGCTATTGATTTTTTATAGGTGATCCTATCCAACCATAGAGATGACTTCAACTTGAGATGGTATGACCTATGATTGTCTTCAATAGTCCTTCTTATGATCTTCAATAGGTTATTATTTATAGACTTAGCAAGGCCATTTCCTTGTGGATAATAATTTGATGAAGTGCTAAGATAAATTCCATGTTAGACAACCCATTGGCTGATCCTAGTTCCCACAAAATCCATTGTATTATCAAAAATAATAGTTGAAGGAACTCCAAATCTAGTAAGCAACCCTTCATAGAAATCTAGAACATTGGTTTTGTTTGCTTCTTTCAATGCCACTAATTTTATCCAATGTGTGAAATAATCTATAACAGTTAGAATCCATTTATTTCCTAAAATTTAAGGAGGATTTATGATACCAATGAAATCCAATCCCCATTATACAAAGGGCTGATCCACTGTAATTGGTTGAAGATGTAAGGTTGAAAGTTTCACTTTTCCTACAAACAATAAAACATTGTTTGCACTTCCTAACCCATGCATGGTAATCACCAAATATACTTGGACAATAGTACCCACCTCTCATTATCTTAAGGGTTATAGTTATTATTTAAAAATTTCTTCCACCATGTCCATCATGGAATTCTTCAAGTAATATTTTAGTTTGGCTTGGCTCTATACATCTTAACAACATGCCATTGATATCTTTCTTGAACAAAACACCATCAATAAGAAAAAATGGAATTGATTTCAACATGAAATATCTTCTTTTTAAATCACTTAGATGAGAGGGATAAATATCATCTTGGAGATTGCTTACCACTTCGTGAAACCAACTAGAAGGTGAGGTATGACCATTTACAACCTCTTCATCATTTAACACCAAAATAAACACATTAGTCTCTTTCAATTCTTGAGCTAGATGCTCACAAAGTCCTTTGCCTCTAATAAGCTCAATGACCTTAATTACACATAATACTCCATTACCTAGGTTATCTAACCAGCCCTCTTCTCATTTATATCTTTTTTCAAAAAGAACTCCTTGATGCTCGGATGAGAAACCATTAGGTGTATTTATTGTTAGATAACTAGTATCTAAACTTTTTAAGAAACCTTATAACTAAAATTAAATGTTTTTCAAAAAAATAATACCTTGTTTTATACTCTTCCAAGCCTTGACTAAAGAATTCTATTGATTTCTACAAATCCTCATCATTTTGTTGCATAAGAATGTCTGAAATGGTGTCCATGTTAGCATATGTATATAAAATGAAATATTTTGTGAAATCTAGATTTATAAGTGTAGGAGAAATAGCTATGGACTTATTAATATCCTAAAAAACTCTTATTTAATTTTTTGGACCAGATGAAGCTCTAATTCTTCTTTAACATGGTTGTAAATGGCTTAGCTAAAATGGCAAGATCTAAGATATATATCCTTATGAAATTAATTTTCCCTAAGAAGATTTGTAAAGAATTTTTGTGCTTAGGTAAGGAGAGTGAAATAATGGAGTCTACCCTTTCAAAATATATGCTTAAACCACCACATGTCCAAGGATCTTACCTTCATGAACTGAAAAGACACACTTTTTGGGATTTAGAGATACCCCAAATTGCCTATAAATTTTAAACACTTGCTAGAGATGAATCATGTGATCACTTGAAATATTTGAAAATACTATTATATCATCCAAATAAACAAGTAAAAACTTGTTAATAAGACCTTGGAATGCCATATATATGGCTCTCTGAAAGGTTGCTCCAACATTAGATAAATCAAAGGGCATATTTCTGTATGTAAATGTCCCCCACTTGGTTGTGAAGGATATCTTAAATTGGTCCTCTTCCTTGAACAAAATCTAATTTTAGCCACTATATCCATCCAATAAATAAAACCTCTCTGAACCTAAAACCAACTATAACATTTGTTCCACTGATGGCAATGTTTAGTGATCTTTAAGTGAAGCCCTGTTTAAATCATAGAAGTCAACACACAATCTAATCTCACTATTCTTCTTCCATATCAGAACAAGATTTACCACCCAAGTTGAGTTCTTGACTAGAAATATAATAGTTAACTCTATGATCTTGTGAAACTTAGCTCTCATCAAAGGCTCAAGCTTAGGATTGATGGGCCTTTGTCTTTATCTCACTAGTTTAGTTTCAGCCTCTAACTCAATGGTGTATTGATCTAAACTTGGGTCAAATCCCTTGAGATCACTATATTTCCATGAAAATACATTAGAAAAAATTATGCATAACTCAATGAAAGCTTCCTTTGTGGAGTGTATACCTTACCCAACTTAAAATTTTTACTAGTTGTAATCTCTACATTGTCATATTGCTCTTCTTTTGTTGACAAGGATGACTTCTCCTTCCTTAAATAATCATCACCACTAAAAATGTTCTAAAGTGTGACCAATCCCTTGGGAATTTTTTTTTTTAGTTATAAAACTTGATCACCATACTACTACAAATACTTTGATTGGTTTCTTGAAGAAAACTTAGCCTCCTCTTATAAGAATCTCACAATTTGATTGTCATATTTGAACACTTGCCAATTATCACGATTATCTAGAATATAAGGCCTTACAACCACATTTATATATGACTAATTTTTTTCACTTTTTATATCAACTGGGATACTAAATTATACCCCAATGGTAGCCAGCCTATCTACATGTTTATTCTCACCTCTTGGTATTGCCTGAATGTTAGAAGTTTAGAAATATTCAAGTAAGTCCCATATTCTATGCCTATAATATTTAAGTAAAAAAAATTACATGCATTTTAACCTCTTACTTGGTGAACTATAAGTTCAATATCACCAAAAATTTCAAGGTGTTGACTTTCATCTTCCTAGCCCACTACAAACGGTGAACTATTGCTTGATGCTTTGAACATTATTTGGACAACTAAACTAAAAATTAATAGAAGATAAATATCTATAATTTTTGGAGAAATGAACATCATTCCAACTCTGGTACCATGTTTATTCTTTGATCCATCAAAGTAAAATTGCCACAAACCTTCATTAGATTCATCATCTTTAACCAAAGGCTAGAATTAATGCATCATTCTCATGAAGGAAATACACACCAAGTCCTTTTTATTCAATAAAATTATAAGGATAATTCTCATGCAAATTGGAATCCCACTCATCAGGAAACAAATCTGTAACTCCATCCAAAGGTGATACATTTTCTACATTACTAGTTTCTAGTACATCATCTAAGATGATACAATTAGTGTTCACAACACTTGGCATATATGGATCTATATGAAAATGTGAAATAGGTTCAAAATGAATCATTACCTGGTACCATACCTAGTTCTAAACATAAAATAAATCCAATCAGATGATAAATATCCCCCAATATTTTAGGTGAAATCCCTTGAAAGGCACATAACAAAGTAAGGAGGCAAGTCTACCATAACATCCTATTGAATAGTAATATTGGGATAAGCATGTAATGTAAATTTAATATCTTTGATGATTCATAATTTATTTATTATTTACCCATCCAATTTAAATATCCCCTTAGTTTTTATCTCATAAACAAGGCTGAGCTTGTCTGTAATCTATTTAGGCTTGATTGTGTTAGTAGCTCCACTATCCATTATACAGTTATGAATCAAAGTATCAACCACTATCAAAGAAAGGTATAAAGGAGGATTTTTATTTGATTTTACCTTAGTTTTTTCCACATTTACCATCTTATTTACTTTAAGTGCCTTTTTCTTAGTTGACTAATTTGAATTAGTTAAGACAACACCTTCTTTCTCAATCGATTTTAGAGATAATTTGAGATCTAAAAGCTCTTGGATGAGAATATATTTTTATCCTAGGATGGAAAGAGAATCCCACATGATAATGATGATACTATACTTCTTCATCTGATCCATTATACTAACTAATATCCACGAAAATTGGGTTTCATTTTTTGAATCACTGGCTACTCACGAACTAGAGGTATTCGATGAACTTTACTAACCTTGATTTTTTGATTTTTTTGAGTTGTAAGGGAGGAAATTTATTATTTTGTACTATTAAAAACAAAATTATGAGTACTTAAATAATTTTTCACCTCTTACACCTCATCAATGGCTCTTCTTTTAGCTCTAGTTACAACTATAACTTGACCACTTGTATTATTAGTTTCAACACCCTGAGTAAAAGTAACATGATCATCCACTTGCCAATTTACATTAATGGAATTAGGCTACCCTTGAACTTATTGAGTCTCTCCTTTTGATGCCAAACTTGTATCTTGGTACTGACCTTCTTGAAAATAAAACTCTTCTTGTGTCATTTATGGCATAGTGATGTTTTGTGATACTAAGGCTTGGTTTTGAGCATCATTGAGATTTGAGGACTGCCAACCTAAACCTTGCATCAAGTTATTTTGAGGTGGGGTGGGAATAATGGAATTTGAAGTGGAAGGATAATTAGGATCAAGGTCATCATATGGCTTGGCTAGAGTTATGGCTCCTTATGTTTGATAAGGTGGTCTATTCTCTCTGAAACCTTGATAAGGAAGCCTTTGATCTTTAAAGGGATGATAAGTGGTCTAATTTTTTTGTTGATAGGACCTATTAACTTGATATTTTAATCTATTGAGTTTCAATATTTCATTCCTAAAGGATGGTAAAAATCCTTTCAACTCTCCTATCTCACTAGCTTGACTAGTAGGGGCTACAATTTGAGCTTGAGGTGATGGAATAAGATCTAAGGATGGAATTTGAGGAATTTAAGGAACTTGAGGGGATGGTATATAATTTAATTATAGTAATATAGGAATTGGAGGCCTTGGAAAAATCTTACCATCTTGTATCAAACTATTCTCTGCCCTTATTATAACCTCATAAGCATCCGGTAAGGTAGTACTACCCATTGTCTATATCATCACACTAATGACAGAGTTAATGGATTTTAAATAGTAAAAGAATGCATATTTAGGGGATGACCTAATCAACATAGGTATCCTAATCCATTTATCTTGGAATCTAAGATTAAAATCAGACATAAACTCATGAGGAGCTCTCTTTATGGTAGTTAACTATTCAATTAAAGAGAGGTGATAATATTTGTCTTCAAATTATTTGACTAAGGATGCACCCAATTTATCCTAGGTAGAAATGGAGTTCAGTGCTAAGTTTATATACCACTAAAATTATTTTCCTTTGAAGGAATTAACAAGCAATCTAATAGCAATATTATCCTCAACAATATTATAGACCGAATAGAGATTAGCTACATCTTGAATATGCTCAATAGGGGTTGTTCAGTTTTCTCTTGAGAAGAATGGGATGCTCTTGATGGTAGATACCAAAATGTCATCAAACTAGGCTAAATTTAGTGGGATAACTATATTTAATGGAACAAACACTTGGTTTTTTATATCCATTTGGATAGTGGGGGTTATAGTGATTAGAATAGTAGGATAACTAAGAGACACATATTGTCTTTAAGGATATGGGTTTGTCTTACTAAACCTTGATATTTTATATGATGTAGAAGACAACTCAATAAATTCAAAATGAATCCATTTGCTAGCTAACCTCATAGTAACCTTTAGCATGAAATAATTTCTTGAATGATACTATAAACTCTACAACCTAAAGAATCTTTATCTTGTGATGAAGATAGATATTCTCCTCTACTAAAAATTCTTCTCCTTAACTCCAAACTTAGCTATGCCGAGGAGTAAGTGTCCCATTTATCATGCCAAAAATTGTTATCAATTAGACTCACACCCTTGTGAAGGTAGCTTGAGGCCTTCACAGTCTGCTAAAACATGGAAACAATTCTAGGTTATGGGTGGCCTAATCAATGGATTGAATCTCTAGATTTTAAGGTCTGGCTCCCCTTGATGTATCAGTTAGGATCCCTACTCTATGCTACAAAATATTAGGGAAAAGGGAAGGGGGAAAAGGTAAAAAATAAAATTTAAGGGAAATACTATTTAATGATGGTGAAATACCTATATTTTGGTTCATCTACTCAATTTGAGATTTTAAAACACTGATTAGTCAATAAAAGTTTGAATTTTCAACTCTATTTGACTCATATGCATCAGTATTTCATGAAAAGGTTTTTATCTGGTGATCAAAGCTTGAAGGAAATGATGTAATAGGCCTAATTCAAGGTATTAACTAGCCACTTACATCCACTATAACTTTAGCCAAAAGACATCAAACACAAAACGTGACCTACATAATCTGATCAACTAGTAACTAGGTAAGAATCGGGACTTGACAAGGAAGAAAATTATATGCAAATCACTGACATAAATACATTATACTAGCAACTTGGAATCTAAAAATAACCCTTGTATTTTTATAAAAAGGTTACAAAACTCAATATTGATAGAGTCTAGTTTCTTTTTAAAGAGAGGGATCCTTCAAAATGGCTGACAATCCAACTTATATAGTAAAATCATATAAAATCCAAGGGATTGGCATTGAAAATTGGGTAGGATATCAACTCTCACATTACACAAGTCCAACTTAAGCTATCAAAATATTTAAAAAAAACCTTCAAAAATATACTTTTACCTTATGTCTTGCATGAAAAAGCTCTTTGGCATTGGAAAAGGATGGTGGGCCCATCCTAGACTAATATCCTTCATGAATGGAAAGCTATTCCAAATATTCAAAGAGAAACTCAACTTTATATGTTTGAAAGTTGAGTTGAAACAAAATAAAGTCTTTCTTTGCATGGAAAATAAGTAAGATGCATGATAAGCCTTGTCTAGTCGACTCCAAGTAACTCCATCCTATATGAGATGATGAAACACCAATCCTTAGGTGAATAACTTCAATTTGAACAAGTTTTAAGTGTTAAAAGCCTTCAATTAAAAAAATAAATTAGAGTATATGTGACACTTTGAGAAAAACTCAATTCAAACTCAAGACCAATCAACTTCAAAAGGCCTCCACTTGCATGAAAAAGGGCTTTAAAAATTGAAGCATGCAAGAAATTCCATGTTAAGATTAGATATGTAGCATTTGAAACTCCATGTTATCTCCTTGAAGTGTGCTCTTAGCCTCTTCATTTCTACATGTATTCCTTCAAGCTATTGTTTGATCTATAATTATTTTAAGCTACTTTTTTGTAGAAAAAGGTCTTTAACACTTTTCTTCAGATTTTTTGCTTTTATCTATTTTTTTGAGAATTTTTTTTCTTCAATATTTTTGCTTGGTCCTTCCCATAGACAATTTATCCATGACTTTTTTCTTTTTACTTTTCTTTTAGGCACTTTGAGATGAACTTTTCCTTCAAACAATTTGTTTGTGGCTTATCTATTTTTGAAATTTTCTTTCAAGATTTTTTCATGGACTTTCTGCCTTGAATAATTTCCATAGACAAAATTTTCAAAGGAAATCATGTCTTTGGGAGCTCTATTTTGGGCCATTTTTCCAAAAATACCCTTTAGCCTTCCTAAAAATGCCCTTCAAATTTCTTGAAAATTCCCTCTTCAAAAGGAAAGTACCCTTTAGATTTTTGAAATGGACCGTTTCCTCATAAAAATTACCCTTTGGAGTTTTAGAAAAGAACCTTCTGACTTTGGAATTTATTCTACAAAATTCATTTGGGCAATCTTTTCAAAAGAATTCCTTCAGGATTTTTGTAAATTCCTCTTGGCTTTTTTGAAATGTCTTTTTGTAAAATTGTAAATGGTCCCTTAGCTTCTTGAAGGTGTCCTTCGAGAACCTTGAAATGACCCCTTACCAAAAGAAAATTACCCTTTGGGTTTCTTGAAAATGACTTGTCCTTTTTGAAAAGAACCCTTCAAAACTTTAAATGGTCTTCAAATTTTTTGAAAATGATCTTTTTCGAAGAGAAAGTGACACTTTGGGTTCTTTAAAGTGACCTTTTTGCCAAAAAAAGTGCCCTTCAACTTGTTGGAAAGGACCATTTCTTTGGGAAAAATACCTTCAATAATTTCAAAAAGACCAATTCCTTCAAAATTTTCTAACTAGACCATTCAAAAAAATTGAAGTTCCCTTTAGAGAAGTTGTTTCAGAAAAAATGTCTGAAACAAGCCCTTCAAAAAGATATCCTTCAGGAAAATTTCTTTGGACCAAATATCTGAAAAAATTCTTGACACTTAGACAAAAATCCCAAAAACAAAAACTCTAAAATAATGAACACTTGGTGAAAAAGAGTCTCGAAAGAAAATAAACTTGTACTTTTAATTAATCAGGTTTTTGACTTCTTACTTCAATATTTGGGCTAATATGACCATAAATGATTAGCTACAAAGGGAAATTTTACCATTCCAAGGAAAGTTTGAGATAATAGGGGTATCAATTTGGCCTTGATAGGCCAAAATTGTTAACACTTACCTTTGAAGATGAACTCATCGAGCCTCAATAACCCCCTTAGCCAAGGTGTTTTGTAAGAGATTGTCATGGTATGTAAGGATAATTAATATAAATCAGATCTAGGCTACACAACCTATCAAAGCATCCAAAATACTTATCCATAAGATGATATCATAGCTCTAAAGAAAGTATTGAACCCTAAAGCTTTATTCCCCAAGTAGAATGGTCAATAAGCAGATGTTCATTTGCACTTCTTCACTTAATTCTTCAATCTTATAAAATGGTGTTAAATGAACTTATATATACATACATATATATATATATATATATATATATATATATATATATATATATATATATATAGTAGTATCTTACCCTAAAATAATTTAGACATGTTTTCTATGCTAGATCGACCCAGGTGACCTAGCACATTTTTAGGTCTAACTCACTAGGTTTGTGCTAGGTCGACCAAGAGGCCAATAAACCAAAAGAGAGAAAAATCCCTAAACTATGATAGGTTGACATGGTCAACCTAGCACAACCAACAAGTTAAGAAGGTGTTAAGGTAATAAATTAAGGATAAAACATAGAAAGTGATAGGAATAGGTAGAACTAAGAAGAATAAAGTTGGGGTTTAATGGTTTCAAGAGGCTAATTTGTGAATGGCAAGTGGTAAAAGGAACAACAAACTTATGAAGCACCAATGGTTTGCCCACCCCTTTCCCAGTGCACCCCTTAAGACATGAACTTAGAGAGATTGAGACTCAATAGTTTATTACAAGATATGAAGTGTCAATAATCAATAAAAGTTTAAAAATATTATTTGTATAAATATGCCCTAGTCGAAGCTCATCATGTGTCATGTAAGTGCAACATGGGATGGTACTTTAGAAGAAAATATGATAACACATAAAATTGATGCTAATTAAAGTGTAGTAAGCATCAAATAAGATAAATGAAATAAATACATTAAAAACACATACCTTTAACTTACCTTAGTGTAATAGGTAAATAATTATACTACAAGAAATGTGAAGGTGTCTAATGTAGAGTACACTAGGTGAACCTATAGAAGTTAGTGTAAAAAATAGCCAAAAAATTAAAAAAATTGGAGTATAGACATATGATAGTGTAAAATAATCTCTAAATCATCATGATTCTAATGCATTTTATGGTTTGTAAAATGGATTAGTAGAAACAAAGATAGGGGTAAAATAAAGAATCTGTCTAAAAATAAATGAAAGAATTGAGATGCTAAATAGTGTTTTTAATTAAGGAAAAAGAGAATTCATTTGGCATTTTGAATTGTGAAAGAGAGAAAAGAGATCTCTGAGACCAAACAAGGATTGGATGGTGAGGTAATGACATGTTAGATGAGGAAGACACCCAAAGGTGGTAGCAGGTGCACTACAGGTATGCAACTACAGATCTCAAACTAGTTTTTGAAATTTTATATTGAATTAAGTGATTTTTTTATTAAATTTTATTTTAAGCATTTATATATGTTAAAATTGAGAAAAATTATATTCTAATGGTATCAAATAGGAAGATACAGAATGGGTTTGAAGGGTTTAGGAAGAAAGTGAGTGAAATACACATTTTAGGAAAAATGTACTAGGTTAACACACATAATACACTAGGTCGACAAGGTCAACCTAGTAGGATAAAATGAGGTAGAACCCATATGGTCGACCTAGTAGGTATGGATCAACCTAGTGTAATATGCAAGTTGAAAAGCTAAAATAGAGTGAATAACTAGTTTGTAAGGGCCATAATTAAAACTCAATACCAGGGAGGGTAAGATAAGAGGATTGACTTAGAATTTGAAGTTAACTATGACAAAAGTAGGGAAATTTTGGTCAAACTAGGTTGACTAAGAAACTAGAATAAGCATGAAAAAGTGTGCAGAAAGATGAAAGAGGGATAGAATGGCCCAAAATGACCAAAGGGGAGAAAGAGGGACCAAATAAGCTAGAAATAAGGTAGAATGAATAAAATGAATAAGGCAAAAGTAATTAGGCTTGTTTTTAATTAAAATTATAAAAATAATGTGTAAATATTGTATTGTGATTATACATGATATAGAAGAACTAATACATCCTTTGTTATTTCTTTGTTGCAGAGATGATCAAGATTCTAAAGGTTGGTGGATGTGTCTTAGTTACCATATTTTTTAGATAGATTTTCAAATGGAGATCAAGCTAGATTAGTAGCCATGGGTTTAGGAGGTATATCTAATATGTTCAAGATCCCCCTCAGCACTAACATATTAGTCATTTTCTTGGGATGTTGGGAATGATTGACTAACACCTTAAGATGGGAGGTGGATGGGGATGTGATACAGGTGGGTATCACACTAGAAGATGTCCATGCCATCCTTCAATTTATTATAATAAGAGCATCGATAACCACAAGGATAATAGATAGCTTAGAGGAGATGAGAGCTTTAGCCATGTAGGCTACAGGCTCAGAGATGATATTGAGAAGATGGAGAGTTAATATGGATGATGTGTATACATCACAAATTTTATACCTTTTTAAGGTAATCATAGGCCTTGTGACATATCAAATGCTCTATCACAAGATGGATTATAAGGTATCACTATTCATGGTAGCCTTAAACAAGATGATTTTAGATGAGGGAGTACTATATAATTTAGGTTCTATAATCTAGGTCCAACTTATACATGATCTAGTTGAGATGTTGGTCAGAGGGTAGAAGACTATGGGATTGATCATACTAATGAAAACATAGATTTATGAGATATTTCCCATGTATTGAGTAGCTAGGTTACCCTATATGGTCGATGATGGGTTAATTCAAGTACAAAAATAGAGGGAAGACTAGGTGGTATGGGTCATGCCCCACATCCTAATGATATAGTTTATGAGACATGTAGACATCATGTGTTAGCCATATGGGCACATAGAAGCTATATGGGCAAGATGGCACATAGTTGCACCAACACTAGAGAGGGAAAAAGTGGTTGGACACTATACATGGTGGATAAATCCACATCTAATGGTAGGAGTGGTAGGATAGATAGTCCTACCTCATTTGGTGACACTGATACTAATGCTTGACTAGTGGGCTTGACATGTGAGGGAGACTTAAGAAAAGAGAGGACTCAGACCACTAATAGTGAGGCCAACACTGAGGCCACATCAAGACTAACCATGGATTGGTCAGGAATGATGAGTGGTAGAGGAAGAAGTAGAGGAGGTAGAGATACCATATGTACCACTACCAACCTTATAGCAAGACAAACAATGGCCATTGAGGATATGCCAATGATGGAGATAGGAGAGTGTGGAGACTATATACATCTTAGATGATCCCATAGATGAGCCAAATGAGATGATAAAGAGACCACTCAGATGGAGGATAACATAGACATGAGCCATGATATCTAGGTTTGAGTTGAGGAGGTGACCTATCAAGGAGGTATTAGGAGACCACACAGATAGGGAGACTATGTTAGGCAATCATGTAGATGCTGATATCATAGGATCCAAGACATAGAGAGGTATGAATATGTTTGAATTATTTATTAATTTTCTATTTGGTAATAGAGAGATATAGATAAATATTATGAGATATGATAGTTATCTAATATCCATATAGTGTGATTTTAAAGGCATACCAAAGGATGAAGAGGAGAGATGGGGGTACCTAGTGAGTAGAGCACTCTATGACATCCTAGATGAGACTCTATATCCATATGACCCCATGACACTAGAGGATCTAAGTGTACAATCTTCCCCAACTCAGGTGAGTTGGTTCAAATTAGTTGATGAGGTAGTGAGGTAGATACAGGTGTAGAGAGAGAGGTGCAACCATCAATAGAGATGGGTGTAAGAGAGAGATAGGCCTAGAAGGCCCTAGTAGATGAGAGAGATATGCATCTAGATATAGTAACATAGATGATGTAGGCATATATAATGATGTAAACTCAAATGACATAAACACATATAATAACCCAAGCTTAGTTAGTACAAGGACAGGTGTAGATAACACACTTATAGGGATAGGTAGAGGGATTGAGATCTCAGACTACCTCATTATAGCATATCATTTAGAGGAATTAGACTAAGGCCTCAATAGGTAGCATGGTTAGGCCATGAGATAGATAGGATGGAGCCCATTTCTAGTGTTTGTGTTTTGTATATAGTTGTATATGTTATATCAAACTCATGGTATGTGTGTGTGTGTGTGTGTGTGTGTGTGTGTGTGTGTGTGTGTGTGTGTGTGTGTGTGTGTGTGTGTGTGTGTGTGTGTGTGTGTGTGTGTGTGTGTGTGTGTGTGTGTGTGATGTATCATTTTGGATTATTGGTGTTGGTTGTGTATGTTTTCTTTATGATGGTCATGTTTTTAGATGCATTTGGATATATTTATGCCTAGGACATGTATTTAGCTTTATTTTATATGCTATAATAAATATATATGGTGTGGTTTATTTTCTAGAATTATGGATTACACATGCATGGTTAAAAACAAATAGGCAAAAAGGACTTGGAAAAATATAATCAATCAAAAATTCACTACACACTAGTTCAAGTTGGGCAATGTGTAATAATGAAAAATGACTAAGTATAAAGATCCAAGAAAATGGCAAACAAGATGGTAAAAGGGGATTTGTTTTTAAACCAATGTAAAAGATTTTTGCACCTAATTAAAACAAGTAAAATCATACTAAATATCACATTGGGAAGTATGACAAATAATGTAATAAGATGAAAGGTATGTAAAAGGGCACAAATGATAATAAAAACAATTCAAAATTAATTCAATCAATTATATTATATCATGATGGGAAGTACAAAATAAAAGTAGAATTTATGAAAATTTAGTCTTAAAATTATTATACTAATTTAAGTGAGGAAGTATGAGAAATTCAAGAAATGGTTGTAATCTTACATGCACTCAAAAATTAAGAAAAGAAAAGGTAAAATAAAAATGTAGTAAGCATAACACATACTAATTCAAGATGGGAAACATTTCAACTATGTGTAACCTCATAATCAATCCAATCTTATCTCATATTTGACACATGTAATTTTAGATGGTGTCTTTGATTATTGGAAAATTTTGTGAGGAGGGTTAAGTCCTATCCATAATCTTACACTGAAAATCACAAAATAAAAACCCAAGAGGTAACAAATCAAGATTGGTAAAGAAAAGGATAAGAAATAGTAAATCAAGGATGTGGGTAATAGGATGGAAAATATGTTAATTTGTGAGGGATGTCAGGTCCTATCCATGGCATTATAAATCAACTCACAAATGATATCCCATTGGGAGTAATCAATAATCAAAAAAATATTTCCCAAGAGGAAATATGAAGGAAAACAAATGAAAAAGGGAGTGTAAGAATCAAGACTTAGACATCTTATGATAAGACCTTAGGAGGTAAGAGACATACTAAGGACATGAGAAGACATTAAGTGACTAGTGGTCATATATGCAAAAAGGAAAACCACTTGCTATAGACACAAATATTTTGAGGAAAATAGGTGTGCTACTAAGATTAACTCATGATGGTAGATTGGTACAAGGAAAATTAAAATGGACCTACCTTCCCACAACATGTCCCCCAGTCTTTAAGACCCCTTACAGAGCCGTCAATATACTATAAAGATTGGGTACTTGTGTGAGAAAGTAGGTTGCACTAAAATATTTTTTTATTCTCCTCTTCTAATCTACTAGCCTAATATACCCAAAATAACCTTAGCTCTACCATGAGGTGAACTATGGAGTTTGAGCTTTGACTAGAAGAAGGAGATGTGATTTGAATCATGTTTTTTAGTATGATTATAATTTTAATTAAATTTAATAGTTTTTGCCTTTTGATATCATTACCTTTTTTTAAATTATTTGGATTTTAACTTTATTATGAAGGTTATTTAAGATTCCTTCTCCATATGGATTTGGAATGACCAATCATGAGAGAGAAAGTGATACACATGAATGAGTTATTGGCTAAGGTTAAAGGAAGCTAAGTAACCTAAGATAAAAGATTGACTATAACACTTAGGATTGATAATAAACTAAGCATGTGATCTAATGTCTCAACTGTGTATACACTTTTTGTGGAAAAAGGAAGAAAGGAAAAAAAGGAGATCCAAAAGAGGATTGGTGAAAATAAATAGTAATGAGAAATATTTCTTACAAATTGATCACATGGTAATATGAGATAGTAACCAAAGGGAAGAGGGTAAATATAACCAAGCTACCATGGTAACTATCTATAAAAAATAAAGATAAGAAATTAAACAATCATGAAGATACAAGGGAAGAGTTTTTATAAAAACTCTAAAGGAAAATAAAGCAAAGCAATAATAAGAGAAATACAATCATATGCTAAATGAAAAATGATAACATAAGTTAACTATAGTAAAACAAAAAGAAGAAACATGATATAAGATAAGAAAGAATTTAACACATTGTCAAATGTTATAATCAAATAGATAAAAAATATATGAGTGAAGCACATGTACACTCCAAATATAAATGTGAAATCACCATGCATATGATCATAAATACTAGTAAATGTATCCACATACATTATCCAATACATCAGATAAGTCTCTATGAAGCTAAATGTGTACTACAACTAAGGTCTCATCAATCTTCAATGAATACTAGGAAAATAATTATTTTTTGATCTCCTTAACTAAAAAATTAGGAATGTTCAAAGGATCATGTTGGGGAGTAAAATTATGCAAAGGCTAGTCAAGAAAATTCATGGAAATAGGATCTATTAGAGAAGAAGGATTCATAGGTGGAGAAGGATCCATAGGTGAAGGACTCATACGTGGAGAAGGATCCATAAGTGAGGGAAAGTCCACAAGTTAAGTAATTATAGGTGGAGGCACATAAGGTGGTGAAGGGACCATAAGAGGTGATGGAAGCACTAGAGGTGGAGCCATGTGAGAAGAAGGAGGAACCATCTTGTGAGAATGATCTATGGGAGGAATGGTAGAAGGTCTATGGATGGCTACAAGGTGATCCTTAAGATGTTGTTAAAGAATGTGGAAATGATCAGTGTGCTGTGTTCCACATAGGTTCCATAGAAAATATACCTCACCATACTTAGGTAAACATTTAGGAAGTACTTTTGGGGGAGGTATGGCTTTGTTTGATGATGGGGAAGAAGGATGAAAGGTATCGAGGTATTGTCACAACTTGTAATAATGGGTAGAAGAGTGTTTATCTATCTCATGGAAGCAATATATACACTTATGAGTGGTTTTATAAGCACTTATGGAAGGAGGTGAAATAGGAATGAAAGAATTTGAAGAGGAATCATTGACCCATTTGGTGGGCAAAGGAGCCATCTTAAGCATCAGAAGAAAACCATTGTTAAGAGAGGGTGATTATGGGGAAGGAGTGTAACTAGAATCAATAGAAGGAGCACTATGATGATAATTAGGAAGAGGCTCAATAATAATAATAGAGGAAACATGTTTAAATATAATGTAAAAAGGAACAATTTTAACTATAGTTAACCCTACTAAAAGAGGGGTAGGATTTTCAGAAGGTCCAAAGAGGACTACCCTAGGTATGGAAAAATGATAAGGTCTAGTTATAGCATAATATAAGAGCATCGTCCTAAGTGGATCCTTAGAAACTAAAGGTATCAATTCCATCTCTACCCTATGATAAAGAGGAAAAATGCAAGAATTAGGAACTATAAATGAAAGAGAATGATGAGATGCATAAAAAGATTCAAGTAAATAAGAGTGGTAATAAATAATCTCAATATCATAGGCCTGGATGCCACCTAAAAGAGGATCATCTAAATAATATCGATCATCATAATCTGGAGTATGAAGATCAATAACATAGGTTGGGATAACCTTGTCATTAGAGGAATCTTGGTGAATAGAGTGACTAATCTTGGTTAGGACTATGGGAATGTCATCATAAGGAGGCTTGTGAGAATGAGGCTACAAGGAAGTAGGGAGCTACAAGATGAGATGAGAGATCATAATTTTTGATATTTAAGTTAATCTCATCGAGTTCATTGTCATTAGAGTCTAGTAGACTAAGAGGAATGTTACCAATGAGCTTAGGATGCCTATTGTAACCTCTAGTTGAGTTGATAAGAAAGTTTAGATGCTGGGAGTTATGGAATAAAACACTAGGCAAAAGTTCAAGAGTAAGAATTTTGAAGACACCATAATCTTAGAATTGTTCAAAATTCTAAAGGTTAGTGTCTCCTTAAATCTTCTAAATGGCTCCATTGTGAGGAAATTTTATCAATTGGCAAGTAGATGATGTGATATCTTGTATGTGATGAGTCCATAGCCTACCAAGAAAGATGTTATATGAAAGGGGAAAGTTGAAGATCATCACCTTCACATGAAAAATGATAGGTGGGATGGTAATGGGAAACCACACACACCCTAAGGGGGGAATTTGCCTTCTATCATATCCTTGGCATGTATTGTGTGTAGACATGAGATTACATTCAGAATATCTAAGAGCCTTGATGAAATCAAGGGAAGCAACATAGTTAATAGAACAATCATCAATCAAGGCTTTCTTAATTTGGATATCACTAATTTGGATGCTAATAAATAATAGAGGATCATCTGCATGAAGTATAATCTCATCTAGAATCATAGATGTGATAGGAAATCATAAAAAAAGAGAAGTGTCTATAGTTTCATCAATGTTAATAGACATCTCTTTACATTGATGTAAGAATCTATCCTTAGATCCAAATAAAATATCCTCCCATCTTGTTAGAGGAGGGTGAGGGATATTCATCTCTAATAAGAGTTGCATGAGGTAGTTTCTATGACATGGAGATGTCCTCATGAGTTCAAGAAAAGGTTTTCTAAGATGGAAGATTAGTGAGTTCTAAAATGGGATCCCACTCATCATAACCCATACATATATTATTAGATATAGGTGCATAATGATTAATTAGATAGTTGGAAGGTGGATCCAAAGATCATTGAAATTTATGTTGATAATAATGAGAATGTTGAGAATAAGGTTGTAAATCATTTGGTGATGAATAATTAGTTGGTTTAGATTGATCTTGAAATTTGGAAGAAGTGTTAGTATAAATTGGATTGCCATTGGTATTAAAAGATGATGGGAGAGAATTATAAATAGGATGGGCTGTGTCATCCAAATGAGAATCATAAATTAGATCATTAAAAGAGATGAGATCTTGCCCTAACTCATTTAAATTAGTTATAAAATAATCTTATATAACATGATATGTCTTATGGGAAGGAAGAGTGTGGATAGGTTGTGAATCAATGAAAGCCACCACTCTTCACATATTGGTCATGCTAACCACATTCTATTCAAAATTTGGTTCAACAAGACTTTATAAATGATTGGTGGAATAAGTGGGCTTATCTTGAACTTTATGGCTTGGTTAATGATTAGGTAAGGGTTATTTATAGATAGCTAAATGAGTGTTTTTTTGATTTAAGGCTTGATTTTTATCATGTGATTTATAGTCTTTGAAATTAGTCTCATAGGCTCATTGATGCTTGTGAATAATGAAATCATGATCAAAATTTGGGCCAAAAAGAAAGTCCATAGCTAAATTTTGGAGTTGTTTACAAGTCTTGTGAGAGTGACCCCAACTAGCATGAAACCAACAAAACTTATTAGGATCATACCATGATTTCATAAGTTGAGTAGGGTCAAAATCTTGTGGAAGAGGCTTGGGTATACATTTAAGTAATTCAGTCGAGGATAAAGTTTTGTGGATATTAATGTTGTTTGGTGAGAAATGAGTATTAGTGAATTATTGAGAAGAAGTTGGTTCAGAAGAAGGGGTGGGAACAATAGCTTGCACATTGTGAATGGTGTCAAATAAATCAATAACACCATCATTGGTAATATTATATTTTTTGTTATTTATTAATAGGAGAGGTCTCATAGAAGGTTGGGGAAGCCTAAATTGATGCATGAGGAAATCTTGTCTTTTGGCTTGATCTATAGCTTCATCTAAGGCACGTGGAGAAAGAGTATATACTCAATATTTTAACTTAGGAAATAAGGCATTTGTAAAGAAATGAAAGAGATTGTCATCTACCATGTTATGTTCACATTTGTTTGATAAATTCTTCCATCTCTTAACAAAGGCTTGGGTAATTTCATTTTCATTTTGTTTGTAATTAATGAAATGGGCTAAAGTGTTCTCTAGAAAATCACTAGTTTGAAATTCTTATACTAAAGCATTTACTAAATCCTCCAAACTAGTGATAGAGTGTGTTCTAAGTTGATTATACCAATCCAAGGCATCACATGTGAGGGGTTTAGCTAAGAGTTTGGTAGTGTCAAAGGTATTTAACTTAACCAAATCCTTGTAAATATTTCCAAATGTCTTAAAGTGAAGAGTAGGATTGGTTGATCCATTTTAAGAAATTATAGGTGTTATACCTCTAATGTTAATGTTATAAATTTGGGTGGTAAGAGGTTCATTTTATAAATGATTGATGACTTTATTTTACTAATGGAGGTTGAAGAATGAGATTGCCTTGATAATATTAAAGAGGAGGAGGAACACTTTGGTTATGTGTGCCCCAAGTTATTGGTTGAGGATTGGATTGAAGGTTAATAAGGTAGTTTTGAATTCACATAATTTAATTAATATTATGATCTTGGAATGTGTTCATTTGATTGAGAGTTTGAAATAATAGTTTATGAGTTTGATTAGTGTTATTATAATAAGTAGTATCAATTTTTGTGTTGGTATTAGTATCTTGGGTACCACTATTAGTGTTGATATGAACTTGAGAAGAGATATGAGAATTTGAGGCACTAGTGGTAAAATTTTCTTGTGAATCAAAAGTAAGACTAGTAAATGGTTGAGAGGAAGAAGGACTAGAATCATGAATTCCTTGAGTAGCAAACAAATCACTAATGTATGGATTAAGGATATTAGATCTTATGAGAGGCCCATTAGATGTACAACCTACCATGTTAGTTGAGATACTAGGCATGGAGGTGGAAGAAGTTAAATAAGAAGATGTCATGGCATAAGAAGGAGTCAAGATTGAAGGAAGAGGTTGAGAAGTAAAGAAATTGGCACCCACAAATCCAGTTGAGATAGTTGGAGTAGGAGAAAGAGGTTATTAAACTTGATGGCTAATCATGAGGTTATAGATGGTGGAAAGATACTTCCCTTATGTTGACGGAATTTTATGATAAAGAAGAGAATTTTAGGAGTATACTCTAACTCAAGATAATCCTCTAAGATAAGAGAAGGGTTTTTATACAAAGGGGTATGAGGAGGGGTCCCATAGTTTATCATGTAGGTTACAATAAGAACATTACTAGCATTCATGAAAGGATCCCTACTTTGTCTACGGGAGACACTATTAGGATTGGTGAATTCCATCATATCTATTTAATAAAATTTAGGGTTGTCACCAAATAAAAAGTCCATGATGAAATAAATAGAATCAATATGAGAAATCAAAGAATTAGAAAGTAACTAAAATAGTACTAGGTTGACCTAGTTGACCTAGTACAAAATAGGGACTGTAAAACTACATAAGGTCCATACGGTTAACCCAGTTAGATGAAAAATGACTAGAAGAAAGAGGTAAAGATGGTGTAAATAGTACTAAGTTGACCAAGTTGACCTAGCACAATGTACAAGGGTTGAAAAATATATAGGGTCAATAGGGTCAACTTAGTAAAGTAGACATGGAATAAAAGAAAGTTGATAACAAGCTATAAATTAAAGCAAGATAATTGCAAGCAATGTAAGAAAGTAGTAAGTACTAAAGGGGAAACAAATATTCAATTTAATTGACATTGGCCAATCCAATTGATGCACACAAAGTAAAATCTTGCACTAACATTGGCTAATGCAAGCTGTTATACACACAATTGGTTAAAGAGCAAGCAAATAACTTGAAAGTAAATATAACTAATTCATTAACCTAGAATGTTAATTAGATTATTAAGAATGATTTTAAGTGTAAAGGGAGATTGGCTATAATAAAATTACTATATAGTAATCTATGGATAGTTTAAGGTAAGTTTAGGAAGAAAAGAACTTAGTCGTAATGATATAGGCTTGGTATTGGAGCCTACCACTTCACTTCACACACCACAATAATAAGGGTAATGGGTGATTAACCAAAATATATCATTAACCAAGCTTTATACTTGACCAGAGCATCAAGTCAACTTCCCCTTTGGTGATGAAATTGAAGTAGGTAGACCTAGGTAGTTAAATGTTTAAATTCTTGTTGATGTTTATGTGGTTTGGACCTGTGTGCAAAAGAATAGAAATAGTGAAACTAGGTGATTGATTGAAAATTCCCTAATTAAACTATGTGAAATATTCTAAACATGAAAACAACTTAAAAGAGAGATGTGATTAGCATATATGGTTCATTCCAACTTTGAAACAAGGTATAGTTGAGAAATTATATGTATGTATGTATGTATATATATATATATATATATATATATATATATAATCATATAAAATAGGGTTGATAGGGTTGAACCTATAATATGGAAGCAAAGTCTGAAAGTGAACTAAGTTAGTTAGGTTGACCTAGTTATTTCAAAAAACATAGAACACAGAATTAGGTCTATATGGTTAACCTAGTTGATTGTGTAGAGACAGTTTTGAAGACTAAAAACTTGAAAGGAAAGTATATAAAAAAGATACATATGAATAAAAACTGACCTTGGTGGATAAAAGATAAAAAGGAGAAGATTGTTGATCTGAGACCTTGGTGGAAACTAGAAAAAACCTACAAAATAGGTTAAACTAGTCAAACAAGTTATACAAGAACCTACTGAAAAAGTGACAAAATACACTAGGTCAACTTGGTCAACCTAACAGGCTAAATGGGAAGTCTAGAAACCTAAAAAACTTTTACTATGTTAATTTGGTTAGTCTAGTTATTTGAATAGAAGTGTACAAGTTCTAAAAACCTTATTAAATTTTATTGGGTTGAGCTAGTTGATCCTATTATTTCAATAGAAATCTATAAGTTCTAGAAATTTTTACTGGGTTGAGATGGTCGATCCAATTACCTATTCCTATAAACTTGTGTACAGAGATAAATAACTAGGTCAATAGGGTCAATCTAGCATAGTAAAGATATAATAAAAATAATGATGAATAAAAATGAAATAAGTGAAAGAAATCCTGTAAGGGTTTGATTCATGTCAGGTTCACTAAAATGTATACAATAAAAAATGCATCATGTCAATAAATCAATATGGGATCAGATGGGATAGAGAACACCTAAACTTTCAATTGGGGGCATATAATTATTAAGCAAGAGCATGACCAATGCAAAGATTTGCTAGACCTAATTGGGAGATCACTTGTCATAATACACTGTGTGAGGTAAGGTTATAAAGCCTACAGTCTAACACCATCACACAAAAACCCTAAAAGAGTCCTGTGATTTAATATTTCACTAATCTAATAACAAGAAAAGTAAATATAATCTAGTGTGCACCAAAGCTTGTGGCACAAAGTGGGGATAGAAATAAAATAAATAAACAACTAAATTAAATGTGTTTATAAGACATATACTCACATCAATGTATATAGATTCCTAATACATGGAAGAGAATAATAAAAATACACTATCTATTTACTCTTACAAATGAGGAATAAATTTAGGAATACTTACCTTTGAAGACGATCCCACTGAGCCTCAATCTCCCTCTTGTCCAAGGTGCTTCAAAAGATATTATTGTGGTATGTAATGATAACTAAGATAAATCAGCTCTAGGCTACACAACCTATCTAAACATCTAAAAGAATTATACATAAGATGATATCAGAGCTCCAAAGAAAGTATTGAACCCTAAAGATTTATTCCCCAAGTATAATGGTCAATAGGTATATGTTCATTCACACTTATTTGCTTAATTTTTTGCTCTTATGAAATGGTGGTAAATGAACTTATATATATATATATATATATATATATATATATATATATATATATATAGTAGTATCTTACCCTAAAATCGTTCAAACACATCAGCTATGCTAGGTTTACCTAGTTGACCTAGCACATTTTTGGTTCTAATTCACTAGGTTTGTGCTAGTTTAGTTGAGAGGCCAACAAACCAAAAGAGAGAAAAAGTCCCTAAACTATGCTAGGTCAACCTAGTTGACCTAGCATAACTCATAGGTCAAAAGGGTGCTAAGATAATAAATGAAAGATAAAACATATCAAGTGATAGGAATAGGTAAAACTAAGAAGAATAAGCTTGGGGTTTAATAGTTTTAGGAGGCTAGTGTGTGGATGGCCAAGTGGAAAAAGAACAATAATCTTATGAAACACCGATGGTCTACCCACCCTTTTCCTGATGCAACCCTCAAGTTATGCACTTAGAGAGATTGAGACTCGACAGGTTCTTGCAAGATACTAAGTATCAACAATTAATAAAAGTTTACAAATATTATGTGTATATATTTGATAGCTATCATGACATGTTTATGGCCATCTAAAGAGGTTGGATTGATCTTCCCAACAATATTGAGTCCCCACATTGAGAATTACCATGTTTTATTGATGGTTTGAGTGTCTTGGGTAGAGCATGAATCAAATTAGCATGCTTTTGACACTTAACACACCTATTTACATATGCATTTTTGTCTACTTCAATCATTGGCCAATAATGACCAGTATGCATTAAATTTTTTGCTAAAATTCCCCCATTGGTGTGGGATATACACACTCCTTTGTAGACTTCCTATAATATTGGTCTAGATTCTATAGAATGTAAACAATGAAGTAGATTTCCTTCATAGATTCTACAATACAAGGTCAGTTCAAGTAAGGTATAATGAAAGGCTTTATGGGTAAAGGCCTTTTGTTTTGTACATGATAAATCAAGAGGCATGGTTTGGTTTTGAATATGGCATATATATTAGCATACTAGGGATACATGGGACCAACAATGCCACAAACCTTATCGATGGTTGTTTGTTCATGTATCAGTGTTAAGATATGTTCAACAAGAAATTAATAATCCCTATCCCTATTAGTGATTTGTATCATATAACCAATAGTGGACATAGCTTCTACTATTCTACTATTAGCTTGAGGTGTTCTTTAAAATTGGATGTTAGTAATTTGATGCTTGAGAATATTAACCATGATTTTATAGGGTATAAATTTCTCATCCTTGGTCTAATACTAATCCATGGTTTGATTGATGAATAATTGAGAATAACCATATACTAATAAATGTTGAATGTTCCACTGTACTCATTGATGAAAACCTACAATGAGTGTTTCATACTTGACCATGTTATTGGTTTAGGGAAATCCAATATGAAATGACTTGGGAATAAGATCCCCTTATGGTTTAATAAACAATATTCTAGCTCCTAATTTATGATTCATGAATGATCCATAAAAATAAATCTTTCATTATTTGGCCTCAGGAGGTGCATTTGCTTCTTCAACGGTCATAATGGCCTCATCTAGAAATCCAAATGTGAGAGGTTGAGTATCTTGAATAGGAGCTTTAACAATCTAATCTAAGAGTAATTTCCCCTTAATATATTTCTAGTTTGCATATTCATTTTCAAACTCACTCAATAACATGATCCATTTTACCATATGACCCTATAGAGTTGATTTATAAAGTAAATATTTGAGTGGATTAACTTTGGTAATAATGATGGTCTTGTTTTTATTAAATGTAAAAGTGGGTTTTAGAAGGACCCTACCCATTCAAAATACCACCTTGGTGGCTAATTACATAGACAAAAATATACACAAACATAAAAAGAACATACATATCAATGGTCTTATTTTTTAACATACAATGTCATAATTTTTGAGCTATAAACACCATAGCTAAACATGATTTTTCAATCAGCACATAATTATGTTCATATGTGACCAATGTTATGCTTAGATAATACATAACATGTTCATTTCCATATTCATTATGTTGTTACAAAAGTTCTCCTAAGGTATTCTTAGTTGCTGACAAGTAAAGAAGTAATGGCTTATTTGGTGTTGGTAGAAATTGAAAAACTAGGTTGGTAAAATATTCTTTGATTTGATCAAATGATTTTTGACATTCTTCATTCTATGAGAATCTAACACATTTTTTTAGTAAGTGTGTAAATGGATGTATTTTTTTGGCCAATTGTGAGATGAATCATATGATAGATTGAATCTTGCCCTACAAACTATGGATATGCTTCAAGGTGGTCAATGATGGCATGTATATAATTACATAGACTTTGGCTGGCTTGACTTCAATGCCCCTATGAGAAATAATAAAACTTAATAGTTTTATAGAAGTGATGACAAATACATATTTATTGGGATTAAGACTAATGTTGTACTCATGAAGTCTCTCAAATATTCTTTGTAACATGGCTACGTGATCAACCGAGGTCTCTGATTTACCCAAAATATCATCAATATAGTCCTCAACAATGTCATGTATCATGTCATTAAAATCATTGTCATAGCTCTTTGGTAAGTGGCTCTATCATTTTTAAGTCTAAATGGCATTAGCTGATAACAAAATGTTCCCCATAAAGTGGTGAATTTTATCATATATTGGTCTTCTAGTGTTATCTTGATCTGATTGTACCCTAAAAATTCATCCATTAGAGAGAGCATTTCATAGCCAACCATTGAGTTAACTATCATGTCAATACTAGGTAGAGTAAATTCATCTTTCGATTAGGATTTATTGATATCTCAAAAATAAATACAAATTTAGATACATTATTACTAGCACAATGTTTTAAATCCACTTAGAATAGCCTATTATCCTGATGCATTTTGTGTCTAAGAGTTTTTCTAACTCTTTCTTTACTAACACAATAATATGAGGATGTATATTATAAAACTTATGTTCAACAGGCTTGGCATTAGGATGTATAAATAGATGGTGTACAACTAAGGCAGGGTCTCGACCTGACATGTTCAAATAGGCCCATGAAAATATGTCAAAAAATTCCCTCAAAAGGATTATAAAAACTTCATGTTCTTCCTTAGTGAGGGACACACCTAGTTTAATCCATTTTAGGTCACTAGAAGTCCCAATATTCACCTCTAAAGTGTCCTCTAATAGAAGTGTAGAGCCATCATCTAGAATAGTTTGTAAGGAGTTGTACTAATTGGCAATGGAAAAATCCTCCAGATGGATTGGCTCTTCTAATTCTCCTAAATAGGATTAATCATAATCTCCTAATGGTTACATCAGCCATGATACAAATATTTAAATTCACTCTTGAATAATCTATGTAAAATATTAATGCTCCTTAAAATTGATATCTAATCCATGATGAGGTTGTGGGCTATTGGTCTCTTATGATTCATAGGAAGAGGGGTGAACACTTCCATCTAATGGTGATAGAAATAATTTTTCACCAAGATAATTGCCTTTCTCTTTACTTTTTCCTTGGTTAGAAAGTGCCTCAAAGAGTTTTTCACTTTCAGACATTAATGTTTTATTTTATTTTTATTTTTAGCTAGGGAAGTTCACTTGCTATCTAAATATGTAGTAGGATCCAATCTCATAACATAACCTTGCTTGTGGTCTCTAAAAGGAATATAACTCCTTAATCCCAATTTTTTTTTTTTATGGATTCATCATTTTTGAACTCATCTAATGGTAATATTGACTCTTACCAGTCCTAGTATATCAATTATGGATGGTAAAGGGTTAAATGCATAGGTTGATAAACAAGGCTAATAATACATATGACATGGGTCAAATAATTTTTTTGAGGAAAGGTCATCGTAGATGTTATAATTAGACCCTACATCACTGTCATCATCATCATCACTAATCATCAATGTTGGAACATCAATTAGGTATGTGGGGTCACCCCCAGGTAGTTTAAATATGATACCATGAGTTCCATTATATTTAATCATTAAAACTAGTTTGATAATTCCTTACTAATGTAACTTGAGGCCTCGACCTTCACAATATAAGTGATCCATAATATGGTTGGGAAAAGGATACTTCACACTTTGGTAACTTTTGGCTAACTCATTAGTGTAAAGACATGAATCATCCTATGCTAAGGCGTCTTATTCTAGGCTAGAGGCCGGTTTGAAGACAATGGGCTTATTCAATTGAGATTTTCATTTGGTTTCACATGCCATACAAGTAGATTTGGTCATCAGTCTCCTGTAAGCTTTAGGTTTTTTGGGAAATTTAGCTATATGGAATGCATTATGGGTGTTATGTTCACTAATACCTTTTTTAGTGACATAAAAATTGTTTGAAATGTCTGATGGAGGCATGGCTGAGGTAGAGGCTAAGTTTTCTCAGTCAATGTATTTAGCTTTTGGGCTTGATTCAATGACTTTTCTTTTATCAACCTTTTCTTCTTCTGCTATGGGCATAGGATTCACTACAAATTGGTAATTATATCTTTTATACTCAACTTCAAGGTAATTATGATATTGATATGGGTGAAGATAAATAAGAATAGTTAATTCCATTCTAAAGAGTGGAAGTTTTATACACTGATGCACTATAAAAGGTATAACCCTAATTTCATGGACTTAGGGTCAGCCCAATAACAGATTATAAAATAGTTATAGATCTAAAACATGGCATGAAGTATCAAGGGTTAATGTTCTAATGGATATTGGTGGCTTGATGGTACGTTGAGATTCTTGTTCTTCATTATCATATGCCTTAATAACAATGGTATATGTCTACAAGTTATATTTTTTATGATGAGCCCATAAAATGGCTCATTATATCCACAAAATAACATCCCTTTTTTTGCATAGAAAGTGGATCTAAATGTAGTTTCTGAAATTATGGTCTATCTAAAATAAAATAGTAATTATATATCATGGTTATGTACTTATAATTCCTTGTTATCCATTCATTAGATATTACTAATGATTATTGGGAAAAAGATGTCAATAAGTGCATATATAGTTTATACTAAGCTAAGAATGATTCAAAGTACAAAGAGTAACCATTCAAGCATAATGTTGAAGCAAGATCTAATATTCTATTCAAGTTATGGAATCATACAAGTTTATTTCAGACTCCCATAATAGCTATAGATTACAATAGGTTTGTTATAACAACTACAGATTATATCATAAACTCTTACGGGCTTGTTACAATAGTTATGGATTATAACAGGCTTACTACGCTAGCTACAGAGTATAATAAGCTTGTTATAGACAAATTAAGGATTACATCAGACCAGCTATAGACTAGCTATGGATTACAATAGACCAACTATAGATTACATCATCCATCTATAGATTTCACCAAGCTTGCTATGGATTTTACCAGGCTTATTATGAATTTTAATAGGTTGCTATGGATTTCAACAAAATTTTTATGGATTTCAACAAAACTACTACAAACATGTTTGTAAATCATTTTAAAATGTATTCTTGTTAGGATAAAATAAAACACAAATTTATCCCTAAATCACATACAAGATAAACTATGAAATGAATCAATCAAACATATAAAAAATAATCATAAACACACACAAAATAGGAGACACTAGATTTAATGTGGTTCACCCAAGATGGGATACATCCACTAAACTATTCCACTATATTATTTCTAGTAATACAAGGGAGAAACAAATCCTAAAACAAAACCTATTACACCTTTCTACCTTCTTTGCATCATCTTTATGTACAATAATATTCTCTTACCTCTCAGCCATATCTCAATTCACTTTTAGGGTGAAAAACACCTAAACATAACCTCTACCATCATATCTAAAAACCTATAATCAATGACCTAGATTGACCCCCCTGAACCCCACAAGGGGGCGAATCCCCCCTTAAAACCCCCATCACCATCATGGATATAAATAATGGGATCCAAAACCTAGATTAAAAAACATCAAAATTTTAACCTCTGATCTTGAAGACAATCAGGGTCCACACTAAACAATTCTAACAATACAACTATCATGAAGAATGTTTTCCATTTAAATTCTTTCTATATATAGGTTTCTATGTATAGAGTTTCCATTATATATTGTATTCAAATATAGATTTATTTAATTTCATTTCTAATAATTATCTCTCTCCATATTTGGTGGAGATCAAGATTAGGAAGTAATAGATTTATTTATTAGCATAAATATCTCTCTCCATATTTTGTGAAGATTGAGATAGGATAGAGTATCTCAGTTGTTACTCTCAAATAAGGTGTTGGTTGGAAACATGAATTATAAATGCAACCTTACACACCCAAATGAAATAATCAATAAATCAATACACTTTTTCCTTCCGTTATTCTAAGCAATCCATCTAAAATTTGTGTTTTGAATAAATCCTCTTCTGAGGAATGAGATGGCCACTCATTCCAAGGAAGATGGATCATGTATTTATGTTTATTTATTTTTGTTATAATTATCATTCTACTATAAATTCTTATTTTATTTCCTTATTTTTGTAAATAGTTTATTTTGTAAAATTTGTTGTAAATCTATAGGTATTTTGTGTATTTATCATTTATTTTTAATTCAATAATTTCCATTTTTAAAGTGTGATTTATTTTTTTCATGTGTGAATTAATTTTATACAAGTGTGATTTTCAATTCCAACAAGTGTGATTTTCAATTCTATCAAGTATGGTTTTCAATTCCTACAAGTGTGGAGTGTGATAGAAGGAACCATTTTTCAAAGGTCTCTTTCTCCTATTGCATACAACCTTCAAACACCAGCCCCAGATTGATAATATTAAATGAAGGGTATTAATGACACCCATCATTTTTGGCATCATTTCCAAGGAACCATAGTGTTATTAGGAGATTTTTCCTAGTGAGAGGGAATGTTTCTTTGTAAATTATATGATATGAGATACTTAGTTAATGGTTTCTTTAAGATTTATTTTTTACAACATAGATTAAAATTTACTTTTTTGTAATTAAATATTAGATTTTAAAATGAAACAAACACCCCCTGCCCCTAATACTAAAATTTTTGTGTAGAAAAACAAATGCTAACATCATGAAGGAAGATTTAATTATTGATGCAAGATGGAAATGCAATTTTGAAATAGTCTAAAAGTTGGAGAAAATAGCTTAATGCATGAGTTTCTATAGTTGTTGACAATCAAGAAATCATAATTTATACTTATGTATTTAACATGCATATTTAAGGAATGATTTGTATTTAGAATTAATCAAATCGACTATATATGGTTATGTGAAACTTGTATAAATATAGATGCACCTTTTTCAGAACTACATATAATGGATCACACATATTTTTGGATGATTCTAGAAAATTTGAATGATAAGAAACAAGTGAAAATCACTGCTAAATTCATCTCTGACAATTTTAAATTGTTTTATACCTACTTGCTTGTAATAAAAATATTTTGTTGTTATCTATTTGGTTGAAAAACACAAACAATTTCCATCAAGATAAGATTGCACATCAGATTTTGATTGTTAATAAAATTCAAAAATGATTAAAATTTATGAAAAGATGACTGAAGTATACAATGATATAGTGTTATAGGTAAAGAAAATTATGTAGATGATCTCTGCTAAAATAAAATGATATGCAATCTAGTCTGTGTAATTGCTGAAGGTAGACTCCCAAGATGAAAATGTGTGGGGTATTTGATCTCCTAGGTAAGCATAATTTATTTTTAGTAATGATTGATATAGCAATAATTAATCAAGAATTTAAAATAAAACAACTATATAATCTACTAAAAATGAACTATCACTTCCACTAATGACTTGGTAATTTTATTTAGTAAAATGTTGCATGTAGAATAATTTCATATGGCTAACCAACCTATATACATGATAATGGCTTCAACATTTTTTTGCTAATTCATGTCATGACTTGGAAAGATTCCTATGAATAATCTTCAAATCAATTAAAATTAATAGACAAAGAGATTCATGTATATAATCATGGATGTAATACACAAATATAGCCTTCCATAATCTTACATGCAATATCACCATGCATAGAAAGTTATTTTGTACAAATTTCATGTGAGTCAGACATATTGGATAAGTTAAAGGTAGATCACATTTCAATTGGAAACGCATCATGCAACAACTTTGGCATCATAGGGATATAACTCTAGATTTTGTGTGATTCAATAACCATATTCCAAAAATTGTGAGTCTTATATAATCACTAATTTTTAACATGTATAGTTTTTTCTTTGAACAATTTAACTATTTCAACTTTTATTTTCTCCTAGAATCGCTAAATTTTATATTGAATTTTTGTTTCTAAAATTCTTTCTAAACTATAGCCATAAATTCTAATAAAAAATATCAATTGAAATACTTGAGATATTTAATTACTTAGGTCTGAATATTAGATGTTTATTTTATTTTCTATGTTTCTTATTAAATCTACATGAATGAGGAAGTTTGAAAAAAAATGATGACAGTCTAAAAAAATAACAATCAAATTTCCTTTCCACTCTAGACTAGCATGTAACCTAGAATATTGAATTTACATATAGTCATATGAGACTGAGTGTTTAACAATTTCTTAGTGATATAGATGCTAAAAATTCATATAAATCATGTGTTTTTAGTAAGTTGTCTTAAATAATATGAAATCATTAAAAAATATTCAATGCAAAGTAAATAAGGAGCGTGCAAGGGGCACTACCCCTTGACCCCATTAGGGGTTGCCACCCACAAACCCTCAGTTTTAATTTCCAAGATAATTAAGAAGATAGTGATAAGCTTGCTCAACATGATTCAAATCTAGATGAGGTTGTAGATAAAGAACACAAAATTTTTAGTAGCAAGAAGATGTATGTAAAATCTATTTGCAACAAAGAAGCCAAGGACCTCCAAAATCTACTTATCCATGCATGTTTTTTCAATTTCTAGTTTCCATAAAATAATTCAAAAATATAATTTTATCTTTCCTGTACAAAATAATAGTTAGTATTTTTTTCATAGTTCATAATAAAAAGAATTGATGACATTTCATTTCACTCATTCATCTTCAAGAATTAGCTAAACCCATATCCACTTGTATAATAATAGAACTTGTTTGAGAAAGTTCTTATTCTCTAAAATAAAATTTCATCATCAATAATGTTAATTCCTAAACTATCAATCATTCCTACATAGGTTAAATTACATTCTTTCATATACATTCAAATGTTCATCTTAACATTTATATTTTTTTTGACATTGCTGATATTATGCTTGTCTAGAATGGTTTTGTTTGTTTTTGGTTTTTACAAGATAGTTTCATTTCAATGAGTCATTTTAGAGATGAAAATTTATGCACATGACTTTATCAAGTAGTTAGTATATGACACTAAGTTACCTTTGACAAAAGAAGGCAATAAAATTATCAAGTGTCCATGTCGATGAATGTCAACATACAAAAAATTATATGTCACATTTACAATCAGTATGAAGATGCATAGAGTATATGGATAATATTTTCTATGTCATAAAGTTTTAGAAACTAAAAAAAAACCAACAATGAAAACCTTCAGGTGTTGTTGGCAGCCTTAGTTTTAAAACTAGCTTGTTAGTAGATCAAGTGCTAGAATAAATAGTATTGATTAGAAAACTAATTTACTAGGCTAGTCAAGGGCAAAAACATAAAAAATAAAAACAATAAAGTTTGTTCAATGGATCAGTTGATGCAATTTTTTTACATGGTTGCTTACTACTATAATCTTATTTCTAGAATAACAGGACTATACTTTTCTCAACACTTTTTTCCAATATATTTCACTTTGGCTATCATGGAAGCAACACTAAAGACTAAAGGTATGCCATGGTATTTTAATTTACTATTTTTCATTTAAATTTACTTATAAGTTTTATTATTACATGAATATCCACTCTTTAAAATAGCTTTGTTCTAGGGAAAGTGACAACCTTTCATCTGATCTGTTTAATCCCATCCCACTTCATTCATTTCGCTGCATGAGCACATGCATGAGCTTAGGTGTGTGGGAGGAGAATAGCTTCAAAGATATAATAATTGGTCTTATCCAAATATATAAAAATAGTTTTATCTTGATCATGGTACATATTTTTGAAATGAAAAAGAATTTCATGGTACATAGTAGGAATTTTTTTAAAAAAAATCTACTTTCTGGTAAAAATAAATGTGTAGACACAGTAAGAAAATCTCAACACAATAAATTTATCTCACCTCATTTAAAAAATAAAAATAAAAAATAAAAAAATGAAGAGAGCATCATGAAAATTCCAATCAAGAACTTGTGTCAAAAGGATCTAACGATTCTAAGGATAGTAGGAAAACTTTCCACACAAGAACCTATCCTTAAATGTCAATTTTTAT
This sequence comes from Torreya grandis, assembly GCA_037957365.1. NCBI lineage: Eukaryota > Viridiplantae > Streptophyta > Pinopsida > Cupressales > Taxaceae > Torreya > Torreya grandis. Next base: position 1,425,735 of record JARHVA010004253.1, read on the forward strand.
TGACCACTTTTTTTTGAGATTTTAAAAGATAAATTTCATTATACTTGTACAAATAAAATTAATTTGGGAATCCCATTTGAAGTATGAAGCTAATTTTAACCCATGCATATGTACCATGATATTTTAAATAGTGGCATGTATAAGGACATGCATGAGATTAGGTGTGGGGGAGATGATGAGCCCATAAAATGACTCATTATATCTACAAAATAACATTTTTTTTCTTGCATAGGAAGTGGATCTAAATGTAGTTTCTAAACTTATAGTCTATTTAAAATAAAATAGTAAGTATATATCATGGTTATGTCTTTATAATTCCTTGTTATCCATTTTTAAGCTATTACTAATGATTATTGGGAAAAAGATGTCAATAAGTACATATATAATTTATACTAAACTAAAAATGATTCAAATTATGGAGAGTAACCATTCAAACATAATGTTGAAACAAGATCTAGTATTCTAATCATGTTATGGAATCCCACAAGTTTGCTACAGACTCCCATAGTAGCTACAAATTATAGTAGGTTTATTATAACACTTACAAATTACATCATAAACTCTTACAGGCTTGCTAAAATAGCTACAAATGACAACAAGTTTGTTATAGAAGCTATAGATTACAATAGGCTTGTTATAGAATAGTTATAGACTAGCTATGGATTACATCGAACCAACTATAGATTACATCAGCCAGCTATGGATTTCACTAGGCTTGTTATGGATTGTAGTAGGTTGCTATGGATTTCAATAGAGTTTCTATGGAATTCAAAAAAAATATTATAGACATATTTGCGAAGTATTTATAAATGTATTATAATGTTTTAGGTATCACAAAGAATGTTTTCCATTTAAATTCTTTCTATATATAGGTTTCTATGTATAGAGTTTCCATTGTAGATTGTATTCAAGTATAGATTTATGTAATTTCATTTTTAATAATTATCTCTCTCCATATTTGGTGAAGATTGAGATTAGGCAGTAATAGATTTCTTTATTAGAATAAATATCTCTATCTTCATATTTTATGGATATTGAGATAGGATAGAGTATCTCAATTGTTAATCCCAAATAAGGTTTTGGTTAGAAGAATGAATTATAAATGTAACATTACACACCCAAATGAAATAATCAATCAATCAATACACTTTTTTCCTTCCATTATTCTGAGAAATCCATCTAAAATTTGTGTTTTGAATAAATCCTCTTCCAAAAAATGAGTTGGCCACTCATTCCAAGGAAGATGGATAATGTATTTATGTTTATTTCTTTCTTTTATAATTATCATTCTACTATAAATTCTTATTTTATTTCCTTATTGTTGTAAATAGTTTATTTTATATAGTTTGTTGTAAATCTATAGGTCTTTTGTGTGTTTGTCATTTATTTTAAATTCAACAATTTACATTATACAAGTGTGATTTATTTTTTGCAAGTGTGTTTTAATTTTATGGAAGTGTGATTTTCAATTCTAGTAAGTGTGTTTTTCAATTCTTGTAAGTGTGGAGTGTGATAGAAGGAACCATTTGCCAAAGGTCTCTTTCTCCTATTGCATACACCTTTGAACACTAGACTTAGATTAATAATATTAAATGAAGGGTATTGATGACATCCATCACTATATATCTGATATATTTAACCAACTTCAAAGACATAATGTTGAGACCTAAACCTTATCTACAAGGACACTTTTAACTCTATGATTAATTATACCAAATTAAATGTATAATGGGTTATTATGCAAAGGGCCCATAAAAGACATTTCACTTTGGTCAAAGGTGAGATGGAGGCTAGGGGACAAGTGTCCTACCATATATTTAAATTTGTTTGGAGTGATATCATCTAGCCAATAGATTGGTTTAAATACTCATTCAGGATGTCTTTGTGGATGGTAGATGTTCACAACAAATCCATAATGGATATGTGTGTGGTTTCTTCTTTAGTTGTTCCATAATATCATATTTTTTACCCTTAGTGTGATCAATTGGTTTATTTATAATAGGCACATAAGGTTGATTAGGCTCATTTATAGTATTTGGCTATGGTCCTCTAACAGTGACTCTAGTTCTTCGAGTTGTGATGGAGCAATCTCAATTTGGAATTTAGTTTTGATAGTTAGCTTGGTAGGCATGGAGGCTCAAAATGATGATTCTTGGATGATTTGGTGTATGATTGTCAACATAGCCCATAAAATAATCATCAGCATAAGAATCTTGGTAGGTATTATTTAACAAATGTACATTGTTATATGAAGGTTAGTCTATTGGTAGTTAGTCTAGGGTTAATAGTGATGGTGGCAACATGACCACCTAAAATGTATCCTACAACATTGTTTTAGGTATATTCAATTAAATTATTACCTTCTTGGTTGGTTTGATATTTTTGTCCTTGGTTCTAACATTTTGATGTTATTGTTGCAACTGACATTACTATTGCTGATTTTATGGTGTAGTTATCTGCCACTGTTATTGTTTTTATTGGTCTTGATAATAGTTATTATTTTTATGTTATGGAAACATATTATAGTATATACCAAATTTATGATTTTTCATAGGAGTATGTGTATATCTTTTTATCTCTCTATTCTCTAGCATGTTCTCAATGAGATTTCTAAGTTGGATACATCATCTTATAGAATGTACCCTAACACGATGGTACTTAAAAAGTTCACTTTCTTTGTACCAATCATGAAAATGAGTGTCTTCAATAAATGGATTTAGTATAGGCCAACTAATCATATTTGATTGAATCAATCTTCAAAACACAAACTCAATGGGCTCACTAAGGTTACTAAATTGGTGGGCAATGGGTGGTCTTATCCTTGGAGGAGGGATTTGTAATTGCTTTTTATTTTATGGTAGTTGGTTTTGTGGAGGTCTTGGTTGAATATATGGAGAAATTGGATGTTTATTGGGTGGAATTATATGGATAGTTAGTGTTTGTACCATTTGAATGTGACATGATTAAGTAACTCTATTTCCAACAACATTCTTATTGTGGTTGTAGGGTTTAGGTATTTCATTATTGTTAGCTTATGGTGGTGTTGAAGCTAGTAATTGAGTTTGGTTTTGATTATAGTTCTAACCTTGATGTTGGTTTTGGTTCTAATTGGAAGAAGATAGCCTGATTATGCCTCTATTAATAAGAGATTTCTCAATATGGATTCCCTTTACTATGACCTCTTTGAATGTGTGAGTACATTGTAATTCAAGATTATAAAATATCTAATTGTGTAAACTTTTAGTAAATACATTACCCAACTATTTATCTAACAAATTATGTGTAAATCAAATTGTTAGGGCTCTCCAACATTTAAAGTATGTAGCAAATCTCTTATTGGGTTTCTATTTAGCCTAGCCTAGATCCATAATTATAATTTCATGCTTGAGATTTTATGAAAAGTGGTGTATAAGATTTTATAAAAGATCATCAAACTCAGAAATAAAGTTCTTTGGTAATTTCAATAACCATTCCAAGGCTTGTCTAGCTAAACTCCTTGAGAAGAGTAGAAGCAAATATATATCACTATAGACCACCAATGGAAAAGGAACAAAGAATTATTTCAAATGATCTCTAGGGTCACCTTTACCTTTGTATTTATCAAATTTAGGTGGCTTATAACTTGGTGGAAATAATATTTACAAATATTCCATGTTGAATGGATAAGAACATATCTTCCAATTTGAATTTATTCTTTTATTTTTCAACCTATATAACCTGAATTGCATCTTTCATCTATTTAAACTCTTGGGATGAGAAATTAGGAGTTTCATGTTTTTGTGGAAGTTGTGTAGTCAAATAAGGATTACTTTGATCAAGGTAGGCATATTGTAGGGCACTAGCTAAATTGGTTGGGTGACCAATTATGTGTATTCACAAATTAGGGTTATATTTTGGGTATAAAATACACTATTGTTGAAGCACATTTTGGTTAGGGTTGGATACATAAACTTGGTTAGTGAATCATTGTTGTGTAAATGTCATTTGTCTCTATAGAATGTGTTGTTACTATTGGGATTAGGAGGGAACTTGTGGTCTACTTATTGAACCTTATTGGATAGGGCACATATTATTGACTAGCTCCCTATTATTGAAGGTGTTGTTAATTAGATCCTTATTACACATGTAATACCCATTGAGTGAAAGGAAATTATTTTTGAGCACCTCATACCTGCTATACATAATAACTTTGTTATTGGATAAACACCCATGGTTGGATTAATATTTATTGAATTGACACTTGTTGATTTGGCATTTATTATTGAAATGACACTTGTTAAAATGACACTTGTTGGTTTGGCACTTGTTGGGTGTTCTACATTGGTTAATTTGGAAACTATTATTGACCAACTATCACACTTTGACAAATAGTAATACATTATTGGTAAGGCAACATTTACAATTGAGAAGGTACATTGGTTTGTGCTTGTTATGGCAAAACATTTGTTGTCACTTATTGAGGTGGTGTATTATTCTACACTTGTTATGGTGTTAAGTTGGTTTGTTGTTGGCATATTTCACCTTATTAAACATTCAAGGAAGTAACTAGTTAAGAGTGGAGGTTTCTTATTGATTTTTTGAAATAGGCATACCTATTTGCTATTGTTACAATATAATCATGGCATTAATCAAAATAACTTACTGTGTATTACTTGATGGTAAGTTAGACACACTTTGGTTTAAATTTAATTTCACTTGCATGCTGTCTAAAATATCATGAGTGGTATATTCTATTTGAGAAATATTATCTTCTATCAAAATTTAGACATTATACATATCACCAACCAATGTGCTTTGGATAAATAGGTCCATGTTTTGACTTGCATAGTCTGGGGCATCTATTTATTGACCTATTGATGGAGCTATCTCAATAACTATCATGTTATAAATGACCTTTGTATTGAAGTTATGAGTTATATTGAGATATGTTTGGTATACTTCTTATACCTATTTCATTTGTTTATCCACAATGCCTTTTCCTTTTGTAGGCATACTTTGGTCTTGTTGTGGCATTTAGAATAAATTTTGGATATAACTAGTAAAATCATGTTTGAATGGTTGAATTCATAGTGAATTACTAGGCATTCTAATCAAACTACACAAACTTTCTTATGGGAAATCTAGCAGAAATATAGCTCTTACTTCAATAGCTCTAATCAACACTTCATCTTTGTTTTCCAAAAAAAGACGTTCAAACAAGTATAGATTGTAGCTAGTTTGTGTTAGTAGCATAATAAGGCTCTTTTTGTTGGTTTTGTTCCATGTTAAACATTATTTGAGTGAGGTATTTTTGCATTTGTTTTATTTCTTAGCCTAGATAAGGAGGCATAATTACCAAATATTACACTAAAGGTTCATTCCTTTGTTGAACATATGGGATATTATAAGATGGGTAAAGATCCATATCATAAGTGACCTCATCATATGACTCTTAAACAAAAGGGTCATTAGTCACAAAGTTCCCATAGATTAGATTATATATAGCTTCACTATATGTGTAATGAGGCAAGTTTATATCCATCGATAGGTCATGTGACACACAAAGGGTATAAAGGTAACAAACAACTAAGATCCAAAAAAGGTCCTTTGGCTCTATAAAAGAGACACAAAAGGAGAAATAGCTAAACTAGGCAAAGGAAGGATAAAATAAACAAAAAATTGGTCTAACAAAATGATACTAATTTGCCTAAAGTCAATAACAATTATCACCAAAAGTAACATAAAGGCTCAAAATCATTTATGGATAGAGTACTAATTTTCCCACAATTAATTATAATTAGTCACAAGAGTGTATAAACAAGGTAGAATAATTGTGAACTAGAAATAAGAGACAAAAATGATTTGCCTAAAGGCAATTATAATCATGCTAAAATAAGGTTAGACTTGGAAACACAATGTTTTTAAAAAGAACTCAAAAGGAAACTAAACTAAGGAAATTAGCTCAAACAACACTCAGTAATTGCCTCAATTAAGACTCAAAGTTTGACTCATGAAAAAAATATTAGAACAAAGGGAGTAGGACACTCAAAAATATTTGGCACATAAAATTCAAACAAAGTATATGGTAATCATGTGGCTTAGAAAGGATGCTCTAAACAAGGAATAAACTAAATAACATTTGCTAAATATAGGCAAAGGGTCTTTTTAGATCAAATAAGAACCCAACCTAAGTAGCATAATCTAAACATAAAAGTTTAACAAGCTAAGCCTAAATTAAACAAGGCTTTGACATGAACTTGATTAGTTTAGGATTTGTACTTCAAAAGGTTGAGATTTAGAGTTAATGTAAAAAAGACTCAAATGTTCTATAGAAAAAGGCTAGACCAAAGCAAGAAACATAATTGCATGTTTGAAAAAAGAGAGGTATAACAAAAGTTTAAAACTTGGATTCAAAAGTGATAAGAGATGGGAACACATTTGATAGTGTAACAACATGGAGAAAAGTTTGGACTAGAATATCTATGGTAAAATTTTGAGACAAAACAAACATTGTAATGATGCCATATTTAAACAAGAGACACACACATGGTTTTGGAGCAAAATTCTAGGGCAAAAAGTGTGACACAAATAGACATAGTAATGCCTCTTAGGCTAAAGGGGTGTAAAGACAACATGAAGGTTTGGACTTGTTTTTGACAAATAAAATAGTTTGACTCAAAATAATGCAAGTAAAATAAATAGAAATAAAAAAACCTAAGTGTATCATCCTATCCCTAAAAATTGATAAGGTTGATTCATATTGTCAAATTTCATTGATATACTCCTTGAGAGAAAAATAAAGTGTTAATCTAGTAAATTTAGATGCACATGAAAAGTAGGGTTTTTAGGCCCCCTATATTTATGTGGATTTTATACACACCTCAAAAAATTTAAACTAGGTACCCTCTAACATTTTGGGATATCTATGGAATAGGGTTCCACTCTAGGGCACAAGTTATAGGTATGTAGTTAAAACAATCAGGTGGTGGAATAGTAGGTTGGACTTATGGGTTGTTTAACTAGGTTTTGAGGATAGATGCATGGAATTTAATGTAAAGGTAAATCACTAGGCTAGTTGGATTGGTAGAGGATTACTCTATGGTGATTATATTTCAAATTAACACAAAAAGGAAGGAAGGATAAGGCATAAAATAAGGTTTTATATCTTTGAAAAGTAATTTCTAAAGATGTTTCTTTGGTGGAAAAGTATCTCCAAAACTAGTGTTTGTTATTTGGAGCTTTTACATACTTACAAATAAGCATGATTATTAGTCTAGGAGAATAAATATAGGATGCTTAATGGTATCAACTAAAGGTTTCTCTTATTAGGGATGATATTGCACACCCTTTTATAAGAGGTTACAATTTAGAACAAGAAGTTATCTAGGATAGATATGGATCACACCTAGAAGAATATATCAAAAGAGATACCTCTACACACCTTAGATTATCAATTCAACTTATACTAACTATCTAAATCAATGAAATCTATCAATCCTAAATTGATATTGCACATCTAAGACTAATAGTCACTAATAAAATAGTCACATTTATATGTAGCATTAGCACATTTAAGAATTATTAAATTAATATAGACAAAGAAACTTTAAATTCATTAACACAGAGAAGGAATAAGAAAGAACAACCACAATTATATGAAAATCAATCTCTTGATATCTTCCTATATATTTATCCAAAAATTTGACCCTTAAAAAAGAGGGATATATATATATATATATATATATATATATATATATATATATATATATATATATATATATACATACATATATATACATATATATACATATATATACATATATATACATACATATATATATATATATATATATATATATATACACATATACATATATATATATACACACACATATATATATATATACATATACATATATATATATATGTATGTATATGTATATATATATATGTGTGTATATGTATATATGTATATATATGTATATATGTATATATGTATGTATGTATATGTATATATATATGTATATATACATACATATATATATATACATACATATATATATATATATACATATATATATATATATAATGAACTTGGAGAAGGGGTCACCTCATCTTTAAAGTTTAGAAACTTTGATTGCACTCATAAAAAACTCTATCAAAATTATCAATTACATGTTATAACTTATATATATATATATATATATATTGTAATGGTTATAAACAAATAGTTAAGTCCTAGTTATATCCATATTATAATTAACTAAATCATTTTTATCAACATGCACCCATTGCATGTATAATATATATACATATATATATATATATATATATATATATTATACATGCAATGGGTGCATGTTGATAAAAATGATTTAGTTAATTATAATATGGATATAACTAGGACTTAACTATTTGTTTATAACCATTACATGCCAAATTATATAAAATTAACCTTTATCTTTTGTCTAAATCAAATCTTGCTTAATGTTTCTCAAAAAAATCATTGGAAATATAATGGTACTTGTGCTTTATGATATGGAAACTAGAGCTATGATTGGTGATGGACTCATTGATTAAACTAGATTTATAGTTGGAGTTGGACTATGAGGTGTCATTGATGTAGCTATTATTACTATCATTGTAGGTGAAGTCTATGGAGTAGAACTGATAGGTGGAGATGATGTTGTTTTCTTCTTGTCATCCAACTCTTGGTAATACTTATATGCCTTAACATGTTGTGCATAAATTAAGTTCATGTCTAGAAGATGAGGCCTAATCACCCTACCTATTTGTTCTATCAATATAATATGTTCTATCTTGGTGGATTAAAATCCAACTAGGAAGGATTCTACTTCTATTACATTTTTCCTTGTTGCACTGAACTTGGATTCAATGTCCTCCAAACTTAGTCCTTGTAAACTCTAATTGAAGCCATCTGAGACTTATTGAATCATCTAGTCAAATGTAACTCAAGCTACTATTTTCCCTCTATTATTTTAGACCATTGTGAATTCAATTTTAGTTAAAATTTTCTATACTTTCTTTTCTTTTTTGTCCAACTTACTTACTATAACTTTAGAAGATGATACCTAATCTTGGTCTTGTTATGTTCGTATTAGGGCTAGATTCAGTGCATCGATGCCTCTAGAGGGGTTATCAGGTCTAGGTGGATAAATACCTTATTAGGGGTGTAAAATAATAAAAATTTAACTTGTTTTCATCTTCTCTAAGAATCTTGAACAATTTATTTATTGAGTTTACATATGGAGCCAAATAGAATCTTAAAGAATGAACTGAATCTAAAATCTCATATAGCATGAGTGTTATATTTTTTAGATCCTATTCAATACCATAGGGGACTCATATCATCTATTACTACTCTCTAAGAGTTTATAACTCTTCTTCGATCTCATCTATTTAGATTTATCCCCTCATGTATAGCCAATAATTCCTTAGTATGGGTCTCCATATAGGACTTGTGGTCCTCAGTGTATGAGGAATGACCCTTATTCTTGTTCTGCCTCTTTGAAAGGGAATAAACCTCTTCCATTTCCTCTAGAATAAAAATCATTATAGAACTATCCTCAATCTTCCTCTTTCAAACTTTTTGGACTGATGTTGTAACCTTGTCAAAAAATGAGCTTACCATTGGAAGCTTAATGATCTTCAGATTGGGCCTCTTAGAGGTTGAAGCTCCTAAATCCTTGACCCAGTCTAAAAGAGTGAGCTCCAAAGGATATGATGGTTTATATTCCACTTGTATATCTAGTTTCAAAGGAAGTATTAGTCATTAAGGGCCAAAATATTATAGACCAGTTTATGTCTTTGAATTGTGGCATTAGGTGTACAAGATAGATTAGTTGCTTTCTAGGAGACCTCATGGTTATCACTAATATTATTATTGAGGTTAGTGTTGATGAAGTTAGAGTTGAATGCAATTGGGTAGATTAAGAAATAATTTGGGTGATAAGTTGGTTGATGGTTGGGATGGGCAAATTTATGGTTGAACGGATGGACACTAAAGGAATATAAACTGAAGTAGTGAAGATTGAAGAAGGTGAAGTGGTACTAGGAAGAATAATGGAGGGGTGCATGAAAAGGAGACTAGAAAAAAATGATTATAAAGGAATTAAAGTTGAAATAATTAGAGTAGGGATGGCAGAAATAATTGGTAATGACATCAAATGAAAAAGGCCTAAGGCGGATGTGAAAAAAGGACCCTTACTAGATGACTTGTTGGTGAGAGGTACCTTTTCCTTTAGTGATTTCAAGCTTAAGACCTTGGATTTATTTAATTCCTCCTCATCCACCTCTTATGTTATCTCACCTTTCATTGAAGTTTGTGCCTCTTTGAGTGTTTTTATGGGTGGGGTTTGAGGTCTATCCACCTTTGGTTTCCTATGATAGCATTGTGTTGTTCCCCTAATTTATGGAGTATTCATATATTGGAGAAGACAAGGGTTAATCATGTTGTAATTTGGGGATGGTGAATCCATTATTTATTATTCATTATAATAATCCAAGCAGATAATCTTGATATCTTCCCCTCATGTGCTATCCTTTCCTTGAGTGAGCTCATATGTTAGCTCCTACTTAACCTTCCCGAGTTCAATAATTGATGCTTAAAATGGAGGAATTTATTCCTCTTCCTCTTGTGTATGGGTATTCATTTATTATTATTATTATTATTATTCATGTCCTATAATAAGTGGTTCCTCACTTACCAATTTTTCTTGTTCTCACTGTTGGTCTTGAGCCATGAGTAGACCTTAGGGATCTTATCCCTCTTTTGCTAGTTATTGATATGGTTTGACACTAGAGAAATGAGAAGATATCCATCCTCTTTATAGTAGGATCCTAAATTTTTTCACTTCAAGTGTGAGAGAGGGTTCAACTTGTATTACCCTTAATAGTTCCTCACACAAGTCTGTAGTCACTTCTATTTCTTTCACCTATTCATCATCCTTGGTATTTAGAAATAAAAAATCACGATCAAATGGATCATGTTTATATACAAGGACAAGGGTGTGGATCTTATACTAGACCTTCCCATGGGGGTATCAATCTCTGTGGGGGTAATGCATATGATTCCCTTGTATTTCCAATTTCAAATAAATTCCTCTTTATGGTGTATTGTAACCTCCCAATATTGATGTGAGATCCATGGAAGGTATATTTATTATTCTTTATCAGCTCCTTGTCAATACCATTATATATCTAGAAGGAAATCTATTATTTAGCCACCATGTATAGAAAAAAACTTAGGAAGTTGAAGAGGATCCACTTTATGAAAAAAAACCATGATGATAATGTAGTCAAGGTCGATCCAATAGTCACCCACACTGGAAAGTGTTATAGAAATAATAGGTGAAATCCAAGCTAAAGGCTGACCATGAATGTCCATCCATACATGAGGGTATATATCCTCTACAATCTTGGTGATATTGATGATATATTAGTATATTTTCAAAAAAGAGTAATAATCAAAAATTTAGTTCTTGATGATATCTAGGTTTGGATCCCATATGACTCCATTGTGCCTATATATCATTCCCATAACTACATCTAATAGATAATACATCATGTAAAATTTTCCCACATGTGTCCTCCTATCTTTGTGTATAATTTTATACTATAATTGATCTCTATTTACTTCTCCTAATACATAGGCGTGCTTTAAAGTATTAAGCATGTATAGCAAGGGAACCCATTCCAAATGTAGGAAGTGGATGATTGCTTGGCCAAAGAGTTAGTTCAATAATGACAGTCCCATACTAATCCCCATCCTAAATTAGGTGATGGGGATGGGATTTTTATCATGTTCCTTCATAATAAATGTTTCTCCTAGGATAATCCACCTTGCTAGTGCTCATTCCACATTATTGTTCTTATTTAAGGTAAATGTAGTATTAAAATAAAACATAACCTCTAGTATAGGGAGACTCAAATGCCTCATGAATTCATCCCCTAAGATGTATGTGATTAATATGTTATTATTGACATAGTGGAGGTAACCACCATCTTCTATTATACCCTAAAATAAGAGGCCTTGTAGAAAGTCTATATATGGCATAACCTCTGACTTAATACCTAAATAGTGAAGGGACTATCATTTAAATGAGATTAGTTCCTTTACCAAATATTTTTTGTAAACCATGATGTCTTCTTATAATTCAAATAAATACATGTTCTCTACAATTTCCCATAAGGTCAAGTAATTAGAATAACATCCATCAAATATAGTCACATTAAAAACTGTGTCCAAATACTCAATATAATCCTTGATACAAAACCTAGATGGTGTTGAGGGTCCTTTGTATGACTTGGATGATGATGTCATAGATGATTTATGGATGGTTATATGCTTAAAATATTTGAAAATGGTGTGTACTAAAATGAATTACATGAATTGCAAATTATCTTGGTCACAACTAGGGATTTTAAGACTATAGAAAGTTAGAGCTCTTGAGAATTGAATGAGATGAAATTGGTTTGGGGATTAATGTTTTAGATTTATTAATTACTTACCAATTTGTGTGCCATTAATCACCAAAATCTATGAAATTATCACCTTCATTCAATTTAAACTTGACCACCCTATCCTAGTGTAGATGTCATATAGGATGCTTTGTCATTCAGGGTACCATAGTGTTGCCTTTCAACTTTTTCCATTTGTCATTATATGGTTTAGACAAGGTAAGTCAAAATTTTCCTTTACGCTTAAAAGACCTTGAAAATTATAATGTTATCTAGAGAAATTCTTTCCAAAATATTTTATCCCAAAGCCTCTAAAATAATAGATGATAAAGACTACGTACTCTTCAAAAAGATTGTGATTTAGGTAGAATTAGTCGATAGAAAGTTACTGAAGTGAAAATTATTATTGAAAGTTACCAAAATAAATATTCTAAAGAGAAAGTTACTAAATGAAAAATATTTTAAGAAAAAGTACCAATCAAGACAAAGTTTTCAAAGAGTAAAGTTATTGATCGAAAAGTTTTTGAAGACCAGAGTCTCAAAACAAATATTCCAAAGAGCAAGTCTCCAAAAAAAAGCTTCTAAAGAGAAACATTTCAAATAAAAAATTCAAAAGATAAAGTTTCTAGAGAAAAATCTTTTGAATACCAAAGTTGTTGAACAAAAAGTTCCTAAAGACCAAAAGTGGTCGAAAAGAAACTTTTTAGAATAAGCTAATTTAATACCTATAATGCAAAGTAATTCTTCTCAACTTTATGTTAATATATTAGTTTGAACAATCCCTTTAAAATGGAAATAAGTATGCCCCAAATTGATTCAATTTTTAAAACACCAAATTTCTAAAGATAAGGATAATCCTCATAACCATCAAAAACACATAAATACCCAGATAAAATATCCTTACTCTCTAGAAAAAAAGCGGGTCCCTTATTTTTAAAGAAATATATAAGGTGGGGTGTGTTGACTACAAAAAAATGTTGACTCACAAGAGTCAATACTCCCAATTTTTTAATAACCCAAAATCCATGGTTTTGCAATCCCTATATCAACCATAAAATCATATCAAAAGAAATGATTAAATCATAAACTTAAAAAAGACTCTTAATAATCCTAGAAACATATTAACTTCATTTATACCTTGAATCTATGTGTGTAAAGTGATGGTATTTATCTCTTGTCTTAGGATTTTAGGCAAATACATGGGGTGAGTTGTAGGTTTCATTTTGATTAGGAGTTAGGTGCATAAATATTGTGGAGCTCGAGCATTGCTCTATTTCTAGCAATTCATTCATAGCCATGAAAAAGCTACCTTTGATCACCTATTATTACTTTCTTCATATTTTCCATGATGCATGATACATTGATCTTATTTCATAATGTAGGATTTTTGAATCCTCTTTTTTTTTTTTTTTTGGAATTTTAGATTATGCCTTTTATTTTTAAACTTTTCCTTTCTCTATTTTTTTTGCTTTATGAATCAAAGAGGGAAGAAGGTGACCATCATGAGCTAGTATTAGTAAAGTTTAAGTTTAATCAAAATGTTCCTACCAAATTTTGACCATGTCCATGGTTATTATCTTAAACAAGTATTAATGTTTTGTGTGAATTTGACCCAAGAGGACAAGGAGAGATTTATAAATTTGCATAGGACTATGGGAGAAACTTTCACATACCTAATGAAATCATTATATCTGGAACATGTTCATGACTAAATCTCTCATTACTTACCTATATTAAGAATTTTGAACTACAATATGCAACACCCATTAATTCGAGTTAGATTCAAGCACCTGAAACTATCATTTGATTATACTAGGATTTGACTAATCTTAAACTACCATGTAATAAAAAAACTCTCCTAGAAAGTAGGAAAACTACTAAAAGTAGAAGAGATAATATAGAAAACATGAACTACTCTAATAAAAGTAAATTATTGAAAGTAAGAAGCTAACTAATTAAAAAAAACTAACCTACTCCTACCTCTACTAGGACATCTGTCATTACTCAGAGACCTCTCTAGATGGGGAAACAATGAAGTAATACTTAGAAAACTATCCATTAACTAGATATGGAAAATTGTTACCTTGAATATCTTTTAAATGGAACACATTATTACCCAAGATCTCATAAATTTGATATAGTCCTATCCATAGAGGGTAAACTTGTCATGAATTCTTTTTTACTCATGGTATTTGTCCCATAACATCACCAAGTTAGATATCTTAATGTATTTGAATTTTGATCTCTTATTGAACCATATCTTGACCACATCCTGATGTTTGTTGAAGTTTTGTAATGCTTTATTCCTAGAGTCTTCCATTTTTATGATATATAGTAATCTAGACTCTATTTTATCATTGGGTTCCATGTATTCTTGCATACACTTATATGTTGGTAATTTTAGCATGATTGAAACACTATATGTTGTACATAAACCAATAGATATGGTGAGACTTTAAGGGGTTTTTTATACCTAGTTTGGTCTACCTAGTGTTGACCAATTTTTGCCCAACAGGCAAAATTTTTTGTCCCCTTCTACCTCTTGATGTTCTAGGCCATTTATTTTGATTTTGTGTAGGTCCAGTAAAATCTACAGACTCAACAGTTTCCTACAGACTTCACAAATTTCTACAAACTCAGCAGGTTAGTCTTTTGGTGCAAGGATAATCAGTTCAGAGAGTGCTAGGGTAAACAAGGATTTTAGGACATTTATCTAAAGAAGATTCACAAAGAAGGTTGATAGCACTAAACCATTGAACCAAAATTCAGTTCAATGGCTTGGTTCAATGAGTTTGGTTTAACAATGAGCGGTTCAACATTCTGGTTCAATTGGCTCAATGCACAGCATTGAACCATTAAACCGTTAAACCAATTTTGATTCAATGGGTTGGTTCAATGAGGCACCCCAAAGATAAAGGGGAAGCGCCCTTGCAGAGGGCAAGAAAAAGGGTCAAAACAAAGACTTGGGGAAAGTCATAGCATCAATTCCAATAGACTTTTTGTTCACAGGAAAAAGGTGGACAGCACAAAGTAAAGTTTACCCACGAAAAGAGCAGAAAGGGAAAAGCTTGAAGGAATTTCTTGAAGTGATGACGTCCTGAAAGTTGTCAAATTTGAGGAAGAGAATTAGCCGTTGGTTTTCAAAGCGACAACAGCCGTGTGAACGTCAAATTTAACACAGTGAAATAGACATTTGCTTTCAAACTAAAAGGGGTGCCAAAAGGCCTCCTTTATTCTCTTATATATTGAGGACTTGTCATTTTGAGAAATATATTCCACATTTGTAAGGCGTAGCCCTGGCAAAATTTCACTTGAATTAATAAATGCAATTTTTACCTCTATCTTGGTTAGATATCTCTGTGTATGTCTAAGTGTTAGTTTGTGTTTAGTCATTATTTCTTGATGCTTTCACAAGTTTGACACCAGCATATCTGGTGTTTATAAGATGCCATCTCTATAGTTGATAAGGATAGTTCTATTTAGAAGTGTAGAAATAGAAGAAATTACCTCACAGTGTGCCTTTCACAGCACCTTTGGTGAATTTCTATTTTCTATATTTTCATTAAAGCCTCCCTGTCAAGCTCTTCCAGCCTGGTCACTTCTATTAGTTTGAAGCGTATGTATGTGTTTGTCTAATTTTAAGTGTGAGGGTGAGAAGGTCAGATTTATTTTGGTGCATCACCTCCTTTAGAGTAGTTTGTTTTCCTGTAATCTTTCTCCCTTTTCATCCCCCCCATTATATATATATATATATATATATATGTATGTATGTATATGTTAGCACTTACTAGAATAAATTAGATGCATTAAAGGGAGCTAGCCCTTATCTAGAGACTCTCCCTCTAGCTTCACTGGTCCCACAGGTGAGAGGGGAGTTTCCATAGTTGCATGAAGAAGGCAGGAGCTTGGCCTCCTGCCAAGGGTGCAATCTTTTGCATTAATATTTTTGGCACTCTTGGTGGGACTCAATATTACACTCAGTAAGGTTTTAGGATTGATGTTGGTCTTATTACAATAAATCAAATATTTTTAGCATCTGGCGACTCCACTGGCAGAGCTTCAATTTTCCAATCAAAGACCAATTTTGACTTCTTATGCTTAAAGTCACCACACAATCTACTTCTAAGGGTGTTCCCTTCGATCTCATTGAGTTTCCTTTGAACTCAAAAAAAAGACTAAGGTTTGAGAAGACCCATCCTTATTAAATGAACCACCCTCCCAAACCTATTGCAAGGGATGCATATGCAACAAAGCCATAGTTACATCCCATCCTAGCTATGGCATTGCCCTTTGTGGCTTTTCATGGTAAAAGCCCCTTGAATCTCCCACTTTATGACCCAATCCCAAGAGTAGACCTAAAAAATGTGCCATATTTTGATGGAGAGGGGCCCATTATAGTCATTGAGCACATTAGAAATATTGCTAACCTCTGCAATATTCATAATATCATAGAAGAAAATATCACAATTAGATTGTTGGCATTGTCTCTTAAGGGCAAAGCTCTTGACTAGTACGGGACCTTGCCTATTAATTTGATCCATTCCTGGAATGAATTGGGTACTCAATTGATAGACCATTTTGGTGAAAAGAGTGATGACCTCTCACTTGTTGAGCAGCTAATGACCATAAAGAGAGCTCCACATGAATATTTGCAAGATTTCAACATGTAGTTTCAGAAGCTTGGGATAGAATCCCCATTTTGGTAAGACTGACTCCCACCTATGCTTTCATATATTATTTAAAGGCATTGAATAGTGATATTACAGTAATGATATAATCCATGGGAGGGCATGTGCTGCTTGCTACCTATGACATAGCCATAATAGCTGAAAATTGCTTAGTATAGGCTGGGAAAATAGCCCCTAGACCTCACATGCCACTTTTCTCATAAATTCCTTCTCCATTTCAGGCCATTGCTCCCACATTAGCCCCTCTGCCTAACATGGAGAAACTAGCTACTGCTCCATCCAACGAGCTTCATGAAGTTAAGAGTCTATTGAAGAGTAGGT
Source organism: Torreya grandis (assembly GCA_037957365.1). Classification (NCBI taxonomy): domain Eukaryota; kingdom Viridiplantae; phylum Streptophyta; class Pinopsida; order Cupressales; family Taxaceae; genus Torreya; species Torreya grandis. The sequence goes on from JARHVA010004253.1 coordinate 1,443,203, forward strand.
CAAATGAACTTGTAGCTCTTAAAAGGCAACAAGCTCAAAACAATAGACCAAATCAGGGATACCGGCATTATGGTCAAGTCCCTAGACCCCCTTTTCAAAACTATAATCAAGAACAGGGTCAACTTACTCAGACTAGGCTATTTCAAGGCTACAACCTAGGCCCCCCTTCATCATCTAAGGTTATGGTGCCCATTCAAAACAATTTGGTATAAGAACAACCAAGCTGTTTGACCATGGGATATGGTTAGGAACAAGTTGTTTATACAAATGAGATGATGGTTTATTTCTAGAATGTAGACAATCAGGCAACTGCTCAACCCCAAGTCTTCAAGGCTCTAATGCAACCCAACATAAGTAATAGTCAGAGTCAGCCTAACTCTAATCTTATGAACCACCTGGAGGGTGAGTTTTATGCAATCAATTATGTGGGAATTGCAGACAATCAGGCTAACTATGTTGAAGCCAACACAAGATTCAAGAGGAGAGTAATGGGAGAAGCCCAAGCTACTACCCAATTGATAGCTGCACCATCTCCATCACACTCAAATCAAAAGGCCCCAAATTTTAGACTACCATTTGTACCTTCAGCCCCTCAACCTGCACATCAAGTTGGAATTAGCCCCAAAGAAAGCTTGAAGGGAGGCAGTCCCTAGGTCAATATAGTAGACCAAATGAAGAAGCTACATATGAACATCTCTTTATGGGATTCATTGTCTCTACCAGGATAGAAGGACATGCTACAAAGGGAATTACATGAGTTGGACCAACAAGGTATCCCAACAAGAGCTAATAATGTCTTGATAATGAATGGACAACCTTCCACCTTAGGTCAGGTAAAGAAGGAAGAGAAAATTCCCCCTTTCTATGTGTCCTTGGTCATAAGAGATTTCTTGGTGCACAACTACGTCATTGACAGTGGGGCTAGTACCTCAGTGATACCTAAATGCATAGCTGACAAGATGGGACTAAAATATGAAGAGATAAATAAGGGAGTCTTATAGCTAGATGGGACACCTAAAAAAATAGTTAGGATAATGAAGGGTTTAAGCTTGACATTACATGATTGCCCAACCTTCTCAATTCCCCATGATATAGTAGTAGCAAATGTTCCTCCTTATTTCACAATTTACTTATCTAGGGACTTCACATCAAAGATAGGTGGCTATCTAGCAGTGAATTGGTCTTACCTAGTTTTTAGAACCAAGTATGGGACCAAGGTAAAGATCAAATCTAAGCCACTCTATAAGTACCATCTAGAACCATATTCGCTCAAGGTAGTGAACGTCAGTTACACCATTATTGACCCAGAAGAGTCCCAAATAGACTAATCTCCATCCTCTACTCTTGAAGGAGTTGGAGACCTACTCTTAGATGAGTAGGGAAGTGATAAATTCGATCATGATCCTTAAAAGTTCATAGAGGAGGTAGGCCTTGGAGTCTACTGCATGCAGAAAGAGGGTACCTTCATACCAAATGTAATGAGGGCAAGCCAAGAAGACCTAGGTCTATGGTAGCTCTACTTTGATGGTTCTAGAAGTAGGTTAGGAGTTGGTGGTGGAGCGATGTTAGTCTCCCCTTCAAAGGAGAGATACTTTTTATCTTTTTGTTTCCAATTTTCTTGCACAAGCAATGTTGCAGAATATGAGTCCCTTATCCATGGTTTGGAATGGGCAAGAAAAAGAGGGATCAAGGAGTTGTAAGTTTTGGGAGATAGTGAGATGATTTTAAATCAAGTGAAAGGCTGGAATCTGACCAAAAATTCCTTGTTGAAGTCCTACAAGCATAGGGTCTAGGACTTGGTAGAATATTTCCTCACTTTCAATATTGCCTCCATTCCCAAAGAACAAAACAAACAAGTGGATAGGCTAGCAGCAATTGGTGCTCAGTTCGATGTTTCCAGGGAGATAAGCTGAGACTATGATTCACGCTACTTGAAGGTGGTAATCTAGCCCTATGTTCTTGAAAACATTACAAATTGGCAAGTTTTTGAAAATGACCATCGAATAGCTTTCTTCCTATAGGAGGAAGCTGAGTTTGCAATAAAGAACCAGGCAAAGTTATAATAGCAATATGGCAACCAGATTGTTTAATTGAAGAAAAATAAGCTCCCTAAAGGTTTGGTCACTCTTGAGAGCATTTTTAATATAGATGACCAATTGAGAAGTGACAAGGCATGCATCATGACTAAAGAGGAGAATTATGAAAAGGTCAAGGTCTTTGAGGATAAGCTATTTGTGCTTGGAAAAGTCTACATAGTTCAAGAAAGGTGGAATTTCATTTTGTTGTGTCAGGAGTTTGCTAATGTTTTCATGTGGGATTACAATGATTTGAAGGGTTTCAACCCAAGACTCACCTGGCACACCATCAAATTAGAAGAAGGTGCTAGGCTAGTCACATAAAAGCAGAGACTTGTCAACCTGACGATTGAGCCTCTCATGTAGAGGGAACTAGCCAAATTGATTGAGTCTGGGATTATATTTCCAATCAAACATTCCTCTTAGCTAGCCAATCTTGTTCTTATTTGAAAGAAGAATGGGGAGTTCAGGCTTTGTGTTGATTTTAGAGACCTTAATAAAGTCTCTTTAAAAGACCATTATCCCCTCTTAAGCATGGAGTGGATCCTTCAGAAGGTAATAGGTAGCGAGCATTTCTCCCTTCTAGATGGATATTCAAGATATAATCAGATTCTGGTGTAAGGCTGTGACCAACACAAAATAGCCTTCACTACTAAATGGGGAATGTTTGCCTACAAGAAGATGCCATTTGGGCTATCTAATGCTAGTGCTACCTTTTAGCAAGCCATGGACATGGATTTTCAAGGTTTGATAAACAACAATGTGCTGGTATGCCTCGATGATGTGATGGTATTCTGTAAAGAAGTGATCCAACACATGAAACACCTCATTCAAATTTTTGAGAGGAGTAGGGAGTTTGGCATCTCCCTTAACCTGAGGAAATGTGTGTTTACTGTTCATGAGGGGAAAATCCTTGGCCACATTGTGTCTAAAGAGGGATTATCTATTGACCTCGAGAGAGTTTGTTCTATCCTAGAGATGTCCCTACCTAAGCACAAGAAAGGCCTATAGATTTTCTTTGGCAAGATAAATTTCATTAAGAGTTTCATTCTGAATTTTGTAGAGTTAGTCAAGCCACTGACCTCTATGCTAAGTAAGGGTGAGGAGTTCAAGTGGACAACACAAAGGAAGGATAGCTTTGAAACCATCAAGCAGGCCATAACCAAGGCTCCTACTTTGATCAGCCTTGACTTCAACAAAGACTTCAATATCTACACTTTTAGCAATGAAGAGGAGATCTCTGCCATGCTTACCCAAGAAAATGGTGATGGCCTTGAGTAACCACTTGCTTTTTTTAGCCAAGGGTTAGAGGATTTCAAACTTAGATACACATATGTAGAGAAGCAAGTCCTGGCAGTAGTGTCGAGCTTGAAGAAATTTAGGCATGTGTTGTCTAACAGTAGGATTCACCTCATGGTTCCACATCCTGGCATCAAGGATTTCTTGACCAATCAAGACCTAAATGAGAAGAGAGGGGTGGATCACCAAGGTGATGGAGTATGATGTAGACATCAAGATCACTAAGTTGGTGAGGGGAAGAGGCCTATGTGAACACCTTGCTATATAATTAAATAAAAAAGGGTAAGGTAGCTTACTAATTCATGATGTAGCCATAGCAAAAGAACTAGCTGTCATGAAGGATTAGACATCAGACCTGAGGCATTTTCTTCTCACTGGCGAGTGCCCGCAGGGTCTTGATGGGACCAAAAGAAGGTTCTTTAGGATCTAGACTCTTCCTTATGTCTTGGTTGATGGAGTATTGTTTAGGAATGATCTCTTAGGGGTCCTTTTAAGATGAATAAACCCAAAATATGTTGACAAGGTACTGTCTGAGTTCCACGATGGGCCAGCAAGAGGTCATTTTGCTCCTAGAGCTACTACAGTAAGGATATTGAGAGATAGCTATTTTTGGCCTACTCTTTTTAGGGACATCCATGCCTAGGTAAGAAAGTGATAGAAGTGTGCCCTTTTCGATGGGAAATAATGGTTGGCTGCCATGCCTCTACAGCCTATTCAAGTAGAATAGCCATTCATGCAGTGGGGCCTAGACTTCATAAGGATGATTAATCCTCCCTCCAGTGTTGGACATAGGTGGGTCTTGACCACAATGGATTATTTTACAAGGTGGGTGGAGGCTGTTGCTCTAAAAGAGGCAAATGAAAGTGTGGTCTTGGAGTTTTATGAGGACTTGGTGACATGATTTGGGGTCCTAGCCACCATAATCTCAGATAACACCTTGTCTTTTCTAGGAACCAAAACAAGTGAATGTGCACTAAGGTATGGTATATATCTTAGCACTTCATCCAATTATTACCCATAGGGGAATGGGCTGGCTGAGTCCACCAATAAAAATTTGATCAAGATCATCAAGAGGACCATGGAAGAAAATTAGAGGACTTGGCATGCCAAGCTAAAGACAGCTCTATGGGCCAATCAAATCACTCCAAAGAGAGCAATTAGAAATTCTCCATATATGCTCATATATGGAAGGGAAGCTAGGCTTCCCATCTCACTTGAATTGCCAACATTGGACCTCACTCGCCAACTGCAATTAGAAGAAGTAGCATGGAGGTCAAGCTGAGCAAGCTAATGGAGCTCCAAGAGACAAGGGACCATGTTATGGCTTCTATGACTAGTCATCAACAATAAACAAAGAGACACTTCGACAAGAAATCTTCATCAAAATATTTCTTTAAAGGAGACATTATCTTGAAATGGGATGAAGACTGAGCTAAGCCTAGAAAGCATGCAAAATTTGACACCCTATGGAGTGGCCCATACATAATTACTTAGTGCAAGTAGCATAATGCATTCCAACTCTCTAGGTTGGATAGTGAAGAATTACATATCCTAGTTAATGGGATATATCTTAAGCATTGCCACTGACCCCCTCTTTTTTATCGTGTATATATTTCCCTTGTTTTTCCTACTTTCCCTAAGTGGTTTCTGCACATGTTAGTAGTTTTCTTAGCCTTGTGTGTGTTTTTCATTTCCTTAGAGGTAAATCTACGTGATTGGTTCTAGATTTATTAGAGCTATTGCTGGTCTTTAAGTTACCATCTGACTCTGTGCCCAATGGACTACAAGGCAACTGGTCTCTAAGCATAACAGGCATGTTTCACCTGGGAATCACCAATTTGTTGACCAATTTTTGCCCAACAAGCAAAATTTTTGGTCCCCTTCTACCTCTTTCTATTTTAGGCCATTTCTTTTGATTTTGTGTAGGTCTAATAAAATCTATGGACTCAACAGTTTCCTATAGACTTCACAAATTTCTATAGACTCAACAGATTAGTCTTTTGGCGCAAGGAGGATTAGTTCAGAGAGTGCTGGGGTAAACAAGGCTTTTGGGACATTTGTCTGAAGAATATTCACAAAGAAGGTTGGTGGCACTAAACTGTTGAACCAACATTTGGTTTAATGGCTTGGTTCAATGAGTTTGGCTTAACAGTGAGCAGTTCAACATTCTGGTTCAATTGGCTCGGCGTGCAACGTTGAACCATTGAACCATTGAACCAATTTTGGTTTAATGGGTTGGTTCAATGAGGCACCCCATAGATAAAGGGAAAGTGCCATTGTAGAGGGTAGGAAAAAAGGCTTAAACAAAGACCCAGGGAAAGTCAAAGCACCAATTCCTGTAGACTTTTTATCTGCGAGAAAAAGGTGGACAACACAAAGGAAAGTTTACCCATAAAAAGAGTAGAAAGGGAAAAGCTTGAAGGAATTTTCTGAAGCGATGACATCCCAAAAGCCATAAAATTTAAGGAAGCAAATTAGCCATTGGTTTTCAAAGTGATGACGACTACATGAATGTCAAATTTAACACAGTGAAATAGCCATTTGCTTTCAAACTAAAAGGGGTGCCAAAAGGCCTCCTTTTTTCTCCTATATATTGACGACTTGTCATTTTGAGAAATATCTTCCACATTTGTAAGGCGTAGCCCTAGAAAAATTTCACCTGAATCAATAAATGCATTTCTTACCTCTATCTTGGTTAGATATCTCTATGTATGTCTGAGTGTTAGTTTGTGTTTAGTCATTGTTTCTTGATGCTTCCACAGATTTGACACCAACATATCTGGTGTCTATAAGGTGCCATCTCTATAGCTGATAAGGATAGTTCTATTTGGAATTGCAAAAACAAAAGAAATTACCTTATAGTGTGCCTTTCATAGCACCTTTGGTGAATTTTTGTTTTCTGTATTTTCATTAAAGCCTCCCTATCAAGCTCTTGCAGCCTGGTCACTTCTGCCAATTTGAAGCATATGTATGTGTTTGTTTGATTTTAAGTGTGAGGGTGAGAAGGTCAAACTTTTTTTGGTGCATCAGCTCCTTTAGAGTAGTTTGTTTTCCTACAATCTTTCTCCCTTTTCATCCCCTTCCATTATATATATATATATATATATATATGTATGTATGCATGCATGTATGTATATATGTTAGCACTTATTGGAATAAATCAGATGCATCAAAGGGAGCTAGCCCTTATCTAGAGACTCTCCCCTCTAGCTTTACCAGTCCCATAGGTGAGAGGGGAGTTTCCATAGTTGTGTGAAGAAGGTAGGAGCTCGGCCTCTTGCCAAGGGTGCAATCCTTTGCGTCAACACTTAGAGTGCATATTTTAGTAAGAGATGCCACTCCATGGGTTTATCCATAGCTAACTTCTTGATAGCATATATGAGGTTCTTATTAGTTTAATTAGCCAATTCATTCTATTTTAGGTAGTGATTAGAGGATGATCTAATAGTAATTTGATTACCATAGGCCCATTTAGTAAACTCAACTGATTGAAATGTTGGTGCATTATCACAAACCAAAGAGATAGGGGTGCCAAACTTGGTTATGATATGTTCCTCAATAAAATTTATCACGTCTTAGGCTATTTATTTCTTGGTGGTTGCTACCTCAATCTGTCTAGTGTAATAATCTATAGAAGTGAGCACAAACTTGTGTCCAACTAAGGAATTTGGGTTTATAACATCGATGGAATCTTATCCTTATTAGGTGATTAGCCTACCTTTAATCATAGGTTGTATCGACATTATTTCATGTACCTCTCTTTTTACCAAACCTATCATTCATGATACATACTTATGTGTAAGTGAGCATCCTTAAAGACCATCATCCTATAATAACCCATTATGAGTATTTTATGGGCTGTAGTATTGCCAAATGGATGGATGCTACCAATATTTTGATGCATATTATCTAATATTTCATGAGCTTCTCTATGTGAGACACATCTTAAATATATGCCTTCATAATTATTCCTATAGAGGACTCCTTTCTTGATCATATAATGAGTAGCCTTGATCATTAAATATCTCTTTTGTTCTCTCTTGATTTCTTGGAGGCATGTGTCAGTGAGTAGGAATTGAATAATATCTAAATACCAATCTTCTTGGGAGACCTATGTTTGGTATACCTCTTCAATGGTGATGCGTGGGTCTAGTTCAGTCATCAATTGAATAATGCCTTATCTATTGATGATCCTAGTAGGTTTAATCTCAATATCAAATTCTTGTAACTTCATCCATTTACCTTTACATTATCCCAATTCATTATATCTCAACATAAGCTTGACAACATGATCTAGTACTATGGTAATAGTCTTATTCTATAGAATGTAGTGCCTAAACTTATTAGTCACCTTGATAAGAGTGAATATTTTTTTTTCAATCAAAGGGTACTTTAGCTCTGCATCCTTCAAGTTAGTGCTCATAAATTCAATAGGATGATCACTTTCTTCCCTTTTATATGTAAATATAGTAATAATAGTATGTTTTGAGGTGAATGAGTAAAAGAAAAAGTCTTTAGTGAAATCTAGGCTTACTAACACTTAGGCTTGTGAAATAGCTTTATTTATGTATTATAAGGACTTCTTAACTTTAGGTGTCCATTCCACTTTGGCATTTTTCTTGAGCATTGCATTTAGGGGTCTAAAAATCTCTAAAAATCTTGATATAAATTTATTTATGATATCTTTCCAAAAAGGATTTAAACTCCTTTTTGTTGTTTAGAAACATTATTTTTGAAATCCTTTGGATCTTATCTTGGTAATTGGTGATCCAATATTTATTGATAATATGACCTAGCATCTTACCTTTGGTAAAATTAAATATACTCTTCTCATGGTTAAGTGATACCTAAAACTTCTTACATATTTCAAAAATGGATTGAAGGTGGTTAACATGATCAGCTCTATTTTTAGAGAAAATAGTGGTATCATCTATATATATGATTATGAAATTACCTATTAGTCCCTAGAATTCATGATCCATTACTCTCTAAAAAGTATCTCTAGCATTAATCATCCCAAATGGAATTCGCTTGTATGTATATGTTCCCAATTTCATAGTAAATGTTGTTTTCATCCTATCATCTGATTCGACTAGTATTTGATTATATCTTGAAAATACATCTATGAAAGACATCATTTCAAACCCACTCACAATTTGTATTACCTCATCTAAGGAGGGAAAATGATAATTTTCCTTCTATGAATCTTTATTTAGATTCTTAAAGTTAATGCATAGTCTAATCTCTCCACTCTTTTCCCTGATTAAAATTATATTGGCCACCCAAGTTGAATGCTTGATAGGAAAAACTATCTTAACACTTAACAACTTCTATACTTATTTATGGATCAATATTTCTAAGATAATATTAACCAACCTTTTTCATTGCCTAAATGGTTTATGATCAGGCTTGAGTGGAATCATATGGGTGATGACTCTAGGATTAAATATCCTTAATTTATAATAGGTCTATGTAATTAAATATTTATACTTGATAATCAATTCCTTAACCTTTTCTCTTCCTTATGGTGTGTAACTAAAGCCAATATTGATGAAGTGTGCATTCCTTTCATCACCAACATTTTTCAAGTGGAATTTATATTCATTAACCTTAAGCTACCTTTGTGATTGGGTATGAGGATATGTATCAAAGGTTCTTTCTAAGGAGACCATTCCCAATGGGAGATGATTTTCCTTTAGTTGGATAACACCTTATTCATCCAATTATTCATGTCACTTGTAGTTTCTTTCCTCATCATCATTTATTTGAGATTAAAAAGGTCCCTAATTTGTCAAAAATTAGATAATTTACTGGTCATTATCAAACACTTGAAATTGGTCAACATTGTCTAGTACTAAAGGATAATGTACCATTTCAATGGAGAACTTATAGAATTTTGACTCCTCTAAGGGTTCAAAATTAACTATTGAAGTGGCCAATGAATCAATAGCTCTATTTTGTTCTCTCTAAATAACTACTATGTTAAAATCTTTAAATGATTCAATTAGATCCCCTGATATATGAGTGTATTTATTTAAATATGACAATTTATATTGATATTTATTTATGACCTAGTTAATAACAAGTTCATAATATCTATATACCAATAGTTCTTTAAAATTATTATTGAGGACAAACTGCAATCCTAGAATCAAGGCCTTGTATTATGTTCTATTGTTGATACATGGGGATTAGAGAATGTATGATACTAATAGTTTATTATCTTTCAGATTGACCAACTTGATATTGACACCTAAACCTTGCTTAGATCTTTCTCCATCAAAATGGAGGGTTTATACTTGGGAAGGGCCCCAAATTTGTTCTGATGCTTCATGTTTTATGGTAAATGTATAAATTCTAAGACTAGGAGATTTATAACTTACCTCTTCATTGGTATTATTTTACTCTATAATAGGATATTTCATCTCTAGCTCTCGATTGATCCTGATATAGTTGGTTATGCCTCTCCAATGTATCCAAATATGTGAAAAGTATATATAAAGATATCCATTTAACATTTTTGACCAATATTTTCTCAATAATAACCTATACCCTTTAGGAATATCCATTACCAAGATTTTGATAGTCATCTATACTCTAGGTTGTAAGGAAACATGAATTATCACATCATTAAGCTCTCCCAATATAGGCACTATTATTTTATCTACCTATTACATAGTCCTCTTGGATGGATTTGGTGTCAAACCAAGATTTTGACAAATGGAATTAAATATTACAATTGTTAAATCTCTAGAATCTACCAAGAAATTGCGTATATTCTTACCAAATATTTAAATGGTTAGCAAGAAAGGGGGAACCTCTAGCTTGATTTTGTAAATGAAATTCATGTTGGATGTCTTGGAATTTTATATAATAGACTTACCTATGATGGAATTACATAAGAGCTCCTTATCCGTTGTGATTTTTTTTTCATTTCATGAAGAGTGATATTGGACTTAATTTTCTTCATATCCTTGACAATATTATATCCTCCTTTATTCTATTCCTATCTATGCTGAGGTTGATCATTCCCTTTAGGGGAGGAGGATTACTGTCAACTTTGGGATTTGGAGGGATAATTGTATTATTGGGAGTAGAAGTATTAAGAGGTTGCTTGTTCCTCATATTATAATTATTCTTATCAAATTTTTGGAATGCTTTCACTTCATCAAAATTATCCTCTGGAATATTATCATCTTCATTAGGGAAGGAAGACTCATAGGTCTCAAAGACCATGACTAAAATTGAAGGGCCTAATTCATGAGGTATATTTGGAGGATTCATCATTTGATCTTGTCTAATCATTTTTCTCTAGAATATTTTAAAGGTTCCATAGAACTCTATACATTCCAACTCTCTATACTGTGATGTGTTATGGACCCTATACCAATTGGGAAAAAATATTTCCATGATATTGAGTTTTTTTAGGTTATTAGATTGTTATTATTTTGCATTTTTGGTGGGCCTATTGCATCTTGGAATGAAAAAATTCTAATTGTAATTTTGATTATTATTAATACCCATCCTCTCTACATATTCAAGAAACTATTTCGCAACTTCTAGACCATTCTTTGTAAAGAATCCAATTTGGCTTTATTGGAATCAAAACCCTGAACAACTACCACATTGGTGTGATATTGATGTTGATTATATTGGTGTTTATTCCTTTGTGTTTGATTTTTTAAGAAAACATCATTATGATTCATTTTCTATTATGTCTTAGAAGGCAAAGTGTACAACTAATTCTAATTAAATGTGGGGGTGTTCTAATTTGCTTGTGAAATTGTATTCAAGGATAAGAGTCCATTATTGAATGTTTGGCTTCATATATTATGAGGACTAAGCTATGGATTATGTAGACACTTAAAAGTGGCCACCAATGACCTCCAACCAAGATTTTGACTAACTTCTATCAAATGTGCACAATTTGGCCAAAAACACTAAAATGTGTTAAAATCTTTGAACATATCATGTATAAGTGCTAATTTTGGCCAAAGTATCCTTAAATGGGGCATTGTGACTTATGAGATAGCTCACTTTAATCAAATCATTTTTATTCAAAATAACATTTTCACACTTGGGTGCTCTAGATTGCTCTTTTCTACTAAATTTATTACACAAGACATGTGCCTTCATTATTTTGTGTCAGAAACATCCTAACATGGATAATGGATCCACTACATCTAAGATCACATCCTAATTCTAATCTAGTCAAAATTTGAGCCAATAATATGACATTTTGACCAATTTGATTAATTTGTGCACCAATGGCCAACATTTTCATCAAAGTGATAAATCATGTTTAAGGCTAATTAATCTAAATCAAGAGCCTAATTAAGAATTCCATGGAACTTGTTAAATATTTCTTTTTGGAAATTGATATTGAATATCTACATCATCAAATCACATCATTTCTTGGAAAGACATCCCTAGGACATAAATGTATAAAATATCAAGATTAAACCCTCTCATGCCTCATTAAGACCTTCCATTCCTATTTAATGCCTCTCTATACCAAATATTTTGGAGGTTTTTTATTAAATTTGGTCTCTAAAATTGAATGTATTCTTAGCCACACATCTTTATATTAAGATGGATGGTTTAGGTTCATTCTGGTCATTTTACAAAATCTATAAATAAGAGGCCTTACCCATTGAATTTTAAGCTCTTTTAAGCCAAATTTACCATGCCCAAAAAACTTCAAAACACATATTTATGTATTTTTATTATGCCCAAACATTGATCCAAAGCCATCACAAGCCAAAAGTGCCAAGAGGAGATGAAGGTGACCACACTCCATTGTTGAAAATATCTTGAAGCACAAGCCAAGCTAGCCAAATAAGGAACCTTTAGGAAAAATCAAGGATTTGGTAAGAAATTTGTGTTTTGTGTTAATATTTCTCGTTTCTTTCCATTTCTATTTGTGTTTTCAAGTGGTATTTCCTCACTAAGCTCCCCCTAGTGATTAGACCTAGAGATGTTATGCTAGTAAGTGTGTTTCTTTCATTTTGGTTTTCATTTTGGAACTAACATGATAATAACAACCTCTCTTGAGTTAAATTACTAGTCTACATAATGGCACACTCAGTGGGACTAGAAAGCCCTTACAAGTTGATTCACCCATAGTTTACTAGATAAATAATTAGTCACCATGTTTATTAAAAATTTACACAGTGAGATATCCTATCATCTAGAACTATAGTGTGTACATACCTTTAAAAAAATAATTGATAAAGGTTTGTTGATAGAGTAAGACCCTATCAAAAAATGGATAATCAAGCTTACCTCATCTAATCAAAATCAATGTACCAATCAAGGAAGTTGCCAAAACCAACATCTAGTCTAAGCACAAACATCACAACTGGTATAGGCCAATAGCAATGATAGACCAAAGCAATTTAATTACAATAAAAATGTTTTTAGAAATGGAGTCATATAGTCTAAACATGTCCAAATGGTGTAAATGCCATCTACTTAGCCCATGTAGCATATTTAAATTACTCCTAATCCATAATCTTTTTAACCAATGTAGCAAGCATAATAGCCTAGGCCTACACACTAAATACAACAACCTTTGCCATTGCAAGATCCTCCTCCAAGGAAAATAGTGCCTACTCATCACAATTTTAGTGACATTAGAGAACCTATTGAATTTGTGTATCATAATCTCACCACTTCTAATCTGATTAGTTGGCCTATACTGAAACATAATCCTTAGGGCATCCCTTATCCTAATTAGTACCACCAAAATGAATTATGTGAATATCATTAGGTTAATGTACATAATTTATGCTATTATGTGTAAATTAAACATTTGATTCATAATATGTTGGATAATATGGAGATAACAATATGTGGTGGTGATTTTAGTTCCAATCAGACCTTTAAAATCTATCAAAACCCCTTTTCCCAACACAACAACCATCCATAATATAAATAATAGCAACAACAACCTTTGTAACACCAACAACAATAGTTTCAACAACAAGGCCAAACCAGTAGAATCAACATAATCACCCACAATAGAACCAACAATGTCCAAACAATGGACAAAACCAAGGTCATAATGACAACAACCAATAAACCTAACATAAATTTGCACATGAATACAATAGAGTTGTAGGACATATTGTATGAGGTCACATTAACACCATCTCCACAAATTTGAGACCAAATACTAATAAATCAAGACCTTTGCTAAACAATTACAATCCACCAACTCACATTGAAAATCCTTCCTTGACCTAGAATCACATATAGGCATACCAACAAGTAGGGATTACTAATTTTAGACCCTATACTAATAACTCAGCACTACCTCATGACCATGCACAAGTGCACCCATAACTGATACTTATCTTATTTGGTCCTCCACCATCACTAACATTAATTAGCAATCATGGTCCTATGTTCAATCCTGATTATGTCATCATAACTTGAAGGTCAAAGATTACCATCCAAGCCCATAGCTATCTACCACTTTTCCCATCACCCAACCAGCCATTTAGCCTTAGAATAAGCCATTTAACATTAACCAAGAGAAGAAATTTGACATTATGAAATAATTTTAAAATATGTTTACACAAATCTCCATTTTAAATTTGTTGTGTATGTCAAAAATACACTAATTTTTTTTGAATGACTTCTTAAGCCAATCCATAGTTTCAAGTGACATATCCCTTGATAAATTATAAGCTTTGGTTAGACACCTAGCTCTAGCCTAACAAGTCACTTTAAACCAAAGCAATATGTCATCCCTTGGCCCATTACATAATAATCCATTATACATTGTTGTTTGCATAAAGTGGCACAAATTGAAACATTTCCTTATAGACAATAGATCAGGTCTAAATATACTATCTCTAAAGCTCATCAAGCTTCTTAAGTACACTATGGTAGATATTCAAGCAGAGACAATAACCATCAAAGCCTATGATAATGAGGAGTGCAAATCATAAGGCACCATCTATTTACTAGTTATCCTTGGGCCCTTAACCCATGATACACTTTATCATGTGCTAGATCTTAATTTGTCATACAATATACTTTTGGGTAGACCTTGGTTACATGAAATTTGTGCAGTCCTATTGACATTGCACTAATGTATCCAGTTCTCCCATTTAGGGATGTAATTTTATATACTAAGAGATTTATATCCATACGAGCACTGTAAATAACTAGAGGCTAAGTTCAAGAGTTATAAATATCTTTTCGACATGAATCTAGTGGCCAAAACAGATAAGGGAAAGTTAATACTCCTTTATTTACTAAAGGATAACCTCATTGATCCTAATACTCTTGATTCTCTTTCTTACATACCACCTCTTGAGATATCCAACCAAATACCTTTCACATCATAAATATTTCATAGAACCCAAAGTCCTTTGGAAGACCTAAAACTAAGCCACTTCATCTAGAATGACAATAAAAGGGCAAAGGTAATGGACCCATCACATTTATACCAACATCTAGCCTAGAATAAGACCCTATTTAAGGGGATGAATCATGGTTATATAATGACAAGTAGGTTGATTGTTATAAAAATGCAAAGTATCATATTCCCAATAGGATCATGAAGAATCATGACTATGAAAGAAGATACCTTGGACCAAACCAACAAGGAGACAATTTTCATGACAAATACAAAGAACCCTATAGACTTAGATTTAAACCACCTAGGGATGACCCCATATACCTTACTCATGTTCCACCATAATCAACTAGTGATGAGGATGCTAACAGTGAATTAGAGTCCAATCATATCCTTTTCGATAACCTATCCAAGACCAACCTATTTGATACTTATTCCATTTTTACCCTTAGACTAGTCATTCATCACAACCCACTATCATTATTTTATCCCCAATTGATAGACTTGGACCAATAAGAGTCTAATGTGTTGATTGATGAGCTCCAAAATGATGAGTATTTTTTTTATTTTCTTAGCCTTACAGACAATGTTCCATTAGGGGACTATAAATTAGGGTTATCAATCAAGTTAGATCCTAAACCCTATTTTAGAGAGTAGGTGAACACCCTTAGCTAAAAACAAATAATTAAAACATTGAGGACACAAAGTGAAAACCTTTTTGAGGCACTTTCTGACTAGGGAAAAAGTAAAGAAAAAGGTTAGTCTATTTGTGAAAACCTATTTTAGGCACCATTATATGGAGGTGTTCAGCCTTTTTCAACCATAGCTCAAGAGACCACTAATGATGAACTTGTATGTGAGTTTGAGTTTAGTTTTGAAGAAAAAAAATCTTTTGATCAAATTCTTTAGAAGTTTCTAATAGTTTTTTTTACATGACCAAACCTCCCATTAGGGGACTCTAATTCATCATGCCTAGGGAAGCTTGAAGAGCTAATCATAGTAGAGGACTCTAATGTTGCCAACTAGTTCAGATCATTTCCCACTATCTTTGAAGATGGTTCGATCCTTGTATTGGAAGATATAGTAGAGGTTAACATTAGGTTTCTATATGACCTAAAGTGGATCAAGCTAGGTGCATCCCATATTGATAAGGAACATGAAGTCGTTATTTCCCTTTTGATATAATTTGTTGACATTTTTTCATGGGCATATTCTGGCATGCCAAGTTTGAACCCCACATTAGTTCTACACCACTTTGTTGTCAATATTGATGTCAAACCAATCAAACAAAGGTTGTGTGTGATTCATCCTCACATTGTATTATTATTGAATAAAGATTTGGAAAAACTCTTAAAAGCAAGATGTATTCAGTTGATTGACTATTCAGAGTGGATAACTAATGTGGTACCAGTTAGTAAAAGTCTAAAAGGAATCAAAAGTTGTATTGATTTCATTAATAGATGGTTTTTTAAGGTACAACTAGATTAGGATAGCACCAAAAGACTAACACAAAATAACATTCACCACTCCATGGGGAACATTCTATTATCAGGTTATGTCATTTGGTCTTAAGAATGTATGGGGCACATATCAAAGATCTATGACTATCATATTTCATGATATGATGCATGCCATTATTGAAGATTATGTTGATGACATTCTTGATAAATCAAAGACTAGGTCTGATCATCCAATAGTGCTATGTAGAATATTTAAAAATTTACATGAGTACAAAGTTAGACTTAATCCCAAGAAGTGTGTCTTTGGAGTCACATCAATAAAAGTACTTGGATTCATTATGTCTCATTAAGGCATTGAGGTTGATCCAATAAAATTTAAAGCCATGATAGAGATGAAACCACTGACTACATTGAAAAATCTCTAGAGTTTGTAGGCAAATATTTAGTCTATCTAGCACTTCATATCTCAATTAGTTGATAAATGCCATCCTTTTATACATATTTTAAAGAAATGAGTCACATTTCACTAGGATGAGCACTACCAAATATCATTTTAGTAGCTAAAGGATTATATAGTGAATCCACCTATTTTATTGCTTCCTATGCTAGGAAAGCCATTCTTGATGTATCTATCCACTACTGACAATGCCCTGGTGACACTTTTGGCTCAACATGATGATAATGGAAAGGAGCATGTCATGTAATATTTAAGACATACACTGGTTATGTATGAACATAATTATACACCCATAGAAAAAATATGTTTAGCCATGGTCTTCATATCTCAAAAAATATACCATTACATGTTAAACAATAAGAGCATGGTTATTTCAAAAGTAGATTCTCTCAAGTATCTACTATCTAAAATAGCTTTACAAGTTTGCATGTTCAAGTGGATCATTATTCTCATTGAGTTTGACATTGAGTATGCCAACTAAAAATCCATTGAGGGGAAAGTTCTTATAGATTAGCTTGTTGAAGCACCCCTTGTTAATATAGATCCATTCACATTTCAATTTTTTGATGAATCCATAATGGTCATCATTGACACACCTCTTGAGGAGAAAAATTAAAATCTATATTTTGATGGATCATTCACTACCAATGCATCGAGGGTAGGCATTTTATTTATTACACCATAGGGGAATCTAATCCCTAAATCATTTATGATCAACTTTCCTTATACTAATAACATGGTTGAATATGAAGTACTTGTTATAGGGCTTTGCCAAGAAGTACAATGGAACAATTCTCATCTCAATTTTTATGGCGATTCTTAGTTAATCATCAATCAAGTTATAGACCATTTTTTGACCAAATATGACAAGTTGGTTCTATATAAGCCCATGGTTAACACTCTCAAGTAGCAAATTATCAACATTTAGTTTGAGTATATACCAAGGGCAAGTAATAGAACCATATATGCTATGACAACTATTATATTTTTTATTTAATAAACTAACACAGCTAAAAAGTATCAATTCCTTGTTAAGAACTTGTTAACACCAACTCATGAACCTTCAATCATCATGATGATTTGTTATATTGTTGGTCCTAGATCTATCTAATACTCAAACCTTTAAAACTACATCCATGACCAAATTATGTCACCTAACTTATCTAAAAAACAATCTAAAGCCTTTATCCACCAAACCACTCATTATACTTTACTTGGGTCAACCCTTTACCATCATAGTTTTGATGAAACTCTACTTCATTATTTAACTTTAGTAGAATCTACACTAGTGTTATGGTAATTTCATAAAGGAGTATATGGAAGCCACACTAACAAGGTATTTCTATCCAAAAATATCTTACATATTGGTTATTATTGACCCACAATGGATGTAGATGCAACTACATATGTAAAGAGTGTGAAAAGTGTCAATGACATGCCAATATGATTCATGCCCCAGCTAAGACTCTGAAACCAATGTTGACACCATGACCATTTACTACATGGAGCCTTGAACTCATTAGGAATATCAATCCCACCTCATTTGATGACTATAAACATATCCTTACCACCATTGAATATTTCACTAATGTTGGAAATATTGTCATTGATGTCAAAGGTCTAACATTATTGGTGACAAAGGCCCCATAGTATTTAATGTCTTAAGGTGTTTTTAATGTTCATATTTCGGCTAAGGTTTGTTAATATTTATTAAATATTAAAAAATATATTTTTGGTTTCATAAAGTCAAAAAAGGGCCCATGAAGAAGTCAAAGATTCATGCCATAAAGATAAAAGAGAGAAAGGAAACATTTTCACATGAAGAGTCACCAAATAAAGACAAAAGAGGAAAATATGCATCTGCTCATGAAGGGTCACCATGTGACTTTTTGAACGAAAGGATTTGAAGGGTCATGTAAGTTTGGCACCATTTTTCATGTGGATTGAAGGGCCATAAAGGGTGAATGCCAAAGGTCATTTTGAAAGCTATGAAAGGAGGCTTGGGAATCCATTTGTAATATGCAAGAGTGTGCATGGTTTGTAACTATTTTATATAAGAATAGAGGAGAGAATAAAAAGAGATATTGTAGAGTCTTATCATTTATTGAGAAAACAACATTGAGAGATAGTTGTATTTTACATAAGAGGGATTGGTGCTCCTATGGATTGGTGCTCAAAAATAGTTGCTATGTCAATGCTTGACAAAGGGGTTGGTACTCCTACAAGTTGGTGCTTGAAAAATTTATAATTTGAGTTGGTGCTCATTTATATACTTGAGATTGTTCACTGTGGGTTTTCCCACATTGGGTTTCCACATAAAAAATTTAATCTCTCTCTCTCTCCCTCTCTCTCCCTCTCTCTCTCTCTCCCTCTCTCTCCCTCTCTCTCTCTCTCTCTCTCTCTCTCTCTCTCTCTCTCTCTCTCTCTCTCTCTCCCTCTCCCCCCTCTCTCTCTCTCTCTCTCTCGTGTGGTGCATGTTATTGTTTCAATTTTATTACATATCTTGAATGTACTATTACGTGGAGTTTGATTAAGTAAAATTTTTATAAGATTTATAATATACTAATTTACCCCCTCTTAGTATATCCTATGCTTAATAATTAGTATCAGAGCAGGTTCTTTTGGAAATATTTTAACAACTTGAAGGTAGATCAAGGAAAACATGATGGTTAAATCACATGAAGGTTTTTCTATAAATAAGGAACCTTTGTTTGATGAGATAACTTATGCCTTTTAGAGAATAAGGATGAGGAATTACTTTATGACCCTTTGGTTTGACATTTGGCAAGCAGTGATGGAGGGGTACAAAGACCCAAAGACACTTGTAACTACTCCTAGAAAAAATAAGGCAAGTTAAAATAATGCTAAAGCTTTAAATGATATTTTATGTGGTTTATGTGAATCATAATTTTTTAAACTTATGTAATGAAAATATGTTCATGAGAATTGGGTAAAGCTTGAGAATATTTACAAAGGTGATGAAAAGGTTCAACAAGCTAAGCTCTAGACTTTTAGAATACAATTTAAAAGTTTAAAGATGGAAGAGGAAGAAAATATAGCAAGTTATCTTTTGTGAGTTAATCAAATTTAAGGTCTTGGAGAAAATTTAGAAGAGTCAATGGTGGTACAAAAGGTTTTGATATCTCTACCATTGAGATATGATGCAATGTTTTTTGCAATTGACGAGATGAAAGATCAAGCCAAGCTAAAGATGGATGAACTACATGGTATTCTTATAACATATGAGATGCAAACTGAAAAAGAGAAAACCTCAAAAAGAGAAGCTACTTTCAAGATATCAAAGAAAGTCAAGGCTAAGATTCAAGAATCAAGTGACAATTTTAGTAATGAGGAAGATGGCAATGGAGCTCTATTCATCTACAAGCCTAAAAAGGGCATTATGTAAATATCAAGGAAAGTTACCATTTAAATGTTTTAAATGTGGTAATATTGGACATTTTTAAGCTAAGTGACTAGATAAGAATAAATGTGACATTGAAGAAGGAAAGCCTACATACAAGAATAATTTCAAAGGCAAATTCAAGAAGGGATTCAAGAAGAAGAGTTTATATTATAAAGATCATAGTTTAGCTAAAGATAGTAGAGTTAGTGACTCAGATGAGAAAGATATTTTATTCATGACCATATATGAAGATGCCTCCATAAGCTAAATTACAAATGATCAAGAAGAAGAACATGATGAAGATGAGGTTAATCTAGAAGAAGAACTCATTTGTGCCTTAGAATAATTAAAATCTCTTGAGAAGAAGAATCGAAGATTGAAGCTCTAGATTGAGAAAAATGAAAAGGAGTCAAATGAAATGATTAAAGATCTACAAGAACATATTGAAGATTCCAAAAATATTGATGAAGATCTAACAGCTCAATTACAAAAATTAAGTGAAGAATGTGAAAGTATGTTGTTGAAATTACCTCTTTAAAAGAAGATATTGAGAAAATAAATAAAGCAGTCAATGATTCAAAATTTGAGAATAACCCTACCATGTTGAATAAGATATTAGAAAGCCAAAAAACAATATTAGATAAGATAGCCATGGGATTTGAAAAGAAAAAGAGCTATGTTAAAGCCCTTAAAAAAGAGAAAATAAAAAGGGAAGAAGTTAGGAATGCAAAGGATAGTTCAAATAAAAAAGGTTAGAAGGAATAAAGTTACAAAATATAACTGGGTCAAAGATACACAAATCAAAATAGGTTCTATTTTTATGGTTATTGTTTTTATTATAACGGTTATGGCCATAAGAAAATAGACTATTAGAAAAGAGCTAACAATTTCAGAAACAAGGAGAAGGAAACTCATGTAGAGTCAAGTAGAAGCCACAACTCTTTTTTTCCTCTATCAGGATTTGATGAAAAGACCATAGTATGTTACAAGTGCAATAATTTTGGACAAATGCCTTGGAATTATAGGAGCATGTTTGAGTTAGTCAAAAAGGACTAAAGTTTCAAGGATCCATTCATCAAGAAGAAAGTTCAAATAGGTTCATGGCAGAAGAAACAACCTACAAAGTCTATGTTAGTCTAGACAGCTTTACATGCAAGAAATGAAGAAAAGCCATGGTTCATTGATAGTGGATGTTTGAGGCACATGATAGGATACAAGATAAAATTTATAACTCTAAATAATATCAATGGTGGCATAGTGAAATCCAAAGACAATACCACTACCAAAATAGCTAGAAAAGTTATATTAAGTTTGGATAATGTTAGAACTAAGACTAAAAATATTCTGTATATATAAGGTCTTAAGCATAATCTATTGAGTGTAAGTCAAATGTGTGATCAGTGACACACATTAAATTTTTATGTAGAAGGTTGTGAAATTAGGAGAAAAGATTTAGATGTGTTGATTGTAGATTCTTAAAGGATAGGCAATAATTTATATATGTTATCAGATATCAAAGGTCAAAGATGTTTGATTCAAGTTCAGGAAAGTTGGCTATGGTATAGAAGAATGGGACACATAAATTTTAATAATCTTATCAAAATTGGTAAGAAGCAAGAAGTTAGAGATATTCTAAAGATTATAAATCCCCAACACACTTTATGAACCATGTTAGCATAGGAAGTAGGTTAGAAGAGAGTTCAAGACAAAAGAATACTCAACCACTTAGATGTTATAGCTTGTTCACACTAATCTATGTGGACCTACACTCAAAGTACTCAAAGTGAGAAATAATTCATGTTTCTTTTGATGATTTTACACATATGACTTGGGTGATGTTTTTGAAGAAAAAATTATAAGCTTTCAGCCACTTCAAAGCATTCAAGGCTTTAGTTGATAATTAAACTAGTTTGAATATTAAGTACCTGAGATCAGACAGAGGAGAAGAATTCATGTCAAATAATTTTATTGATTATTGTGAAGACCATGGGATAAAGAGACATTATTCAGTAGCTATAACTCCATAGCAAAATAGAGTAGTTGAGAGAAAAAATAGAACAGTTGAAGAGATGGAAAGGATGATGCTAAATGAACCCAAAATACTAGATAAATATTGGAGACAGATAGTAGGCACAATAATGCATATCTAGAATAGAGCATTATTGAAATTCAATAGTGACAAGACTCTCTATGAGCTAACAAACCATCTACTATTGATTATTTTAAATCTTTCAATAACATATGTTTCATAAAGAGAATCAATGAAGAATTGGGTGAGTTTGAATTTAGAATAGATGAAGGTATATTTCTTGGATATTCTTGCAAAAGTAAAGATTATAAATGTTATAAAAAAATAACCAAGAAGATAGCTAAAAGTGTAAGTGTTAAGGTAGACGAAGATGTAGCGCAAAAAGCCAATGATCTAATAAACACTCCTAAAATCATTGAAGAAGAATATTTTAAATAGTTAGATGAAGATGATGAGAAGGAAAGAAAGGTCACCAAGACCCCATCTAAATATGTCCAAAGAAATCATAATGAGAGTGACATCATCAAGAACATAAATGAAGGAGTTCACATCAAAAAGATGATGGTAAGTGAATCTGAGCTAGTTAATTTTTCTTCGTTATCCAAAATTCAGCCTAGAACTTTTTTAGAAGCTAGAAATGATGAGCATTGGGTTAAATCAATGGATGATAAATTAAATTAGATAGAAAAGAATGATACTTGGGAATTAGTGGCTAGACCAAAAGATTAAAATGTGATAGTGAAGTTACCAGGAATAAATCAAGGTTAGTATGTAAATTATATGCTCAGATTGAGGGTATAGATTTTGAAGAAACTTTTACACTAGTGGCAAGGCTAGAGGATATTAGAATGTTTCTTGTATATGCAGTGTTTAAGAATTTCAAAGTGTTTTAGATGGATGTCAATTCTACTTTCCTGAATGAGAATCTAGTTAAAGAGGTCTACATTGAGTAGCCTAAGTGATTCATTCTCTCAAATGATAGTATCCATCTGTGTAGATTGAAGAAAGCACTGTATGGATTGAAACAAGCTCCCAGAGCTTGGTGTATAAGGCTTGATAAGTACCTACAGGTTTAAGCTTTCAAGAGAGGTTTCGATGACAATAATCTCTACATCAAAATAGAAGGTGAGCATTAGTTTATTATTGTGGTATATGTTGATGACATAATATTTGGAGGAAACATTGAAAAGATGACAAAATAATTTTTTGATAATATGTAAAAAGAATTTGAGATGTCTATTCTTGGAGAATTGTCATTTTTCTTAGGGTTACAAATATTTTAGTTAGATAAAGGAATTTTCATATCTCAAAATAAATATACCAAGGAAATGTTTAAAAAATTTGGTTTTGAAGATTGTGCACTAGTTGGCACACTAATGGGTATAGGGAAAAAGGTGAGTAAGGATGAAGATTCACTTGTTGTAGATCAATATTTGTATAGATCTATGATTGGTAGTCTTTTATATTTGACAACATTGAGGCCAAATATTATGCATGTAGTAGGCATAGTTGTGAAATATTAGGTAGCCCCAAAGGAGAGTCATGTTTAGTTAGTGAAGAGAATATTTAGATATGTCAAGGGGACATTAGATTATGGATTGTGGTATCCCACAGGTAGAGATTTCACTTTGGTTTCTTATACAAATTCAAATTGCGTAGGTTGTTTAGATGAAAAAAAGGGTACAAGTGGAGAAGATTTCTTCCTTGGTGGTAGCTTAGTATCATGGCTAAACAATAAGTAAAACTTAGTATCAATTTTTATAGTTGAAGTAGAATATATTGCAGTAGTGTTGTGTTGTACTCAAATGCTTTGGATGAAGAAAAATTTAGAAGACATCAAGGTAAAATATGATGAACCTATTTCTATTTTTTGTGACAACACAAGTGCTATTAATATTTCTAAGAATCCAATGATGCATTCAAGAATAAAATATATTCCTATTAGATATCACTTTTTGAGAGAGCAGGTTAAAGATTAGTAGGTTAAGATGGAATATATCAGTAATACAGAATAAATTGTAGAAGGCACTACCAAATGACACATTCAAGTATCTATGAGAGAAGTTGGGAGTAATTTATTTTACTTCTTGTCATTAAGGTTCAACATCAGTTGAGAGGGATCTAAGTGTTAGCTCCAAGATAGACCTTCTACCATTGATGTCAAAGGGGAAGAAGTATAGGAACAAGTACAAGAATAGGTATAGGATGATACAGTAAGGGGGAGTTACTGTCTATTTTTTTGTTGGTAGTATATGTAAGTTGGCATGTACAGTACAAGTTTTAGGATGTGGTAGTTTTAATTTGAGGTTACCATTAATGAAAATGGGGGATATTATTGGAAATATTATCATTGTGTCAAATGTCTAACATTATTGGTGACAAAGGCCCCATAGCATTTAATGTCTTAAGGTGTTTTTAATGTTCATGTTTTGGCTAAGGTATGTTAATATTTATTAAATATTAATGAATATAGTTTTGGTTGCATAGAGTCAAAAGAAGGCCCATGAAAAAGTTAAAGAGTCACAAGATAAAGATAAAAGAGGGAAAGGATGCATTTTTCCATGAAGAGTCACCTTGAGGAATTTGAAGAGTCACCAAATAAAGACAAAAGGAGAAAAGATGCATTTTCTCATGAAGGGTCACCACATGACTTTTCAAATGAAAGGATTTTAAGGTCATGTAAGTTTGGAACCATTTTCAATGTGGATTGAAGGGTCACAAAGAGTGAATGCTAAAAGTCATTTGGAAAGTTGTAAGAGGAGGCTTGGGAAGCCATTTTTAATATGCAAGAGTGTGCATGGTTTGTTATTGTTTTATATAATAAAATAAGAGAGAATAGGAAGAGATATTGTAGATTTCTATAATTTGTTAAGAAAGCAACATTGAGAGATTATTGTGTTTTACATAAGAGGGGTTGGTGATCCTATGGGTTGGTGCTCACAAATAGTTGTTGTGTTGGTGCTTGGCAAAGGGGTTGGTACTCCTTCAAGTTAAT
Source organism: Torreya grandis (assembly GCA_037957365.1). Classification (NCBI taxonomy): domain Eukaryota; kingdom Viridiplantae; phylum Streptophyta; class Pinopsida; order Cupressales; family Taxaceae; genus Torreya; species Torreya grandis. The sequence goes on from JARHVA010004253.1 coordinate 1,468,292, forward strand.
GCTTGTGAACTTTATAATTTTAGTTGGTGATCATTCATATACTTGAGATTGTTCTCCATGGTTTTTACCACATTAGGTTTCCACATAAAAAAATATGATCTCTCTCTCTCTCTCTCTCTCTCTCTCTCTCTCTCTCTCTCTCTCTCATGTGGTGCATGTTATTGTTTTAGTTTTAAAGCATATCTTGAATGTATGGTTAAGTGGAGTTTGATTAAGTAAAAGTTTTATAAGATATATAATACACTAATTCATCCCCTTCCCTCTTAGTATATCCCATGCTTAACAACTAAGTGGGTTGAATCTATACCCCTCACTTACATGACTGGAAAGCAAATTTCCAATTTCATTTTCACACATCTCATTTGTTGCTATGGTATCCCTTCTGACATTATATATGATAATGGAGAATAATTTAAGAACAAGGATGCAAAAGAGCTATGTACTAAATATAACATCATGCAACACTTTTCCACGGTATATTACCCTCAAGGTAATGGCCAGGCCAAAACATAAAAAAAAACCATTTTTAACATTCTCAAAAAGATTGTCAATGATGTTAGTCATGACTATCACACACAAATATTTGATGCCCTTTAGGCATACCATACCAATCACTATATACCCATAAGAGCCACTCCATACTTATTTATCGTAAAAAAAGATTTACTTCTCTATGCATCTTTTTTAAGCATGTCTTGGATGATAATGACTATCAAGTATCTCACCTACAAGAACTAAAGCTACTTGATGATAAATACATGGATGCAGTGAAAAATCTTCAAGCCTATCAAAACTAACCTTGAGGCCACTATAATCAACACATGAAACATAGATAATTTGAACTTGGTGATCTTGTACTTAAAGAAAACCAAAAGAATACCAAGGCAAAAAATAAGCATAAAGGTAAGTTCAAACCCAACTAGGTTGGTCCTTTCATCATTACAACAAACTTTGGAATAGGAGCATACATGCTTGCCATAATAGATAGACATGAACTTGATGAGCTAATGAATATTATCCACCTCAAGTGATACTATGCTTAAGTGACTTGGTGTATTGTTTGTAAGGACCATTTCAATTTGTATCATTTTATCAATCTTCTTCTTTGTACTATACCATTTTCCCATCCTACCAACCTATAACTTTTTCCTATCACCTATCCATTTTACCATACCTTCTCATCAACCCAGTTCATTTCTCCCTCCCTACCTAGACCTATGACCTTGGTTCTATTCCATTGGTTGTAGCACCACTTTTAGCAAGGGGATTCATATTCAATTTTAGTAGTTGTTTCACACATTCTAGACAAAGGTAGTATTTTGGAGCAGTAAGATAGTAGTTTGGTAGTTGCATCCTTAATTGCTTATTCCATTATCTATACCAAGTGTGCTTGATTATAAAAAACTATGGTAAAATTAGGGGTAACACTTTTTTATCATGCATTGACATACCAACTAGCCATTTTCTATGTCATATTATGCCTTTATACCAACTATGTCTATTTTGTTTGAATTAGCTACTACACTAGTCAAATTCCTTCACTATAAGGTGGAACTATAGTGACTTGAGGTCCTATCCTAGGACTATTTAGGTAGTGATCAATACTTTTTGAGGTTAGTTCAGTCATATTTAACCATGCTCCCACCATTTTTCAAGTAACATAAATAATGATCTCACCATTTTATGATTAACATAAGTAACACTCTTGTTATTTTCTGAGTAACTTAAGCCACATTCTTGTCATTTGTGAGTAACCTAAGCCACTCTCTCACCATTTTATGATCTTGATCCATTTAGTATCTCATCATTCTTGACTAATTTGAGATACTTAAAAATTCTAAAAACATTTAGAAAAACCAAAAATATTGATTGCTTCTTTGCCTTAAGGATTCTGGGAACCCTTACTAAATCATAGTCAAATCACTTATCACTTAGTTTCCCCATCCTTTTTGGCCTTTTATCCAATCCACTTCCCATTTTGTGAGTCTATTCCTATTATTCTATCACATCCATTATGTTTATTTTTCATCAGGTATCATTTTCTTCCCATTTCTTGGTAGAAATACATTTGGCTTGAAGTTTTTATTGGATATTGAATTCATGGCACTATGTAGGTAGTGTCTACTTTCCTAACACCTATGGAGATAGATCAGAAACCCACTTCCTTTTCTTATATTCCCCCTATCATATTTGTTTGCTAAGTTGTCACCTATTTTTCTAGGGGTAATGTTTGTCTTGTTTACGCTATGTTGTTTGTACTAACATTATGACTAACTATTATTTGTTTATTTGCTTCTTTGTTTGTTTTTTGGTTATGTGCCTATTTGTTTGCTTTCAACACTATTTCCTTGATTTAGTCTATGTGCATTCATTGGGTGATTCCTTATGCATTTATATTTGAATCCATCCATATTCATATGTTTACATTATCATCATGATTTTTATCATTGGTACATTATTTTCCCTTGAATATTGGATTTTAGGAGTCAGTCCTTATGAATATTTTGGCATAGTACTCATGGTGTTATATCATAAGGCTCACCATCAAGTAATACAACAAAAATAAGCTTCAATAAATCTACTTAGTAAGGGTAGTATCAACATCTTCTTGGCACTGGCATCCCAATCCAATCCCAATGTATCCCAAACATATTAATTAACCATGAAATAATTTCAACCTTTGTTAAATTGAATGAGCATCTCTCTAAAAGAAAGTTCTTCTAATTCATATTTATCATCTGTATCAAGTTACCCACATCATATTTGCCATCATCAACTAATCAATCATGTTTTTCATAATCAGGGTCTAATGATTATAACTGCTTATGGGTAAATCATTGTACACTATCCCACCTACATTTATTAATGATTATAACTACCTTTAGGAAAATCATTATGGTCTCACCAAATTTACTTTCTTTTTGCCCAAATAGGGGCATGTTTTAGATTAAGGTAAAAATAGGTTTTGAAGGGAGCCCGAAACCCAGAAACAAAGGATGAAAGATATAATAATAACGTCCACAGGTGAAACCTTTTACCTACTTCAAAGTAGTATAAAAAACAAGCTTTACAGGGACCTAAAACCAAAATTCAAGAACATCAAAAGATAGACCCCAGGTTTTACAGAGACCTGGAAACTCCAGTGTGATAGGAAAACAAAAAACTAGAAAAAGGAACCAGTTATTACATCCAACTAGAAGGACCAGGACAGTAAGAACTCAAGGAACCTATTCTTCTAATTCCAAAATCATCTTCATCGCTTCCTTACCATTCACAGTAGTGTCTTGTATAGATATAGCCACTGATGTAGCAACCTCTTGCATTGCTTTCCTCCTTGAGCTCTGTCTGGTTCTCTTGCTAGGCCCCTCCAAGGATTTAATTTCCTCATTTGCTCATTTTCCAATGTTTATAGTAGCTGCACATATGCTAGAGGTTACCTCCTCCATCTTCATTCTGCTTTCCTTAATGAGCTCCCTAAGATTGTTCTCATAGTCTTTAAGTTTGATAGGAATATCTCTCGTCTACTTTTCCAGATTATTGATTTTATTTCGCTCTGCTTCCTGATTACATTCCAATATTTCCATTTTCTTTTTGAGGCCCATTATCTCCTTTTACATCCATAAGTCAACTTGAAGGATAGCATCTGCTTTGCATTTGGCCGAGCTCATAAAGGGGTGCCTCTTGTCATTTTGCCCCATATCTCTTAAATCTTTTGTATTCTCTTTTGGATTGTCTTCATCCTTTTCTGTATAATCCTCCCTTTCCATTCGTTTCTGTTCCTTAGTTTCAACATGGATTTCATTATGGATTAGATCATCCTTTACTTTATCTCCAATTTCCATTGCATGAAATTCATCCTGAACTAGATGCTCCTTCTCTGTTTTTGATGCAGGATCCTCAAATAGAACATCCATATCTTTTTCAGTTTCCCCTAGCACTTGCTGATTTTCCTCAAGATCATAGTTATTATTCTCAGTTCTTTCCTCTATAGTGACCCCTTCTTTCTCATTCTTACCTTTATCTTCTTCTTCCTTGCTTGAGATGGATTCCCTGCTTTCTATTCCTTCCTCTTCCTCTATACTCTCCTCCTCAGAACTATCAATACTTTCCCACTCTGTTTCCTCATCAACAACCTATTTTTTGAAGCTGGAGGATTTGGGTTTAGATTTTTCCTTCCCCTTTACTATTTCATTCTTCTTACTCTGTGAGTCCTTGTTTTTATCTGAATAAGGAGTTAGGACAATGGCCTTATTTTTGCAGAAACTTTCAATTATTAGGATTAATCCCTCATGCAATATAGGACGAGACTCCTTTTTTCTATGAGCAAACAGACTTTGGAGTAACAAGAAGCGCAAATAGAAGGGAAAGGAGATTCTAACTTTGTGCCTAAAATGATTAAGAAAGACAAAATGAAATTTATGGACTCTTTTGCTTCTTCCATCAAGTATGAAATACTCACAGATGCAACATAATACGTCTCTTCAGATTCCTTTAATCTAATCTAGGTTGAAAAAATCCCCACTCTTTTCCAACTGTTGCTCCTTAGCATCCATCTTTGGGAATTTGCTAGATGCCTCATTAGATATGCTAGTCTACTTTGAGAATTTTATTCCCTCCATTGGAAGCCCTGTGACCTCCGCTATGAATTCCTTAGTGAGCTTCACCATAATGCCATGGAGGGTTACCCTATTGTCGACCTAATTTTTGAAAAAATCCATCGTTATATGAGTTTTTGAACCATGTAACCATTCTAAGTAGCTCACAACCTTCCCTCTCTAAAGGATCTTCCAGACATCTTGTTTTGCTTTCTAATCTTTACAGCTTTTAGGTTCCTACTTCCTTGGTTCTCCTTTCATTTTGCAAGCCATAGAATTATCTAGTAACACCCAAACACTGATTGCTGAGCAATGAGACCAACTATTATCAGCTTGTAATGAAACTCACCTATTTTTTGGCACATACAAAACCCACTTCACATTCTCTAGAATATTTTTGTTCAATGAATGCAATCCTTCCTCCGTGAGGCCACTGTGCCAAATCATTGAATTTCTATTCCAAGTAGATCTTTCCCTCCTTTGAATGAATTGCATCATAATTAATGAACGCTCTTAGATCCACATTCTTCTTTAATGTATCCTACCAACTCACCTTGTGTCCTATTCAAAATGCATAATTTGCTATCCAATCAGCAACCCCATTGGCTTCATAGTAAGTATAGGTTATGGTTACTTTCTCCAATTTTTGAATTAAGGTTTTCATTTCCAACACCATTGCCTCTATAGACCATGAAACTGAGTTTTTGTTATTTAAGATATTAATGATATTCATGGAGTCACCTTCCAGCCATAATTTAGTGTATCCTGATTCAATAACTAATTTAATGGTTTGAAGGGCTGCAGAAGCTTCAACAATATGACAATTCGACTTATCGATAGGAATATCAATAGCATCAATTACATTCCCCACATGATCCCTCAAGACTCCTCCACATCCTGATTTTCTCGAGTTCCCTTTATTAGCTCCATCAAAGTTTCCTTTGATCCATCCACAAGGGGGGACATTCCATTTAACACCTAATCTTAGATTTTCAATTTTCACATTAGGCCTTTCTGATCTTAAGGGATTATCAATTTGAAAGGTTGGATTAGGATCCCTTTGTGATGAGAAATTATCCTTTATTGCTCTAATAATATTCTGACCCAACACCCATCTTGGAAGTTCTTTACTTCTAAAAATTCTATTGTTTCTTTCTTTCCATATACCCCACCAAATATGGGGAAGAGTTAATTTCCAGAAAAAAGGAACATCAGGATTCTTAAAGAGACAGTACCAACTTTTAAAATATAGTTCCACACTTTTTTGATGAACCCATGCAATACCCCAAAGATTGAGGATCTCATTCCAAACTTGCTACATATAAGAATAGTTCACAAACAAATGATCTCTATCTTCAAAGCCCTTTTTACATAGAATACACCTGTTCACCACATATATTCCTCTTTTCTGCAAGTTGTCAAGAGTCAGGATTTTGTTTTGAAGCAGAGTTTAGTAGAAGATTTTTATTTTGGGGATAAGCCCCTTGATCCAAGCATGCAACCACAAAGGTTGATTACCATTACCCTTAGAAGTAAAAATGGTAGATACTTTAAATTGTCCACTAGGATCATCATGCCAAATAATCTTATCCTCTAGATTAGAATAGAGAGAGACAGCATTGAAGGATAATTGTATATTATTTAAATCTTGATCAAGATCAATTAAATTCACCCAGGAATTGTTCTGCCAGTATTGATTTACCATTATTCCATATCTTTGCTTACATCGATCAATTACCTCTTTATCTTGGAATTCTTCTATCAAAGGGTGTTCTTTTAACCAAGCATCCTCCCAGAATTTCACCTTTATTCCATTACCAAATTTCCATGAGCATCCGTCTTGTAGAATTTGTTTAGTTCCCTAAATTGCCCCCATATGGAAAAAGGTCAGATAACATCAGGGTAAGAAAAGAAATCAAAAAGGGATTTTGCATTGAATAAATACTTATGCTTCCATATGTTACTCCATTCTTTGTTTTCATGGTGAACCCTCCATCTTCGTTTTGCTAAGAGAGTTGTATTCATACTTCTAATTTTCCATATTCCTAGTCCCCCTTCCCTAAAAGGTTTGCAAATGTTATCCCAAGCAATTAAAGGCATCCTCCTTTTTTCCTTAGTACCAGTCCATAGAAAGTTTCTTTGGATTTTTTCAATAGCTTTTGCAAATTTGGTAGGAATTCTGAAAAGACTTAAAGCATAAGTAGGTATGCTTTGAAGACTTACTTTAAGGAGGGTTAACTTTCCTGCCTGACTTAAAAAATTCCCTTTCCATCCCGCAAGTTTCTTACTGAATTTGTTAATAAGATCCTCCCAGAAGGCTTCAGGGACTTTCATCCCAAGAGGAAGACCCAGGTAGGATGAGGGGAAAGAACCTATAGAGCATCCAAGGATTTTTTCAATTTTATTCTATCTCTGAATTGGGGTATTGGTGAAGAACACTACACTTTTATTCTAATTAATCAACTGGCCAGAAGAGGACGAATATACATTTATAGCTTGCTTCAAATTTCTTGCTTCTTTGACTTCAGCTTTTCCCATGAAGATAGTATCATCAACAAATTGTCTGTGGGAGCAAATTAAAGGATGAGAAGAGGGTTTTAATCCCTTAAATAAACCTTTATGGACCAAATCCCCTATATATCTTCCCATACAGTTAGCCATAATTACAGACAAAATGGGGGATATAGGGTCCCCTTGTCTCAACACCCGTGATGGATTAAAGAAATGGGAAGAACTTCCATTTACCATTATAGCAATAGAGGAAGTAGAACTCAGTTGGTAAATAATACCAACCACTTTTTGTTTAAAGCCAAAAGCTGTAAGACTATTTGAAAGGAATAACCAGTCCACCCTGTCATATGATTTTGCAATATCAACTTTCATAATGAAACCCTGATTGTTAGAGCTGAACAATGAATGAATAATCTCATGAGCAGTAATTATAAAATTGAGAATTTGTCTACCTAGGATAAATCCATTTTGCTGATCAGCAATTATTAAAGGAATCACTTGAATAAGTCTAGAAGTAAGTACTTTGGAGATGATCTTGTAAAAAGAGTTACAGAGGCTAATCGGTCTAAACTAATCAGGAGAATCAGCACCAATCTTCTTTGGAATCAAACACAAAAAGGTGGAATTAACTTCCTTAAGCATCTATTTGGCTCCAAAGAATTCCTTCACTGCATCACTTACATCTTTGCCAACAAATTTCCAAAGTTTTTGAAAGAAGAACATGGGAAATCCATCAGGTCTAGGTGCTTTATCTCCTCTTAGAGAATAGACAATGTTAAATATTTCCTCATCCTTTGGGATTGAACATAACATTTTGTTTTGTTCCTTCAAGACCAAAGGAGGAATCACACATAGGATATCAGTCTAACTTTCCAGATTGATATTGAGGTCAGCCTTCATAAGGGATGAGAAAAAGGATAACATTTCCTCCTTGATTTCCTTTTCCTCTAAAATCTTCAGATCTCCCTTTTTTAGGTATGGAATATGAGTTTTAGCTCTGTGCTTTAGAGTTGAAAGATGGAAATTTTTTGTATTTTTGTCTCCTTCTTTCAACCATAACAACCTGGATCTTTGTCTCTAGTAGATTTCTTCTTTAGTTATAATATCTTGATATTGGACCAACTGTTCATTTTCTTTAGTAAGGAGGTCTGAAGTGTATCCATCTTTCTAAATTTTTTCCTAAGTTTTATGAAAATCCTCCTTGATAGAAGTCTTTTTCTCAAAGATATTTCCAAAACAATACTTGTTCCACTTTTTGACTTCCCTTTTAACATTTTTGAGCTTGGAAACAACTCTAAAAAGGGCCGTGCCCTCAATATCAATATTCCACCATTCTTCCATTTTACTTTCAAACTGTGGGTGCTGCATCCACATCTTTTCAAATCTGAAAGGATGATTCTTCCTCAAGTTTATTTTAGCCACTGTGAAGATAAGAGGATAATGATCTGAACCTATTCTATGGCAAGCTTCCAGCTTACAAATGTAATCTTTTGTCTAGTTAGGAGAGATAAGGGCCTAATCAAGCTTGGCCTGTATACAATCCTTGCCAGTTCTCTTATTGCTCCATGTAAACTAAATTCCCTAAAGTTCCATGTCCATCAATCCCTCTTTATTTATAAACTCCATTAGATCAAATCTCCCTTCCAATTGAGTTGAATTACCTCCCATTTTCTCATGATCATAAAGAGGTACATTAAAGTCTCCCATTATAATCCATCATCCATAATAGTCCTTGCTTTTGAAATTAGAGATAGACTCCCAGACCTTTTTCCTTTGGATCTTAACATTAGGAGCATAGATATTTACAATATACCAGCTTTCCTTTTGGTCCACACTAGTTATTTTAACAATCATAAGATTTTTACTAGTAGTCAAAATAGATCCAGAGTAATGATTCTTCTTCCATAACATAAGGTTCCCCCTGAAGCACCTTCAGAACTACTGGCCTTGATGGAGTAATTTTTAAAGTCTTTGATCTGCTCTACTTTCTCTTTATTCATCTTAGTTTCTTGGAGCAAAAGGAAATAGGGGCATGTTTTTGTCTTACTTATCTATCTTAATTAGGGTAGCTCCATCTTCTCAATGATTATAATTGCCTTTGGGAAAATCATTGTGTTATCATACCACATTGCCACTATCAGGGTATAATACTTATAACCACATTTGGGTAAACCATTGTAAACTATCCCACTTGCATTCTCAATTATTTTGAATACTTTTTCAAAATTATTGTGTTCTCACCCCATCATCTTCTTTTCTTTGGTCCCCTCATTTCACATCTTTATTTTGAGGGACCATTTGTCAACCTTCCTTGTGTCAATCATTCCCTCAAGGTGGAATCATACAATTCATCCATTACCATTAAATTTGTAAGCATATAAAACCTTTTCAATATTTGAAAATATGCTACTATGATTATATCTTATAATTCCTTCCCAAATAGGGTAAATTGTAGACACCTAAAAGTGGCCACCAATGACCTCCAACTAGGTTTTTGACCAACTTCTACCAAATGTGCACAATTTGGCTTAAAACACTAAAATGTGTTAAAAGCTTTGAACCTATCATGTACAAGTGTTGATTTTGGCTAGAGTGTCATTAAATGAGGAATACAATTTATGAGATAACTAGCTTTGATCAGATCATTTCAAGTCAAAATGACATTTTCACACTTGGGTGCTCTGGATTGCTCTTTTCTACCAAATTTATTACATGATACATGTGCCTTTATTATTTTGTGTCAAAAATATCCTTAATAGGATAATAAATCCAACACATATAACATTGCATCCTAATTCCAATCCAATCAAATTTTAATCCAATAATATGGCATTCTAACCAATTTGATTAATTTTTGCACCAATGGCCAAGATTTGCATCAAAGTGATAAATCATGTTAAGGATAATTAATCCAAATCAAGAGCCTAATTAATAATTCCATGGAACTTGTTGAATATTTTTTTTTGGAAATTGATATTGTATATCTGCATCATCAAATGATATCATTTATTAAAAAAACATCCCTAGGCCATAAATACATAAAATATCAGGATTAATCCCTCCCATGCCTCATTAAGACCTTCCATGCCTCTTTAATGCCTCTCTATCCCAAATATTTATGAGATAATTTATTGAATTTGGCCTCCAAAATTGAATGGATTCTTAGCCACACATCTTCATCATAAGATGGATGGTTCAAGTTTCATTATGGTCATTTTGCAAAATCTATAAATAGGAGACCTTGCCCATTGAATTTTATTCTCTTTTAAGACAAAGTTACCATGCCTAAATAGCTTCAAAACACATCTTAATGTAGTGTTATTATGCCTAAACATTGAGCCAAATCCATCAAAAGCTAAAGCTACTAAGAGGAGATGAAGGTGATCGCACTCCATTGATGAATATCTCTTAAAGCACAAGCTGAGCAAGCCAAAGAAGGAGACTTTTAGAGAAATCAAGTATTTGGTAATAAATTTTAGTTTTGTGTTCATATTTCTTATTTATTTCCATTTCTAGTTGTGTTTTCAACTGGTATTTCCTCACTAAGCTCCCCTTAGTGACTAGGCCTAGAGATGTTATGCTATTTAGTGTGTTTCTTTCATTTTGGTTTTTATTTTGGAAATAACACGATCCTAACCACCTCTCTTGAGTTAAATTCCTATTCTAAATATTGAGCTACTTTTTGATGTTAATAACTTCCTATAATGCCAAAGCTAGAGTATTGTAAATGGTAACTCTTTATAAGAACACTTCATTAATAGGATTCAAAGCATTCTTGTATATCTCAAGCATCAAATTATCATATGTATTATACATGGAATCTGGCCAAGTGTACATCTTCTAGAATATTTCATTAAAGGCCCATATTTACTCACTATGTTCCCTCTTCATGCTGGTCAAGAGCTGATATACCAAACATGCATTAGTTACTTGTCCAAATTATGTAAAGAATGTATTTTAAAAATCATTTCATGAGGTAATAAAATTTCCCTACAAATTTAAATACCAATCATAATAATTATCTTATAGAGTAAATGGAAAAATCTTGCATGAAACATCCTCATGGATGACATTAATTAACCTAAGGATAGCCTTGAAAAAATTGATATGTTCTTCTACCATCCTCCCACTTGAAAGGGAGAAGGTGGGAATATACTTTTCTAGATTCCTTAGTAAATCATGTTGGTCCCTAGGGATGGTAATTATGGATCTAATTAACCAAGGTTGGGTCATAGGAATATTTATAGGTAGGATTTTTCTTATTGGAGAAGGTGTTCAAGCTTGACATATCTCAGAGATGATAGGTATGGGTCTAGGCCTTAAGGAATTTGACAATGGTGAAACCAAAAGGTTGGATTGGGATCTAAACCTTGTTATTCTCTTGGGTGCCTCTGTAGTGACTAGACCCTATTTAATGAGAAAACACACAAGTGTGCCCTACTTCTAGCACCAATTTTTATTTTATGTTGATGAATGTTTTATGCACACCTCAAAAAAATTAAATAAGGTAGCCTATAACATTTTTAGATATCTATGGAATAGGGTTCTAATTTGGGGCACAAGTTACAGGTATGTGGTTAAAACAACAAGGTGGTGGAGTGGTAGGTTGAGATTGTGGGTTGTTTAACTAGGTATTATGGATGGATGCATGGAATTTAATAAAAAGGTAAATCACTAGGAAATTTAGATGGGTGGAAGATTACTCTATGGTGGGTAGATATCAAATAAACTTAAAAAATAATGAAGGGTAAGGTAGAAAATAAGGTTTTTTATCTTTGAAAAGTAATTTCTAAGGCTATTTCTTTGGTGCAAAAGTATCTCTAAAACCAGTGTTTTTTATTTGTAGATTTTGTACACTCATAAACAAACACCATTAATAGCCTAGGAGAATGAATATAAGATGCTTAATGATCTCAACTGAAGGTTTCTCTTTTTAGGTCTGTTATTGCACACCCTTATATAAGAGGTTATAGTTTAGACCAAAAAATTATCTAAGGTGGCTATGGCTCACACCTAGAAGACTATATCAAAAGAGATACATCTACACACCTTGGATTATCAAATTGACTTGTACTAACTATCTAAATCAATGAAATATATCAATTCTCAATTGATATTACAAATTTAAGACTAATATTCATTAATAAAACAATTAGATTCATTCGTAGAATTAGCACACTTCTAAATTATTAAATTAATATAGATAAAGAAAATTTAAATTCATTAACATAGAGAAGGAAGAAGAAATAACAAACATAGTTTCATGACAATAAATCTCTTGATATCTTCCTGTATATGCATCCAAAACTTTGACCCTTTGAAAAAATGTTTCTACATGTATATAAAGAACTTGGGGAAGGGGTCGCCTCATCCTCCATGTTTAAAAACTTTGATTACACCCATAAAATATTATATCAAAAGTCTCAATTACATGTCATAACTTATATATATTTCATACATGAAAAATGTGCATGTTGACAAATGATTTAGTTAATTACAATATGGATGCAACTAAGACTTAACAATTCATTTATAACTAATACATCCTAAATTGTATAAAATTTTCCTTTATCTTTGGGATAAATTGGCTCTTACTTAATGTTTCTAAAATTTTTTGATGGAAATATAGTGGTGCTTGTGCTTGATGATGTGGTAATTAGAGTTATGTTCAATGATACACTTGTTGATTGAATTAGAGTTATAAGTGGAGCTGAACTATGAGGTGGTATTGATGAAGCTATTGTTACTAGTACTATAGGTGGAGTCTATGAAGTAGAATTGGTAGGTGGAACTGATGCTAATTTTTTCTTGGCATCCAACTATTGATAATACTTATATGCCTTAACATATTGTGTACAAATTAAGTTCATGTCCAAAAGATGAGGCCTAGTCATCTTGACTATGTGTTTCATTAGTCTAGTATGTTCTATCTTAGTGGCTCAAAATCCAAGCCAAAAGACTTTTACCTCTATTGCCTTTTTCCTTGATGCACTCAACTTGACTTCAATGTTCTCGAAACTCAATCCTTATAGAATCTATTTGAATCCATTTGAGACTTGTTGAATCATCTAGTTAAATGTAGCTTGAGCTACTAATTTCTCTCTATTATCTTAGACCACTATCAGTTCAAGATCAACCAAAATTTTATGTAATTTATTCTCTCATTTAGCTATTTTGTTTACTAGAACTTTAGATGATGCTACCAGTCCTAGGTTTCTTGTGTTCTTGTTAGTGCTAGATTTAGTACATTTAATGCCTCTAAAGGGGTTATTAGGTCTAGGTGGCTAAATTCCATATTGGGGGTGTATAATACTAAGAAGTTCAACTTGTTATTGTCTTCTATAAGAAGATTAAACAATTTGGTTATTGAGTTTACATGTGGAGCTAAATTGAATCTTAAAGAATGAATTTAATCCAAAATCTCATATAACTTAATTGTTGCACTTTGCACATCCCATTCAATACAATTTAGGAATCATATAACCTATTGATGCTCTATGAGAGTTTCTAACTCTTCTTCCATCTCTTATCTAGCTAGCTCTTTCCCCTCATGTATAGCAAGGATTACCTCAGTATGGGTCTCTATATAAGACTTGAGGTCCTTAGTGTATAAGGATTGACCCTTGTCCTGATATGTCTTTGAAAGGGAATAAACCTCTTCCCTTTCATCCAAAATCAAACTCCTACCAGAACTATCCTCAATCTTCTTTTTTTAAACCTACTAGACTGATGTTATAGCCTTGTCAAACAATGAGCTTACCATTGGAAGATAAGTGATCTTTAGATTAAGCCTCTTAGAGGCAAAATATCCTAACATATAGGCCCAATATGGAAGAGTAAGATTCTAAGGATCTGATGGTTGAGCTTATACGTACACATGCTCTTCAAGCTCAAGATCAACTTTAGAGGAAGGCTTGGTAATTGAGGGCTAAATTATTTTAGATTAGTCTATGTATCCAAATTATAGAATTGGGTATACAACATAGACTAGTTTATTTTTGGGAGTCTTCTTGGTTATCACTATTATTTTTATTGATATTAGTGTTGATGAAGGTAAAGGTGAACCTAATTGGGTAGAGGAAGCAATAATTTGGGTGATGGGTTGGTTGATTATTGAGATGTACAAAGCTATGGTTGAAAGGATGGACACTAAAGGAATAGAAACTATAGTAGTGGAGAGTGAAGAAGGTGAAGTGGCACTAGGTAGAGTAGTAGAGGGGTGCATGAAAAGGAGATTGATAGAAAGTGATTGCATAGGAATGAAAGATGAAATATTGAGAGTATGGATGGTAGAAATAATTGGTAATGAAATCAAAGGAAAAATGATTAAGGGGGATGTGAAAAGAGGATCCTTACTAGATGACTCTTTGGTGAGAGGTGCCTTTTCCTTCGGTGCTTACAAGCTTAAAACCTTGGCTTTTTGTAATTCCTCCTCATCCACCTCTTTTGTTGTCTTGCCTTCCAGTAAAGCTTGTGCCTACTTTAGTGTTTACATGGGTGGGGTCTAATGTCTATCCCCCAATGGTTTCCTCTAATAACATCATATTTCTCTTCCAATTTATGGATTAGTCATCTCTTAGGTAAGAGGAAGGTTAGTCATGTTGGATGTTGGGTTTAGTGAAGCCATTATTTCTTATTCATCAAAATAATCCAATCAAATGATCCCAATATCTTCCCCTCATTTTTTCCCTTTCCTTGAGTGAGATCCTTTAGTAGGTCCTGATTAACCTTATTTAGTTTAATAGCTAATTCTTGAATTGGAGGAGTGTATTCCTCTTCATCTCATGTAGGTATAGACATTTATTCTTCTTGTTGTTGTTTTTTCATGTCTTCTAATAAGTGATGCCTCACCTACCAACTATTCTTGCTCCTATGGTTGGTCTTGAGACATGAGTGGAACTTGGGTGTCTTGTCCCTCTTTTGTTGGTTATTAATATGGCCTGTTAATATAGAATTCAAAATATTTGCATCCTCATGGTGGTGGGATCTTGAATGTTTCCATTTTAAGTGTGAGAGAGGGTTTAACTTGTATTACCCTTAATAGGTCCTCACTCAAGCTTGCAGTCACTACTTTTTCTTTCACCTCTTAATCATCCTTATCATTTAGAAATAAAAAGTCATGATCAAATGGGTCATGTTTATATGCAAGGCCAAGGATGTGGATCTTATATTAGACCTTCCCATGGGGGTCCCAATCTCTATGGGGGAGAGTGAGTAATACATATTCTTTTCTTGCATGTATAACTTCTCTAAACTACCTCTTTATGGTGTATTTAATCATCAAAATAGTGATGTGGGAGTCATGGAAGGTATATTTCTTATTATTTTGTATCTCCTCATCGATACCATTCCATATTTAGAAGGAAATATCATATTTAAAATAAACTTAGGAAGCTAAAGAATATCCACCCTATGGTGAGCAACCATGATGATAATGTATTTAGGTTAGAGCCCATAGTCACCTAGATTGGCAAGTGTTCTGGTGATACTAGTTGAAATCCTAACTAAAGGCTAACTATGAATGGACATCTAGACGTGAGGGTAAAGATATTATGTAATCTTGGTGATGTTGCTGATATATGAGTATATGTGCACAAAAGAGTAATAATCAAAATTTTGATTCTTGATAACATATGGGTTGCGATCCCATAAGACTCCATTATGCATGTATACCATTCCCATGACTACATATAATAGGTAAGACATAATGTAAAAATTTCTACATTATGGCCTCCTATCTTTATGTATAATTTTATCTTATAAGTGGGTGCTAATTACTTCCCCCAATACGTAGGCACACTCTGAAGTATTGAACAAGTCTATCAAGGGAACCCATTCTATATGTAGGAAGTGGATGCTTACATGGCCTAAAAGTTAGTTAAATAATTTCATTCCCACACAAATCCACATCTTTAATTGGGTGATGGGGATAAGATTATTAACATGTTCATTCATAGTCAATGTTTCCCCCAGGAGAATCCACCTTACTAGTGATCATTCCACATTTTTGGCCTTCTTCCAAGTAATTATAGTATGCAAATCAAACATAACATATGAGATAGGGAAACTGAAATACCTCATAAATGCATCCCCTAATGTGCACATAATGATTATGTTTTGTTGATGTAGTGGAAGTAACCACTATCTACTATTCTACCCTCAAATAAGAGGGCTTGTATTAAGTCTATACATGGCATAACCTCTAACTTATAAGTTGTGTAAGGAAGGAATTGTCATTTGAATGGGATCAGGTCCTTTACCAACTATTTATCCTAAATAATGATGCCTTCTTCTAATTCAAATGAATCCATTTTATCTACAACTTCCTATAAAGCTACGCAATTTGTAATAGTGGCCATCAAATATAGTAGCATAAAAAATTATGGCCAAATACTCAGTAGAATACTTAATAGAGGACTTGAAAGGTGTCAAGGGTCCTTTGTGTGACCTAGATGATGATGCCATGGTTTTTTAAAGTATGTTAATATACTTCAAGATTTTTAAAATACATGTACCAACTTGAATTACATGAATTTAAAATCATCATGTTCACAACTAGGGATTTTGAGATTGTAGAAGGCTAGAGATCTTGAAAATTAAATGAGATAAACTTGGTTAGGGGATTGATGTTATAGATTTTTATATTCATTAATAGTTCTTGTACCATTAATCATTAACATATATGATATCATCACCTTAATTCAATTCAAACTTGACCACCCTAATGTAGTGTACAGTCCACATAAGATGCTTTGTCATTTCGGGTGACATAATGTAGCCTTTTCCCTTTTTCCATTTGTTATTATATGGTCCAGTCAAGGGAAGTAAAAATTTGCCTTTGAGACTAAAAGACCCCAAAAATTAGAATGTTCTTCAAATAAATTCTTTAAAAAATATTTTATCTCAAAGCCTTTAAAATAATAGTTTCCATAGACTAAGTACTCTTTGGAAAAATTGTGGTTTGGGTAGAAGTAGTCGTATAAAAATTTCTCAAAGTGAATATTTATAATTAAATTTATTGAAATTTTTTTTTTGAAGAGAATGTTACCATAGGGAAACCTTCTGAAGTAAACCATCCAATGATAAATCTCCAAAGAAAAGTCTCCAACCAGGATAAAATTTCTAAATGAAATTTTTCGAAGAGAAAAGTTGTCAACCAAAAGTTTTAGAAGACCAAAGTCCAAAAAAAAAGCTTATAAAGAGAAAATTTTTGATGAAAAAGTCTTCTAAACAAAGCTTCCAATGATAAATATTTTGAATAAAAACATTTTGAAGAGAAATTTTATAGAGAAAAATCCTCTGAATATCAAACTTGCCAATCAAAAAGTTTTGAAAGACCAAAAGTAATTGTAAAGAAACTTTCCAAAATAGGTTACTCTAAATACTTGTCATACAAAGAAATTCTTACTAACTTTTCATTAATATATTAGTTTGAACAATTCCTTTCAAATGGAAATAAGTATACCCTAATGTGATTCAATGTTTAAAGCACCAAGTTTCTATAAATAATGATAATCCTCATAACCATCAAAAACAAGTAAACACCTAGATAAAATATTCATACTCTCTATAAATAAAGGGGGTCCCCACTTTTCAAATAAATATACAAGGTGGGGTGTGTTGAATACAACACCCTCTTCTCTTAATAAATCATATGGTGATATGGAACTTTGGAATACTCACACTGCATTGATAAAATTTTCATAGCAAATGGGGTTTGTTTAAAAAATATAAGTTTCAAACATTCTAGATGGTCCCAAGTATGGTTAAAATAAGAGATATAATAACATAAATTGAGTTCATACTAGATAACTTACTATGCAAGGTGTTCCTTTACATAAAGACTCCATCTTTGTATTTATTAGCGGAGTTCTCTAGTTAGCCAGACCTAACTTGGGTTCATGTGATGATTAGAGAGGCTAACTAGTCAATCCCATAGTAATCACAGTATCGTGTGCCCTAATTTATATAACTTGCCATATATTAGGGTTGAAATGATGCTATGATATGAAATCTTGGGTCAATGCTTCCCTAAATAACTCATAGGGAGGCTATGAATTCCCACCCACAAGCTAAGATGTAAGAAATAAATATAAAAGGACTTTAAAGGTCATTTTATGGTCACCCAAGTCACTCAAATCTTAAGAAGTTCATTTGTGAAATTGCTTCTATGTTTGGACTAAGTGATAAAATCAATAAGCAAATCACTTTTGGTCACCCACATTTCCTAAAGGGGACAGGGGGAGATCATACACACTAGTCTTGGTTTTAAAAAATAAACAACAAATAACAAACAATGAATTAAAACAAAATATCCTAAAGAGAACTTAGTCTAAATTTTGTGTTGTTTCTAAATAACTAAGTGAAATTTGAAGTGAATTTTGTCCCCTTGGCTTTGTTGTTGATAATTGAAAAAAAATTAAAAATAATTGAGAGATGAAAATAATTAAGTACTTTTTAAGCACTAAATACAATGTGTGTAATATTCAACCATGATTAAACATTTCTATTTAGAATTTAGGGCCTATAAATTGTTAGAGGGTTTGCCTATTTATAAGCACAAAATTAAGTGATAAAACAACATTTTAAATTTAGTTCTTAGTTTTTTATTTTTTTTTGTCTTAGAGACCAATTGTCATTGATCCACAGAGATTGATGTCCATTACATAAATCAACATTGATTAAGGTAGATCATCAAAATTTTCTAAAAATAAATAAAATCAAAATATTTTTTGAAGTAAAAATGATTAATAAATGAACTTAAAATCCAAACATTTCATGGATTCTACAATAAACTGGTAATGTAAATAACATATAGATCACTAAAAACAAAATGAAGGCAATGAAAATAAAGTAAAACCATTGTTATCCATGTTTCCTACCTTGTTCCATTTTTCATATAAAGATGTTGATATGAAAAATTGACATCGATCCTAAGCATATTAATCTCCTTAGCCATATAGGATGTTTGGTCCCATCGGGTGTGCCATTATGTAGCTTAGGAATATGAAAAAGAAATAAAATGTATATTTGTCTCTTGTTAGTCAAAATGAGAAAACATCAAGAACAATAATGCACTAATACTAAACACTTTTGCCTAAGAACTAGGGGAATCATAACATAATAAGCAAGAACACAAAAAAGAGATCAAGACAATACAAATTTTGTGCCTCCCTTATTGCATATGATGCTTACTTATTGACATAAGAATGTTCATGCTCGGCCTACGATTATAATAGTATCTTATAAATGTTATTCCAAGATGATATAATCTCTCTAATAGTAACTTGTGTCTTGGTGTTAAAACTTGGCATACTTTTGGCATAATAACACTACTCTCAAAGGATTCAAGAAGGTATTTCCATAGAAAAACCTTACACACAAAATTTTGTTTATCAATGGTGTGGGAAATTGTATTTATATCTCAAAGAAATAAATCTAAAAATGGGTAGGTTAGGTTAAATTTTAGCTTGGGTTGAGTGTAAATTAACATTGGTCAAGTTAGTCTAACTCTAGGAGGGTTTAAGGCACTCATGAAATATTGACACCCCAATTTATGATATTTGTGAGGCATGATGACTCACTATAGATATTTGTGGGGCGTGAGTCATATGTTAAAATATTTATGAGATAATAAATCATTTTATTAGATTATTTGACTCTTTGA
This sequence comes from Torreya grandis, assembly GCA_037957365.1. Lineage (NCBI taxonomy): Eukaryota > Viridiplantae > Streptophyta > Pinopsida > Cupressales > Taxaceae > Torreya > Torreya grandis. The sequence continues at coordinate 1,488,065 of JARHVA010004253.1, forward strand.
ATTAATTTTTGGCAAAAAACCCTTTTTAGTAAATGAAAATCATTAATTTGATTTGGAATTTTTATTTAGGCAGATTAATTAGGATTTACAATATAATTAATATTGATTAGTTATTTTAATATTTTGATAATTTATTTAAATGTCATGAATTAATATATTAACATGCCAAAAGTGAAAAATCACTTAGTAATCATTTGAATAAGGTTAGAATTGAACTAGGTTAGTGATGTATACAAGGTAATATACCAAATAAGCTAGCCTCATCATGTTTCTGGGAAATTAAATCCCTTACACATACACATTAGGGAAATTTAGGTTATTTATAGCTTAAAATATGTTATTTGTTATAAATTGATCTAAATTTTAGTTTAGGCATGAAAGTGGCCAAAATTAGGTGTCTACAGTGACAAGTTGTTGAATAGTTTCATCATTATTTTCTTCAATAGCCACTTTCAGCTTCTTAACCTCCTCAGGTTGGTTGGGAAACTTACCTAATTTACTCACCAAATTTTTAAGGGATTTTTAATAATCCTTATGAATGCATTAAAGAATGGTGACCTTGAATACAACTTGTCCTCAGAGTATTACAAATTTAGAGTTTATTTCTTACTAGTGCATGCTTATTGTTTCTTCTATGGACTCTACATCCTTAAAAGATTTTATATACTCCAAGTTGTCTTTCATTAATAGGTTTTTATTAGCTAATTAATGTCATTGAAGATATTTTTCTTGAAGCTAAGCTTCCAAAATTTTTTTGGGCTGCACTAGCTTCTAAAAAACCACATCTAAAATGGGAATAACGTCTCCAGATCTATGTAAATCTCACTTGTACACCTCCACAAAATTTTTAAAATATTATATTGCCCATACTTTATCATCCCTAGGGATATGCCTCTCTTTGAACCATATCAAAATGAGGTCCACAAGAGTCTCCAATCTGTATATAACCTCACCAAATAAGGGGAATCCATCTATAATTAATGGGTCTTGGCTTAGAATTACCTTATAGATATTTATAATTTTTACCTTGGTAGTTATTTCTACCTCCAATTGGTATTTCATCACTTACAACTCTTCTTCTGGTTTGGTTATAGAGATGAAATATTTATTATATAGTGCCACCACCTAGGCATTTTTTTGCTCAGCCTATCATGCATCAAACTCTGAAAGGACATTTTGTCTTGTAACCTCAGATGTTAGTTTCAAGAGCATCACACTAGTTTATATAGAGGTAAGCTAAGGGGGATCTAACAAAAGAGTAGTGGGTAATTTTTCTACTTTTGGGTCCAGTACAAGACTATTGGAGGGCATATCAAAGTGGCATTATTCATTTTACAATTCAAGGAAGAATGACATATCATGTTAGGTCTAGTCAAATTCATTCTTATGAGCAAGATTAGAATACAGATATAATAACCTATCAGGTATGCCTTTTTAGTACTATATGTGAAGGTTAATGGTTGCATAAAGCTTATCTATTCTAAGAATAGAGTCATAAAATGGCTCTTTCCACTTCAAGGGATCCCATTAAAATATGTCAACCATTGTATGTTTTTATTAGGAAGTGATCCCAATGTTAAGGCCACTTAATCTTAATTCTACTTTATAACCATCCCTCTCTTCACCAAGTAGATATTCAATCTCCATTTTTGTCTCCTCAAGGGTAGTCTCTTCCTACCATGCTAGGGAGGGTGTCTTCTTAGAGTCATTGTTTCCTTTTTTAGTTTTGACTCTTTTTGGGAATCCTATCTAAAATGCTTTCAAAATGATATCACCTTGAGTGATTATTAGAATAATTACTCCTAAGCCATAGCTTGTTAAAGACCCATTAAATTACAACTACCATTAGAGATACTCATTCAAAGATAATATATATTCATCTAGAAAATATATGATTAGAGGTTTAATATTTGTTAGTGGTGCTTCTGCCAAGGTATCTATAAGTATTTATCCTTTGATAGTTTTTTAGTTGACATAATCTATATAAAACTCATTTATAAGCATGACCCATTTATCCATTCTCCCTATTATAGTTGATTTAGAAATGAGATACTTAATAAGATCAACTTTGACAATGATTTTGGTTTGAATATTGATCATGTAATGTTGAAGTTTTTGGGAATTAAAAACAACCACTAGACATGTTTTATCGATGATAGAATACCTTAATTCATAGGATTCCAAGGTTATATTAAGATAGTACACTATTATTTATATTATATGTTCATCATGTTATGCTAATAATTCCCCCAATGAATATTGTGTTTAAGAAATATACAATACTAGAGGTTTCCCAAGAGTTGGAGGCATTATGACTTTTGGATTTACTAGATAGCATGTAAGATTTGCAAATGCATATTTTTATTCCTCATTATAACAAAAAGTAGTGTTCTTTTTTAGAAGAAATGTGAAAGTATGTAATATGTTTGTAGGTTATGATATGAATCTATGGATGGCTTGAATTTTACCTTTTAAACTATGAATTTGCTTGAGGTTTGTTGGTGGGGGCATTTATGTGATAGTTGTGACCTTTGTAGGATCCACCTCTATACCTCTTTATGATACAATAAATCCCAAAAGATTACCTGAAGTAACCCTAAACACACATTTCTTTGGATTGAGATCAACCTTATATTCCCTCAGCCATTCAAAAAATTGTGTAGTACCATAAGATGATCTTCTCTAGTTCTTGATTTTACCAAAATGTCATCTACATAGTCTTCAATGATATCATGAAGTATATCTTGAAATACAATTATCATTGCATGTTGATAGGTGGATTGAGTATAAATGGAATTACTTGATAACAAAACATGCCCTAAGGTGTGTTAAATGTTGTCTTATGTTGTTTTTTAGAAGTTATTTTTATTTGATTTTACCCAAAAAAACATCTATTAAGGACAACATATCATGACTTACCATGAAATCAATAATCATATGTTTGGTAAATGGATGTCCTTTTTAGGACATACTTTATTAAAATCCCTAAAATTTGTGTAGAATTTGATCCCTGCTAGTTTTTTAGTGACTAGTGCTATATTGGATATCCACTCTAAGTAGTCTATTGGTCATATGAAACCAACTTCTAACTATTTTTATAAATAATCATTCATGAGTAGTACCACTTTTGGATGCATTTTTCCAAGTTTATATTTTATTGGTTTTGAATATTTATGTATAACAAGGTGATGAAAAACTATTGAAGGATCCAATCTTGGCATGCCTGATTTTGACCATGTAAACGCATTTGAAAAATCCTTGAGGAGTAAAGTTAAATTGGACTATTCTTCTAGATTAAGGAAAGCAACAAGTTTCACAACCTTAGATTTTGTTTAATTTCAATATTTATGTCAATGGTATTTTCAATTAATAAAGTATACTCTTATTACAACTTTTTAAGAGTTAGGGGAAGATTAAATTACTCAAAAAGGTCTTGTTGATTTGGAATGTCTTCATCTAATATTTTAGAGGTTGTAGTTTTATGGATATGAGTTTTTGAGTCTAAAATCTCCCCAAGTATGTAGAATTACCCAACTAAAATAAAAATCCCTTTTTGTGATCTCTTGTAAGGAAATTACTTATATAATTCACAACAATAGAATTATATATCATAGAATTAAGAGTAGAATAAATAGATCCACAACAAAAATTGGTGAAAGAGTTGAATACTTTAATATTATTATTGAGCCAATTCAAGGGGGTAACCTCCACAATAAGGTAATAAGAACAAAATTCACAATATGATGATAAAATACTAATCACTACCTCTTATATATACTCTATTTAAACATGTTTATTCCATAGGTTAACCATAATAAGAATATTAAGGTGTGTAAGCCACAAGTTAGCCACACCTATCCCTAGATGCACTATAGGTTAAGGGAATAACATGCCCCTCCCCTTAAAAACAACATTTTCCTCAACATTGGATCAAATTGGGATGTTTTTGTAGGAATGCTTCATTATCCCATGTTTCTTCTTTAAAGTACATGTTCTTCCATTCAATCAAATACTGATTAATGGATTTGGATTGCAGTTGCTTAGTGCACAAGTGAAATATATCTTCAAGATCTAAAATGACTAAGACTTCTTCAACCAATTTAGGTAACTCAGTCTGAGTAGAACATCTATGTCCAATTACTTTCTTTAGCCAATATACATGGAATATTGGATGTATGCGATTGACTGGGGGTAATTCTAGCTTGTAAGCCATATTACCAATTTTTCGTAAGATCTGGTAAGGGCCATAATACTTAGATGATAAATTTTTATTATTTTTATATCTCTTTAGATACATTAACATATATGGTTAAAAATTCACAAAGACCCAATCACCTATGTCAAAAAATTTCTCACTACAGTGTTGATCTGCTTGTTTATTCATTTGATTTTATGCCATTACTACATTATCTCACAAAATATCACCTCCTATTTATGGTGAAAGTGTTCCTAAATTTATCAAACATTATGATGCTTTGTTAAAGATGAATTTATGGATGGGGTGATACCTATACATCACAAAGGGAGACATCTTAGAAGAAGTGTGAAAACATTTATCCTATTTTTTAGAAATAAAATAATGAAGATACCCTTTGGTACATTTGTTGGACACCTCTATTTATGCATTAGATTAAGGATGATAGGATGAGTTATGAGCCAAGTGGGTTCTCAGACATGAAAACAATTCAATCCAAAAATTGCTAATAAATATGGGATCTCAATCACTTACAATGATCTTTGGAGTACCATGTAATTTTTGAACTATATTAAGAAAATTAGAAGCTACTATATTGGTAACAAATGGCTGTGATAAGGATAAAAAATGAGCATACTTGGTTAGCCAATCCAAAACTACCCTGATAAAAAATTTACCCTTAAATCATGATAACCCCATAATTAAATCCAAGGAAACCTCTTTTCAACATTGGCTAGGGTTAGATAGAGGCTAAAAATACCTAGGGTCTTAGATAGAGGATAAAAAATGAGCATACTTGGTTAGCCAATCCAAAACTACCATGATAAAAATTTTACCCTCAAATCATGATAACCCCATAATTAAATCCAAGTAAACCTCTTCTCAACATTGGCTAGGGTTAGATAGAGGCTAAAAAATACCTAGGGTTTCACCTTTATTTTGTTGTATACCATGCATTCATCCATATATTTATAAACATACCCCTTGAGTCATTCCAAAAATAAATTTTATTGATTATATGATATGTTTTCAAAAATTTAGAGTGACCTCCAAGTGGAGAGGCATGAAGTTCTTTAATAATTTTATGTTTGAGGACATAATTCTTACCAAGGAATAATCTATATTTATACCATAATGTGTTCCCATTCCATGTAATTTTTTTAGATTTGTTAGAACCCTACTAAATATTGTGAATCAAATCTTTGGTATCAATATTATTCTCCCATTTTGATCTTACTTCCTCTAGCCAATCTACCTATCATATGGTCATAGTGCATACAATGCCTCAACTGATTCATCCCATGGGGAGAGGGCATCTACCACCACATTATCTTTTACTTTATTTTGCACTATTTCAAAATCATAGCCTAAAATATTAGTCACTAGTTTTTTATGTTCTTTAGATTATAATCATTATTCCAAAAAATATTTGATGTTATCATGATCAATCTTTACATGAAAGTGATGACCCATCAAATAAGGTATCCATTATTTCATTGCATGCAAAATAGCCATCATCTCTTTCTCATATATTGGTTTGATCCTATTTTTCCATTTAGTTTTTGAATTTTAAATGTTAGTGGTTTACCTTATTATATGAGTACATCCCCCATACCATATCATAATGCGTCACACTCCATAATATTTTTTTTGAAAAAATAGGAGTAACCAAAAATGGAGTTGTGCATATAGCCATTTTCAACTATTCAAATTCCTTGGTAGTTGAATAAGTCCACAAGAAGGAGTCTTTAATTATAAAATAGGTGAGTGGGGATGTAATTATATCATATTTTTATAAACTTGTGATAGTAACCAGTTATCCCTATAAATCCTCATAGGTTCTTGAGGGTCTTGGGAACTTGCCACTCCATCATCACTTGGATTTTCTTAAGATAAAATTTCACTCCTTTATGTGAAATAATATGACCCAATCAATCCACCTCATGGGCACCAAAAGACATTTGGAAGGTTTGGCATAAATTTGATGTTACTCTAGAACTGAAAACCCCTGTTTTACATGCTTTAAATGGTCTTCCCAATGTTAATTGTAGATGAGGATATCTTCAAGAAATACTAATACAAACTTTCTCAGAAATGGCCTAAAAATAGTATTGATCAAAATTTCAAATGTATATGGTGTATTTGTGAGTCTAAAAAGCATGACCATAAATTCATAATGGCCTTCATGAATTATAAAATCTATTTTAGGTATGTCCTCATTATGGATGTAAATATGATGATATTTATAGTGAATGTCTAACTTGGTAAACTAAATAGCAACATGTAATTCATATAGAAAATAATTAATTAACAGAATAGTAAACTTATCTTTGATGGTGTATTTATTAAGTTATTTATATTTTGGGCACATCCTACAACTATCATCCTTCTTTTACATCATGAACACTGGGGAGGAATATTCACTTTGATTGTGTCGAATGATTCCTACCTCTAACATATCTTATACCATGTTTTCAATTTCACTCTTTTGGGCACAAGGATGCCTATAGGGTCTGATAGTTGGTGGTGTGATTCTTGGAATGAGTTTGATATCATGATCATGTGCATGACTTAGAGGAAGTCCTTTTAGCATGTCACCAAAAACAACATAATGGTCATACAACACCATTTGTAAATCAGGATGTGTAGACTGTCTGGTTGGTTGAACCTCTATGGAAAATATGTGTGTCAAAAAAACTTTTACACCTCTTCTAATAATCTTCATCATTTAGTGTGAACTAAATATCTCTGGATATTTATCTCTTAATATATGTAGTTCAAAGTTCCTATCTTCTAAATGGAATCTCATGAATAATTCTTGGAAATTCATCTCAATATTGCAAAAAATGGAGAGCCACTACACTCCCAAAATAATGGCATCTCCTCCCATAGGAATAACAAACATAGGGGAATCTAAAAAATAATGTCCCATATAAAACTTAATGATATGTCATTTTTCAAAATGGTTGACCATACCACCATCTAAAATCATGACCTAAAAGTCTAGATTTGGGTAAATATAATAATTCAAATGAGTAGATAACTTACTATTGATGAAGTTATGTTTACTTCTAGAGTCAATTAACATATTCACCTTTTATTTGTTCAAGAAACCCACCACCTTAATATTTTGAGTACTATGCCTGAAAGTGCATGACAGGAAATAGTAGGTTGAGAATTTTTAGATTCATCCTTAGGTTCTTCCAAACTTACCCCTAAAGCCTCCTCACATTATTCCTCATCATTTGTTCCATCAATGTAAAAATTATTATTTTCATCACATATATGTACTTTGTTCCATTTTTTGTCACATCCCAAAAAAAACCTTTTTCATTCTTTTCTTCCACTTGTTGAGGTGTCAATCTGGTAGGCTAATGAAATGATGGTGCTAGGAAGGTGTGTTTATGGACATTGGTGAAAGGTCATCATTTGATCAACTCTTTTTCCTTATCCATGCATGACATTGGTATGTTCTTATATATAGTAATAATATGAAACATGTGAACCTCTAATTGGATGATATCTTTGAGGTCACCAAAAAATAGGTTAGATTTTTCTCAGTGATGTCTACCACACATAAGGAGAGATTCTAAAATTGAGGAATGTAATCCTTGATAGTCTCAATCTAGTGTAACTTGGAAGTTAACTAAAGTATTTTTTATAGGCATTATTGTGATAGTGGAGCTACAACTCCTCATAAAACACTAACCATGAAACTAGGGCACCCTTCTTTTAATTTTGAGCACATAACCAATGATACCAAATGAATGGATCAAGTTCCAGATATAAAGAGGCCATAACCATGTTTTGTAAACATGGAGTTTGATGTAGATAAAATAAATTTTCAATTTGAGTGAGCCATGTTAGTGTATAATTACCATTAAACTTGTGTAGGTCCACTTTTATCAACATCAGCTTTGGGCCAAAATTGGTTTTTGGTATTATTTGGAGGAGGAGAACTAAAATAAAGTGGTGGAGGGTTATTTTACAGTGGCTAAGCTAACAATTTGGCCAATTACATAGATATTTTTTGTAATTAATCCATCACGCTATCCAAGTCCCCTCTCAACCCTATAATGTCTCCTTGAACAATATCAAAATCATATTTTTCACCATGCCTTGTAACTCTGACTTAATTTGTTAAACTACTTTTGAAATAGAAGGATAAAAAATTATAGACTCCATGTCATCCTTGTGAGGAGTTTTTAGAGTTTATTACACTTTCCTACATCTATGAGTGTTTGGACCAACCTTACACAAACCCTATCAGGGATTTAACCTAAAAAAATTATACCATTGGAATATACTATTATGATCATCTCACCAAGACAAATCTAATTACTATTATTGTGCATAGGGGTGAAAATTTTTAACCCAAAAAACTGTATTGTTAGAATATACCATTACGATCATATCATAGAGATGAATCCAATGACTGCTAATTTTGACAAGGTAAATAAAATTCCAAACCTTTTTTTACTCAAAAAATATTTTTTATTTTTTTATAAAAAACCTCGTGAATGAAAATGCAACGACAAAAAAATTCAATTCCTCTCATATCACAACTTATGTTTTTTCAACCTTCTAGTGCTCAAGATGTTATACCCAAAAAAAATGCATTGCATAAACTTGCTCAAATCAAATCTCTGATACCACTTATAAGGAAATTAATTAGATGATTCATAATAATAGAGTTATTTATCATATATTAAGAGTAGAATAAGAAAATCCACAATAACAATTATCAAAAGAATAAAACATTTGAATATTGTGAGTAAGTCAATTTAAGGGGGTAACCTCCAAAATAATGCAATAATAATAAAATTAAAAATATGGTGATAAAATACTAACAACTACCTCATATATGTACTCTAATTAGACATGGTTATTCCATAGTCTAACCATACTAAGAACATCATGAAATGCAACATACTAATATAAAGGTGTGTAATCCATAAGTCAGCCACACATATCCCTAGACACACTATAAATTAAGGGTGTATCATCTCTTGCTAGTACATTATCTCTAACTCTAAAAAACTTGGATGTGGCCTCATCATTCTTAAATTTATCAATTGAGGGTGGTTTTTTTTGTCCCATAGGATAATTTGTGGAAAGGTTAGTTTGAGGGTCAAAATGATGTTATCATGAAATAGATTTGTGATGGGTAGATCCTCAAAATGAATATAAATGGAAATCATTTTTGTGTTTGAAGAGGATTCCTTAAACATGAAAGAAAAATAACTATCATAATTGCATAAGCTCACACTATATGGTTTGGCTCTAATACCTTTAAAGGCTTTGTTTGTTGTGGATATTATAGCCTTTATGAGACCTTGTTCATGGGGACCAAGACCTTTTATTTTATAGTTCATGATATTATACAAAATGGATTTAGGTATAGAATATTGAATACTTTATAAACACGTAGTTAACTCATCAGATTAAATCCAAGAGGAGTTAAAATTTTAACTTATTCATAAAAAAGAAACCAACCTTCCACAAAATAAGTTTTTCCAATCTTACAACCCACTTATGTTTGCTTTCTATGTTGGGGCCTACCATGATTATTGGGGGACATGAATTTTTCATATATAATGGGAATTATGAATTTCATATATTCCCATACCTACATCCAAAATGGAAAATATAAATGGCATAAATATGGATTTGGATGTGGATGGTTGATTTTTAAATGTAGATGGGTGATTGGTGGATGTAGAAGTTAACTCATCAGGATGAATATAATTATAAATATTTGGTGACTCCTCATTAGGTTCATAGGTATCTATTATAGCATATAATTATACCCTTGTGGGAGATTTATTTAGGATTTCCCATTCCTAGCCACAATATTGGAGCAACTTCAGGCTATGGCTATCTTGTAATGAGGTTGAACCTCTAGAGAAGGTTGGATTCCTCTTGGTAGATCACCTAAACTAATGTTTTTTATTGGAAAAGGGTTAGAAAGAGGGTATAGGGTAAACAATAAATATAAATTGGATGATTCACCAAATTTAAATGACACTCACATAATCTTGAAACTAACACTAATTCAACATAAGACAATATTTGCTCACACAATCTCATAAACTAGTTAATTTACATAAGTATTTCATAATCTATGCTCACAAAGCAATGAATGAACTAAAGAAGAATTATAAGATTCACACCAAGCATCCATTAATGGTATAAAAATCACATGTTCAAACCTACAAATAGATTGAAAATGCCTAAAAAAAGGAAAGAAAGAAGGACAATAACCATAGAATCACACTTCTTCACAAAGCCATCATGCACAAGCTTACTAAACACAAGTTAAAGGCAAGAGATAGGTGAAAAATAATCTTATTATTTTAAAATGTTGTTCTTATAAATTTTGATAGGGTTTTTTCTTGTCAAATGAGAGTCTTCTCTCCTAAAAAAATAGGGAATAAATGGGAGATATAGGATAAAATGAGAAGAGAGAGAGAATAAGTGAGCAAATAGAATTCAATAAATGAGTTACAACCACCCTCCATGAATTTTAAACCACGTTTTGATCAATTAGGACTAATATTTCCTCAAAAAATTAACTTTCATTAGCCAAAATAGTCTTCAAATCCCTTTATTGGTTGAGAAACACAATAAAAGACAAAAAAACATTGAGGACAATGATGTCATGATTCACTAAGAGGGAAAAGTATCCAAAGACTTTGAAAAAGTATTGGATGTTCCACCTACACTTTCCAACCACCAAAATTCTCCCTTGGACTTCTATGTCATCCTCCACTTGCACTTATAGAAGATGCTTGGGTAAAATTCAATTGACTTAGCATAAAGTGCTTAACTGACCATGGAGATCATATTTTATGTTTTCCTTTTGAGATGTTTTTTTATTTTCAACTTTATTTTGCTCCTCCAACTTGGAATAAACTCCATGATACCTGAAACTCTTATATACCCCATTTATGGAGGTTATAAGCTTGAGCTACCTTAAACTAACTACCCTAAAACCTACTCCTAAGGCCACTTGACACCTTGAAGACCACTTCTAGACCTATAAAATAACTCAAAACATCTATGGTATATGTATGATGAAGAAAATGAAGGTTTGGAAAACTTTCAAGACCTAAAATAATGGATAAATATGTCATAGAATTGAGTTTTTTACCCTTGAGATCAATAAGACACCATAAAAACTCTTGGGAAGAACTCCAAGTGCCATAGAAAGATGATTTAAGCCCCATTGGTATTGAAAAACCAATCTATTTTGTTGGTTTTCACTTAATATCCCAATATTCTATATAAACCATACCATCCCACACCCATTTGGATCCATTTATAATATTCTCATGCTGTGTCAACACCCACTACACCACACTTTTGCTCATTGTCTACTATAGTCAACTATAATTGACTGTGCAAGGGTATTGTAGATGAGAATATTCCTTGGAATCATTTCCATATGGTTAATTGTCATTTTGGTTTTATTAGAGGTAATTTATCCTAGTAAATGTTTGTGTTTCCATTAGGCCTTTATGCCTAGGTTTGTGTCATCAGACTATAGATAACTACAACCAACTATAGGTGGCCTTTATGAATAAGTTAAACTTATAGGTAATCCTATTAGCCCCAAAACGTAGTGCTCTAACCTTCATTGATGTTTATTGAAAGATAAAAACCATTATCAACTCAACAAGAGTACTTAATCATGAATTTATGCCTCATTTAAAACTTTGAAATGTGAAAGATATTTCTAGCTCAAAATCTTGTAGGATACGCTACCAAATTTTAGTGAACAGGTGCATGATTTATAGGTATCCAAACATCACCTTTCACTAGTCATACACCACCCTCCTTCTACAAGGTTATACCCTTATATGAGGGATATAAAATAGGTGCATATGGATTCCTCAAGATCCCCTACAATATTGATGTTTGACACCATCAAAAAGGGCTTGGACCTTTATTTTGGCATTTTAGGGAAAATGTTCCCAAACCAAGTTTCTCAATTTTGATCATGCCTTCTTGGTTGTAGGCCTTTGTTGAAGCTTGATATCAATATACATTAGGAGGAAAACTAATTCCCTTATTGGTATTCATTACCATCATCTAATATCTCACTCTTGATGTATATTATCTCAATCAAACAACAAGTATCCCACTTTTGATCTCTATTAGGTTTAAATAGACCTATTCTACCCTTAAGCATTATGGAAGCCAAGAACTTATTTTATATGTGGATCCCTTTCATGAATAATGAACATAGTCATGGAAAAACACTACAATCTTAGAAAATAGGGCATGTAGGTTCTAAATATTCAAACTAGGGGTATAAATTGAGCTTTAATGGTGGCATACAAATTTAAAGTATTTGCTTCCACAACATAAATCATATTGTGATCTTGTATTTATATATTCATCAGCTCAGGTCCACATAAATATTTTGATCTAATGTGTCTACTATGTGGCATCTCTTTACCATATTATTTATCATACTTTTAAAAAATATGACTGTTGTCACTTCAGACGTGTTTTCATCTCATTTCCGCTAGAAAATTGATCAAATTCACTCCATTGATCTCCTTGAGAGTTTCCTGGGATTGACTTTCAATGTTGGCCATTGATATTTGATTGGGGACTTTAAGATTATGACACTTGCATCCCCATGTGCCTTTTGTGTACTTTGATATCAATCTCCATCCATTTAATTCTCTTACACCACATGTCATATTTGTATGCAATCTAGGCTCATTAACACATTGACTCAATTTGCACCATCAATCTCCATCTACATGTTTGAATGCATGTCATTGATCTTTGATCTAGTGATAAAATACACATTGTTGATCCACTAATTCACCATGATTATGACACTTGGTACCATCAAGTTCAATCTTAAGATCCACTAACCTATTTCCCTTGTGATCACCATTAGATCTCCATTTGCATGGTTGAATACACATTGTAAATCTATAATTACTTATTGACTTGCTATCACTCATTTGCCATTGATCCTTGATCCGATTGAGTGAGGTTTTAACATTTGGTAGCCCTGCATTTAATTTGTATCTTGCTGAATATTTTTTGAATACAAAAGGTTATTTCTTATGGCTTTAATTTGACATCCCCTGACATGTCCCACACTACTAGATCATTTTTCAAGGCTTATATATTGAGATAGGAAACAAATCAAGACACTGAACTTATAGGGGATATTCATGGCACAAAATACATCATTTTCATGTAATCCTTTAACTTTGGTTGACTTCCCAAGAACATATATTAAATGCACAACCAAACTTACTTATTCATTCTTGCATGACATGTTAAGATAGTCCGGTTCCTCTAGGCTTGTGCTAGTCATATTTCTCTTCTTAAAAGGACACTAGGAGGCATTGAAACTTTACCAAGACACCTCTGATCTTCAAAAACATCTTTATTACCTTAATAACCTATAGGGGATGACCTTCACTTGAAAATTTAGACAAGTTTCTAGGCTTGCTTCTCAAAAATCATCAAATTCACCTTAAGGCTTGCTTAAAGTGTTTCAAAAGCTTACAAGTGACATGTGGTCTTCTCCTTCCACCATTAGATCACTCAAAATACTGCACTAAATCATTAATTGAAGATCTCAAAGGGACTAGTCATAGGGATAGAAGGTTACTAAAAGCATCAAGAGAGTGACCTAATCCATCCAAGTAAAAGTTTCCTATGTAGGCTAATTTTGGCCAACATTTATAGTGACCTCCTAGGATTATATGCCTACTATGTAATAGATTAGTTGCCTTGTCTAATCCATTGGGCATATGAGGTCACAAGTATGTCTTTCCCAATTAATTATGAAAATGATGCAAGGTTGTCCATTTTTTGAAAATCTCCTCTTGAAGCAACAAGGAAAATAAGAAATAAAAAAAACACTATGCCCAAGGCACTTTAGGAAGGGAAACACATAACTAAAAAGATGTGAACAAGGCACTTAAAGGAAAACAAAAAAATCTACTCTATTATGTAAAATATATACAATGGATAAAATTATTCTAATATCAAAGATTTAATTTAATCCCATTAACTAGGATGAGCTTGGCAAGCTAAAAAGCATTATGTTGTTTGCATCCATGGATAAAGTAAGGGAAACTACATAATCTGTTAAACTTGGTATGGTTTCCTAGTTTGGCCTTATTTGAATCCCACTTGAGGACTAGATCCCCTTATTTGAAATCCCTTGTTATGGATTTTTTATCAAAGGATTTCTTGACTTGAGCTTTGTGTAGCTCTAGTGTCTTCATTGAAAGGTCATTTATTTCTTTAAGCTCCACAAGCTCTTCCATTCTCACACTCATAGGTTCACTCTCCATCAACTCAAGCTAATGGGATAATTCCAAGGTAGGTAACTCAAGAGATATGGGAAATTTGGCTTCCCTCCTATATACCAAGATAAATGGTGAGTTTCCAATGACAACTTTGGGAGTCACTCTATCAACCCACAAGGTTATCCTTAATTTTATGTGCCACACTCTCTGATTATTTTCCATAGTCCTTTAGATGATACTTATCAATTTTTTATTTGTTGACTCTACCAATCCATTGACTTTGGGGTAGTAATTTGAGGATATAGTAAGGTAGATTCCCAACTGAAGTTCCCATTCACTTGTTTTCATTCCAACAAATTCTAAGGCATTATCTAAAATTGTTATTGATGGTACACCAAAACTCATTATTATGTTATCATATAATTCCAACACTATTCTTTTATTGGCTTCATTCAAGGTAATTGCTTCTACGCACATAGTGAAGTAGTTAGTAGTAGTGAGTACCCATTTATTTCCTCCACTAGAAGGAAGATTGATCATTTTGTTAAAGTCCAAACCTCACTACATGAAGGGTTACTCCACCTAAATTGGGTTGAGAGGAAGGGATGCCAATCTTTGCTTGATTGTAAAGAGAGTACACTTTTGACATTTTCTCACCCATGCATAGGAATATTTGAAGAGGTTGGGCCAATAATAACCAACTCTCATTACTTTTGCTACTATAGTCTTAAAAGCAAAATTTCCTCCTACAAGCCCATCATGAAATTAATTTAAGAGCCTGATCACTTGATCATCATCTACAAGTCCATTGAGGTCATTTTTGAATATAACCCCATCAAACAATGCATAAGGTATGGATTGAAGTCTAAAATACCTTCTCTTTTCTCTATCCATACCTTGTGGGCACTCACCTATTATCAATAAATATGTCATATCCTTAAGCCAGCTAGTGTGAGGTGGAGGTGCATCTATTTATGAGTTGTCTTGTATCACCAATAAAACCTCTTTATCTCCATAAAGGTCATCCACCATATTCTCACATAAGCCTTTTCCTCTTACTATCTTAGTGACTTTGAAATCCACATCATATTTCATGACCTTGGTAATTTAGATGACTCTCTTCTCATTCAAATATGTATTAAGAAGGAATTCCCTCACTCCAAGATGAGACACCATAAGATATATTTTTCTATTAGAAAGCATTGGACTAAACTTTTTGAGGCTTCTTACTACTTCAAGAACTTAATTTTCTAAAAAAATATACCTCATCTCATATCCTTCAAGCCCTTGACTAAAATATTTTATTTGCTTCTCAAGTCCTTCACCATTCTTTTGCATTAGCATAACTGATATATTTTCAATATTGACAAAGGCATACAATATGAAATCCCTTAAGAAATCAAGATTAATGAACATAGGTGCTTGGGCAATGACTTACTTGATAGCCTCAAATGTTGTTTTACCTTCATTTGACTAAGTGAATACTTGGTTATTATTTACCATTGAAGTAATGGGTTTGGCTAAGTTGGAAAAACTAGGGATAAACCTTCTCATTAAGTTTATTTTCTCAAGGAAACTCTGGAGCCCCTTCTTATGTTTGTGTAAGGATAATGACAAAATGGCACTTATTATATTATGATCAATAACTAATCCTTATTTTGAGATAATATGTCTCAAGAGTTTTCCCTCATGAATACAAAACACACTTTTATTAGGATTCAATGAGATCCCATATTATTTGCATCTTTTAGAGATCAATCTTAGGTGGCCTAAGTGTTCACTATCCTTCTTGGAGAAATTTTTTATGTCATCCAAGTAGACCAGCACCATCTAATATAACAAGCCTTGGAAATCCATGTCCATGGCTCTTTGGAAAGTTTCCACAACATATAAAAATCCAAAATTCATCTTATGATAAGCATATGTGCCCCACTTTATGGTGAAGATAGTCTTATATTTGTATTCTCTTACCATCACTTGGTTGTATCCTGAGTACCCATCCAAAAGAGAGAAGCATTCTAAACTAGAAATCATTTGAAGGAGTTGATCCATGGATCATAAGGGGTAATGATCTTTCAAAGAGACACTATTTAGGTCCCTAAAGTCAACACATAATTAGATCTCACCAATCTTCTTCCTCATAGGTACCAGGTTGGCTACCCATAAGGAGTGCTTGATTGGAAAGATGATATTGGATTTAATTAATTTAGTCAATTCTTTGCTAATAATATCTTCAATTTTGGGTTTGATAGGCCTTTAATTTTACCTCATAGGCTTATCATTAACCTATAATTCTATAGTGTGTTGGGTCAGCTTAGGATCAAAGCCTCTCATATCATTATATTCCCAAGCAAAGATATCTAAATATTCTTTACAAATTTCAATGAAGCCATGCCTTTCAATCTTAGTTCTCACCTTTATAATCTTGAGGAGCTTATTTTTGAAGATAATAAATATTTCATAGTTCTCTTCATTAATTGACATCACAAACTTATCTTTCCTCATATGGTCTCCCTCATGGAAAAAACCTTCAAGGGTGACCAACCCTTTAAGAAGTTTTTTAGACCTCAACTGAACAATTTAATCCTCATATTGATGTTGAAATTTACCTTGGTTTATTGAGAAAAACTCTACTTCTTGATACAAGAAACAATCACTCTAATTGTCACTATTAAATAGCTACCAATGAGCTTTATTATTTGGCACTAATGGTCTTAACACCACTTTAATGTGTGGTTGTGCTTTGGACTTTTTCAACTTAGTTGGGATGTTAAACTGAGCTCCCATAGCTACCAACCTATCAACATGTTGATTTTGGTTCCTTGGCACTACTTGGATGTTGAAATCTTCAAAATCCTCAAGAATGTCCTAGAATATATGTTTATAGGATTTCATCAAGGGATTATTTATAGTGTTTTATCCTCTAACTTGATGCACTATCATCTCACTATCCCCGTATATTTGTAACTACTTGATTCCCCTCTTACTAGCCCACTGAAGGCCATGGATAAGACCCTCATATTCAGCTACAATGTAAGAATAATTTAATTAGAACATGTAATAAGAAAATTAATTATCATTAGAGGGAGATATTAGCATTTCACCTACACCTACCCCATGTTTGCTCCTTGAGCCATTAAAAAACAATTTCCACAAACCACTAGTATCTTCTTATGGTCTAGTGAGGGATGGCATGGACTCATTCTCCTCATGAAAGCAATAGACTCCCATATCTCTTTCTTTAACACTTTTAAAAGGGTCAATTAACTAGTTTTCACTCCATAATTTAGCCAATAACATATCAGGTATGCTTTCAAGATGAGTGTCTAGTTCTTGACCAATCAGGTGTTCATCTTCATCAAGAATGGTACAATTAATGTTTGGGCTATCTGGACCATAAGTATCTATGTGAAATTTTATAATAGTCTCACCTTTAATATACATCTTGGTCCCATACCTTGTCCTAAAATCCATATAGGACCAATTTGATACTAGATAACCCCTAATTTTGGATATGAAGCCTCTAGATGAGCATAGAGCAAAATGAGGATACACATCTAGAATCAACACATCCTAAGCCAATGAAACATTAGGACAAGCATGCAAGGTCAATTTGATCCCTCTAATAATAACATATAGTTTAGTGGAAGATCCATCAAGTTTTAAAACTCCCTTAGATTGGGGTTCATACTTCAAACCAAGTTGATCTGTTATTTACTTTGGCATCACTAAAGTACTTGCTCCATTGGCTACCATGAATTTATCCACCAAGGAATCACTAATTATTATAGGAATGTATAACTGAGGAGGTTCAACCACCTTTTTGGATTGTTCTTCATTATGCCTTTTGGTTGTATTGGTGAGAACCACATTTTTTTTCTTGGTGGCTTCTCAAAAACATTAATCTTTGAAAACATTCTTGAAGGATATCCACCTAACTAAGAATAGAAAGCACATCCCACATTGGCACACTCAAATTAGACTTATTCATTTTTTCAACAATATTGATGGGAAAACCACCAACATTTTCTTGTGATTTAGAATCCACAACCGTGTTTTAAACTTGTGGTTTTTAGGGGACGAAGCCATTCCCTTGATTATGATTATTTAGAGCTATTAGAACCTTTGGAGTAGTAGTAGGTTTGGTTGGCTTTGATATTAATGGAGTAATAGTAGTAGGATATTTGAATTCTTCTTGGTTACCATCTATATTCTTTATTTTGAACCTTGTATTAGCTACCATTGAAATGTATGCTTGGCTAGAACTATCATATTGATTGGATGCATAGCATTATTCCTTCTCATAAATAATAATTATAACACCCATATGATTTGGTCCTTCATTAGGCCCTTAGTATTTTTTAAGTTCTTCTAGTTTTGTCATCATAGGTATTTCTATATTATAAGCCATAAGAGCTTGATTGTACCCATAGCTAGCACCCTACTACCATTGATCATTGAAATCTTGATTAAAATCAGTGTTTGGGACAATACATTAACCAAAAGATTGATTCCAAGTCATAGTACCCTCACTTTATTGAGAAATATTTTTATGATTAGGGACCAAAGTATTAGAAGTGCTTGCAGCATTTGGATTATAATTGTTTTGCCTAACATAGTAAGGTTGTCCTCATCCTTGGCCTTATCCTTGGAAATTTACTTTATAGGGTGGATTATTTTCTTGGTAAGAATATTGTTAAGGCTGATATGGAGATTGATAAGGTTTATTGAACTGGTATTTCTACCTCTACACATTCACCAATTCATTTCCCAAGGACTGAAATATGTTCTTAATTTCCTAGAAATTCTTGTGCTCTTTGGAGTCACTAGACTAGCTAGTGAAAGCCTTTTCTTGATTTGGTGTAGGTATGGTATCAAGTGTTTGCATAGGCTAAATGACATCAAAGGGATGAATATAAATAATATGTGTTTAAATCTCTAGAAACAAAGGCATTAGTGGCCAAGATGCATTCTTACCAACTTGTAATAGACAATTCTATACTCTGATTACCATGTCATAAACATTTGGTAATGTGTTCCCTCCCATAGGTTGAATCATTACTACAATATCAATATTGAGAGATTTCAAATAGTAAATGAAATCATAGTTAAGAGTAGGCTAGAGAGATATTGGAATCCTATTCCATGTCTTTTGAAATCTTGCATAACCTCATGAGGAGCCCTCTTGATTGTAGTTAACTATTCTGCAAGTGACAAGTGGTCACTTTTGTTTTCAAACCTTTTACCCAATGCATCACCTAACTGATCCCATGATGTGATATATTTTAAAAGTAAGTTTTCTATACCATTCCAGGTCTTTACCCTTAAAAGGGATGGCCAATAACTTGATGGCCACATTTTCTTTAGTGATATCATGAATATTATAAAAGTTATCTATATCTTTGAGGTGCTCAAAATGGGTTTTAGATTGGTCTCCCATGAATTAAAGAACACTTTTAAGAGCCTCAAATATAATAAGATCAAATTGATTGAGGTCCAAAGGACTCTAACCATTGAAAGCCACAAAAGGGAAAGCTTTAGGGGCTATCATGGTAGTGAAAGGACCCAACAAAAATCTTCTTGCAAAGGTAGATTTTGAAATTGGTTTAACAGGAAAATTTCCCACATATGGGTGAGTATTATCAAATCTTAACATTCTTATTGAGTTTAAATTTAATTCAACAAATTCAAAATATATACATCTAGAAGTTGATCTTGCAGTCACATTTGGCATGAAAGATAGTTACTACTCTACCACTATATTTTTGAGTACTCTTCAAAATCACCAAATACTAAAAAATGAAATCTATAACAACTTTAAATTGATTAAACCAACATCAAACTTGACCAATATTATTTGAAAGTGGTCCCATCAGGTATGCCAAAAATTGTTGTGGCATAAAATTACACCCTTGTGGGAGAGTTCTTTAGGATCTCCCACTCGTATCCATAATATTAGAACAACCTCATACTATGAGTATCTTGTAGTGAGGTTTAACCTCTAGAGAAGGTCAGCTTCCTCTTGGTAGATCACCTAAACTAATGTTTTTGTTTAGAAAATGGATAAAAAGGTGGTATAGGGTAACTAAGAAATCTAAATGGGTGATTCACCAAATTTAAAGGACACTCACATAAACTTGAAACCAACACTAATTTATCATAAGATGATATTTTCTCACACAATCAAATAAACTAGATAATTTGCATAAGTATTTCATAAACTAGGCTCATGAAGCAATGAATGAAGCAAAGAGGAATTATAAGATTCACTCCAAGAATTCATTAATGGTAGAAAAATCACAAGTTTAGACCTAAAAATAACTTGAAAACACCTTAAAAAAGATAAGAAAGAAGGACAATAACCATGAAATCACACTTCTTCACCAATCCATCATGCGCAGTTTTACTAAACACAAGTTAAAGGTAAGATATAGGTGAAAATAATCTTATTTTTTTAAAACGTAGTTCTTACAAATTTTGATAGGGTTTTTATTGTCAAATGAGAGTCTTTCCTAAAAAATTAGGGAAGAAATGGGAGATATAGGAGAAAAGGAGAAGATAGAGAAGAAGTGAGCAAACAAAATTCAATAAATGAACTACAACTACCCTCTATGAATTATCAACCATATTTTGATCAATTAGGACTAATCCTTCCTAAATAAATTAACTTTCATTAGCCCAAATAGTCTTCAAGTCCCCTCATTGGCTGAGAAACACACTAGAAGACAAAAATTTGTAGAGGATGATGATGTCATGATTCACTAAGAGGGAAAAGTCTACAAATACTTTGAAAAAGTATTGAATGTTCCACCTACACTCTCTAACCACAAAATTTCTCCCTTGGACTTCTATTCCATCCTCTACTTACACTTCTAAAAGATGCTTGGGTAAAATTTAGTTGACTTAGCATAAGTTCTTAACAGACCATGGAGGTCATCTTTTATGTTTGAATTTTGAGTATTTATTCTATTTTCCATTTGAATTTTCTCCTCCAACCTTAAATAAACTCCATGATACCTAAAACTCTTATAGACCCCATTGATGGAGGTCACAAGCTAGAGCCACCTTGAACCAACTACCCCAAAACCTACTCTCAAGGCCATTTAGCACCCTGAAGACCACTTCTAGACCTATAAAAGACATACAGATGTCTGTGGTATATTTATGAGGAAGAAAATTAAGGTTTTAAAACCTTTTAAGACCTAAAAAAATGGACAAATATGTCAAATAAATGGGGTTTTTACCCTTTAGCTCAACAAGACACCATAAAAAATCTTGGGAAGAGCTCTAAGTGCCATAAAAAAATGATTTAGGCCTGATTAGGATTGGAAAACCAATATATTTTATTGGATTTCATTAAATATCACACTCTTATATATAAACCATGTTATCCCACACCCATCTGGATCTATTTATAACATTCTCATGATGGGTCAATACCCACTACACCACATTTTTGCTCATTGTCTGTTATAATCAGCTATAGTTAATTGTGCAAGGGTCTTATATGTTAGAATATTCATTTAAATATGGTTAATTATCCTTATGGTACTCTTTGGAGGCAACTTTTACTAAAAAATGTTTGTGTTTCCATTAGGTCTTCATGCCTAGGTTTGTGTCATCAAACTATAGATAACTACAAACAACTATAGGTGGCCCTTATGAACAAGGTACACTTGTAGGTACATCTATTAGCCCAAAAATATAGTTATAAAACATTCATTGATGTTCATTTAAACACAAAAACCCTTGTCAACTCAATAAGAGTGCCTAATCATGAAGATATACCTCATTTACAACATTAGGATGTAAAGGTTATTTCAAGCTCAAAATCCTATAGAATACACTACCAAATTTTAGTGAATATATGCATGATTTAGAGTTATCCAAACATCATATTTTGTTAGTTACCACCACCCTCATTATACAAGATTGTAACCATATATGAGGGATACAAGATAGGTGCATCTGGATTCCTCAACACCCCCTAAAACATTGATGTTTGACACCATCAAAAAGGGATTTGACTTATATTTTGGAATTTTAGGGAAAATGTCCCCAAACTAAGTTTTTAAACTTTGATCATGCTTTATTTGTTATAGGTCCTTGTTTAATATTTTTATAGGTCTCCATTAGGTATAAAACCAATTCCCTTATTATTTTTCAATACCATCATTAAATATCTCACTCTTGATGTAGACTATTTGATTCAAACAGGTAGTAGCCTAATTTTGATATCTATTAGGTTTAAATAGACATATTTTTCCCTTGAGAATTATGGAAGCTAAGAAATTATTTTACATGTGGATCCCTTTTAATAACAATGAACAAAATCATAAAACAACACTACAACCTAAGAAAATAGGGCCTGTATGTTATTATATTCAAACTAGGGGTCTAAATTGAGCTTTAATGGTGGCATACAAATTTGAAGTATTTGGTTTGGTAGCCCAAATTATATTATAATCTTATATTTATATATTATCTAGCTTGGTTCCACATAAATATTTCGATCCAATGTGTTTGCCCATGTGGCATCTCTTTACCACATTGTTTATCATATTTTCTAAAAATATGATTATTATTGCTTTAGACACGTGTCTTCATCTCATGCCCCCTAAAAACTTGATAAAATTTAATCTTTTAATCTCCTTGGGAATATTTTGGGATTGCCTTTCAATGTTGGCTATTGATCTTTGATCTAGGCTTCTGAGATTGGGATACTTGGCAATCCCACATGCCTTCCATGTACCCTACTATTAGTCTTCATCCAATTAATGATCTTATGCCACATGGTAGCCTTACATGCAATCTAGGATCATTGACCCATTAACTTGATTTTCACCATCTATATCCATCTATATGGTTAAATGCATGCAGTTAATCTTTGATCTAGTGATCAAACATGCACCATTGATTTGCTAATTCAATGTGATATGACACTTGACACCATCACATTTAATCTCAAGATCCATTAACCTCTTAACCTTGTGCTCACCATTAGATATTTATTTTCATGATTAAATGTGAATCATAGATATATCTTGACTTATTGACTCACTATCAGCTATGTGTTATCTATCCTTGATCTGATCTAGCAAGGTTTCAATGCTTCATAGCCCTGTGTTCAATTCATATCTTGTTAAAGATTTTTTGAATATAAATAGCTATTTATTATGGATTTAATTTGATGTCCCATGGCATGTCCCACACTGCTATATCATTTTTTAAGTATTATATCTTGAGATAGGAAAAAAACCAAGACACCAAACTTGAAATGGATATTCATGACATAAAATACATCACTTTTATGTAATCTATTATGCCCTTGATCTTTAGTGTGTCTAGGGATATGCGTGGCTGACTTGTGGATTACATACCTCTTTTATATTATTGTTACATTTATCTATGTTATTAGTTAGATCAACCTATGGAATAACCATGGCTAAATAGACTATATATAGGAGATAGTGGTTAGTCTTTGATCATCATGTTATGTATTCTTCTCTTAGTGCATTATTTTGGAGGTTTCCCCATCGAAGTGGCTTTGTTATATTATCTAGTATTATGATCTACTATCAATTATTATTGTGTGATCTCTCATATTACTTATTATTTATGATATATAATCATTTTGTGTGAACATCTAAGTAATTTCATTATAAGTGGTATCAAAGCTTCAATTTAGACAAGTTTCTTGTGATGTTTTTTTAGATCTGGCAAGGCATGACTTATGAGAGAAGGAGTGAAAAAACATAACTTGCAATTTGGGAAGAATTATTTTTTTATATCATCATAATATCTTTTGAAATGATTTTTTCTTAAATAATTTAAAAAAAAAAACAATTATAGAAAAAATTTGCTTTGCACAATTTTAGTTGTTGGATTCATCTTGACAAGATGATTGTAATGGTATATTCTACTGATATACTTTTTTGGTGCTAGAATTTTTACCCTAGTACACAAAGGTAGTTATTGGATTCATCTTGGAAAGGTGATCACAATGGTACAATCTCTTGGTACACTTTTTTTAGATTGAAAACCCTCCTAGCGTTTGTATATGGTTGATCCTTCTACATGAGGGAGAAAAGGAGGAAAGAAACTCCTAAGACTCCTACTAATGACATGGAATTTGTAACTTTAGATCCATTGATTTCTCAACTTTAGGCTAACATAAAGGGCTTGGTATGGCATGATGACTTTGTTTTAGTTCAAACTAATGTTTTAGGGATGTGCAAAGAGATTAATGGGTTTCACACTCAATTGAATTAGATCACTACTCAATTGGCTTCCATTTCATCTCAATTACAGTCAAATAGCCTTCCACTTCATCATTCGGGTCTTCCTCTCAACACTAACAACTCCAATCTTGGTGTGAAATGATGTTGCCAAAAGTGGACATGCATAAGTTTGATGGTAAGTATCCTCTCACTTGGATTTCCCAAATTGAGAATTTATTTGATATGCATCAAACTCCTAATTCTTAGAAGTTGATAGTGGCATCTCTGTATCTAGAACCTGAGTAGTTCATTTGGTATCATTGATTGTGTGCTCAAAAGAAAAATAATGGTGCTCTTTTTATATGGTCTATTCACTGATGAGTTGTTGGCTCATTATCAGAATAATGTCTCTAAGAACTAATTCAACTAGTTAGCCAAATTATGGAAAATAGGAACTATGAAGGATTATATTCATCAATTTTAGAATCTATCCTAAGACATCACTAAGGAAAATTTAACTGATCTATTTTGGGTGTTCTCAAAGATAACATCCAATTGGAGGTTTGGATGTTTAACCTACCATATGTATCAAAATCTATCCTAAGGGTATACATGGCATAGGAAAAAGATATGGTCAAATGGAAAACCTTCACTACTAGTGATGATCACACCTTTCCAACACCATCATATCCTCAACCCACCAAATTGACACCTCAATAAATTAAGGAGAAGTGAGCTAAAGGGTTGTGTTATGGTTGTGACAAAAAATAGAGCAAAGACCATCATTGTGCTAAAAAAAAATTTGTTTTACATCAAAGGTGCCAATGAGGATGATGATGATGAGAAGGCAATTAATGAGGATGAATAAGGTCTTGAGGAGGAATTTGAAGACTCTCAGTTTAATATTTCCTATCATGCCCTTTCAATTATTATTACTCCCCAAAATCTTAAGGTGGTGGGTTTCCTAAAGAAATAGAAGGTCACTGTATTGACTGATTTTGGGAACACACACAACATCATCAATAGTAATTTGGCTACTCACTTGAACTATTTAATTTATTCCACTCTAGAATTTTATGTCATAATTATAGATTCTAGTACTATTAGCTACTAAATAAAATGTCATACTATTAAGTTGGCCATGGGAGACTACTTATTGGATTCTTGTATGTTTGTTATTCCCATGGGGGGAGTTGACATTGTACTAGGATTATAGTGGCTCACCACTTTGGGCATTATTGAGATGAATTTATAGGAATTATTAATGTGTTTTCATTCTAAGGGAAGGACATTTGAGCTAAGGGGATTAAGGGATAAATATCCACAACATTTTATCTCTCATAAAATGACAAAGATTATTTGAAAGGGTGCTAAAGGATTTATATCTCACTTATTTTCCATGGAAGTTCAACCAACTCAACCATCTATACTTCTTGATCTGCAATAAGTGATTAATGCCTATTTGATTATTTTTGGTGACATGCCAAAAGGACTTCCACCTAGCTACATACATGATCATGCTATCAAACTAATAATTGCTAGTACACCACTCAACATCAGGCCATATAGGTATACTTATACCCAAAAAAGAGAAATTAAAAATGTGGTACATGAGATGTTGGATGTAAGAATCATTTTCCATATCCAAAGTGAATATTCTTCACTATTTGTCATGGTGAGAAAGAAAGATGACACTTGGAGGATGTGCCTTGACTACAAATAACTCAACAAGTACACTATCAAAGATGAGTTTCATATTCCTATCATTGATGATTTTCTAGATGAATTAAATGGTTTTCTTTATTTTACTAAGTTAGATCTATGTTCTGGGTATCATCAAATCTAGATCTATGATGAATACATACCCAAAACTACTTTTAAGACTCATGAGGGCCATTATGAGTTTTTGGTTATGCACTTTGGGCTAAAAAATACACCATCCACCTTTCAGAGTTTGATAAATACTATTTTTAGGCCATTTTTGAGGAAATTTATTTTTTTATTTTTTGATGATATCCTTATTATAGTAAAAACTGGGAAGACAATTTGTACCATGTGAAACAAGTACTCTCAATTATGGAACAACATTAGTTATATGCCAAACCTTCCAAATTTACTTTTATAGATTGTGAGGTTGAGTATTTAGGTCATATATTTTCACATGTAGGAGTGAAAGTGGATCCTAGAAAAATCCAAGCAATGGTGGACTAACCAATTCCTAAGACACTCAAGAAACTAAGGGGATGTCTAGTGTTAACTGGTTACTATTGCAGGTTTGTCAAAAATTATGGTAGTATTTTAGCCCCACTCACTTCTTTGTTCAATAAAGAATCCTTTTAGTGGATTGATACAACTACTAGGGCATTTGAATAATTGAAATTGGCTGTGTACCACTCTAGTATTGGCCACTCCTAATTTTTCCAAGACTTATGTGGTTAAATGTGATTCATCTGGGTATGGTATGGGTGTTGTAATCATGCAAGAAGGCAAACTAATTACATTTGAAATTTATCAATTGAAGTGCAAAAATCAGCACAATCTCATTTATGAGAAGGAAATGATGGCCATTTTTCATATAGTCAAACAATGGAGGCCTTATTTGATGGGTCGTCACTTTCAAGTAAAGACTAATCATTATGGTCTCAAATATTTTTTGGAACAATGGTTGTCATTTAAAGAATAATAGAAATGGTTAACTAAGATGTTAGGCTATCATTTTGAAATAGTTTACAAGAAAGGTAAGGATAATGTAGTGGTAGATGCACTATCTAAGAAGGATGAATCTATTGAGGCATTGCTATGTGCTATGACCATTCTATAGGAAGATTGGCTAGAGGAAGCATGATTAGAATGGGATAATGATAGTGCTACCCATGATTTGAATTAGAATATTCAACAAGGTTTGGGTGGATTTGAAAAAATCACATGGAAGGGTAATGCATTATGGTATAAATACATATTATACCTATGTAAAAATTCTCTTCTTAAACAAAAAATCCTTCAGGAACTTCATAAAACTCCAATTGGGGGTCATTCAAGATTTTTGAAAACCTATCATAGAATCAAGCATGATTTGTTTAGGAAGTAATCAAGGGGGATGTCCATAAATATGTGGTTGAATGTATGATTTGTCAACAAAATAAATGAGAAACTATCAAAACTCTAAGTCTTTTGTAGACTTTATCCATTCCAAGCCAACATTGGGAAGAGGTGTCTATGGATTTGATTACAAGGTTACCGCTATATAATGGTTAAAATGTTATCATGGTTTTGGTAGATAATCTTAGTAAATATGCTCATTTTTTTAATTTATCACCGCCATTTTTTACTAGTACATTAGCTTCTACTTTTCTCAATATAGTTAATAAATTGCATAGTACCCCTAAGATCATTATCAGTGATAGAGATCCTATTTTCACTATCAATTCTTGGACTAAGTTATTTTCATGTTTGGGCACCCAGTTGGCTCATAGTTAATCCCATCACCCTTAATTAGATGGAGAAACTAAGGTAGTCAAAAAACGTCTAGATGATATCTCCATTATTTTATTTTTGATAAATAAGATAAATGGGTTCATTGGTTGCCACTTATTGAATGGTGGTATAATACTTTTATTTATAGTTATTATAAAATGTCTCCTTTTTTGGCATTATATGGATACCACCCTCCATCCATCACTTCAACCTTGAAGGTTCATCCTAAGATTCATGTAGTTGAAGAACATATTCACCATTAACAAGAGGTCCTTGCAAGTTTACATGAAAATTATTGACCTCTTGACCTCATTCTCACCATTAAATATCCATTTTAATGATTGAATGTGCATCATAGATCTATCTTGACTTATTGACTCACTATCACCTATGTGCCATCAATCCTTGATTTGATCTAATGAGGTTTTAATACTTGATAGCCCTATGTTCATTTTGTATCTTGTTGAATATTTTTTGAATCCAAATGGATATTTATTATGGCTTTAATTTGATGTCCCATGGCATGTCCCACACTACTAGATCATTTTTTAAGGCTTATATCTTGAGATAGGAAACAAACCAAGATACAAAACTTATAAGGGATATTCATGGAATAAAATGCATCATTTTCATGTAATCCTTAAACTTTGGTTAACATCCCTATAAAATTTATTAAATGCACAACCAAATTGACCTATTCATTCCTACATGATGTGCTAAGATAGTCTGGTTCCTCTAGGCTTGTGCTAGTCATCTTTCTCTTTTCAAAAAGACACTAAGAGGTAATGGAACTTTACCAAGACACTTATGAGATTTAAAATCATCTTTATTAATTTAATAACCTATAGAGTATGATCTTCACTTGTAGTTTTAGACCTATTTCTAGGCCTACTTTTCAAAAATCATCAAATTCACCTTAAATCTTGCTTAAATTATTTCAAAATATTGCAAGTGACATGTGGTCTTCTCCTTACACCATTAGATCCCTCAGAATACTATACAGAATCATCAATTTAGGATAAAAAATGGAGTAGTCATAGGGGTAGAAGGCTACTTAAAGGGTCAAGAGAGTGACCTAATCCATCCAAGTAAAAGTTTTGTATGTAGATAAATTTTGGCCAACAGTATATTTAGTAAATGGTAAATAATTAGAATTCATATATTTTCCTTCTAATAGTTTGCAATATTGAAAGGGCTGAGGATCACCTAGGATGGTAACTTACGTATCATCATGAGAAAACTTTAAACATTGATGAAGGGTGGATGGAATGGCATTCATGGCATGGATCCATGGATGACCAAAGAATATGTTGTATGGGAGATCTAGATCAAGAACCTGAATGAAGGTTTCTTAAATGATAGGCCCCATCATAAGTGAAAGGTAGATAGTGCCCACCGACTAACACTCATTATTATCATATGCCTTTATATTAATAGTATTAGGATATAATATTGTTTTATAATGTCTCAAATGCTTTATCAAACTAAATGTGCATAGATTTAAGCCTAACCCATTATCTATAAGTAGCCTTTTTAATATATGTTTGGAAATATAGACTTTTATGTATAATGGAAAATTATGAGATGAACATATTGGTCACTTTCTAGTCTTAGACCTAGAAAGTGGTCAACCTTATATCTTGGAGTCATGGTTCATCATTGACACTATGGTTGTTTGTCATGTCATGAGCAATAAAGGGGTGTCTAGTCAATCTATTATTTAGTCATGCTTCATATTTGACTTGTCAAGCCTCTATGGGTCCTTTATACCTCTTTTCAAGCTTGAGTTTAGTATAATTATGATGGTCAAGAATGCCTAGATGACCTTTTATCACTTAGGAGGGTACTTAACATGAAAAATATGTAGTGATGAAGGCAATTTGAGTGAAAAACATGGTAAAGGTCTAAAGACACACTGATCCTACATGGTTACCAGAGGTATGATTGTTTTTAAACCTTCAAGAAGCATTATAGGAAGTGTCATAAGGTCTAATTAAAGTTTCATTGACCATTAAGGTGTTTTATATGTATTAACATGGTGATCTAATTGATATACCTCCCTTTAGGGCATATACTTGAGCATAGTCAATAGGTTTGGCCATAATAAGATGTTATTTAGCCTTGATTGACCACTAAATCAGCCCATATGCCTAAAAAAGACCTAATTATCCTCATTAAACCATCATGGGATAGTTTCATACCTCATTTAGGCCCACTAGCACCTTAGTAAATGCTCATTCCTCTCAAAAGGGGCCCACACATGCTAGGTTATAACCTTTCAATTTCCTTAGTTTATACCACTAAGTCAAAATGTTGTTTTACCTCTATTTCCCCTCTAAAACACATGATAACTACATTTCATGTCTGATACAAGAGGATTTTTAGGGTAAATGGTAGTTTTTAAGTGTTTCTTCAATCATATAGATTTTTACTATACATCATAGCTCAGTCAGAGGTATGGTTATGTAGAGGGAGTTTAGAGATATCCAATGGTGAAAGGATTAATGTGTTTTAGTGTCTCAATATCTCAAAACCATTACTTATCTACTTTGATCTCACTAGCAGGTTCAAATGACCCCTCAAGTTTGTACTTAAACTATACAAAAGAGGGTAAATGGGGGCCTAATCTCTTACCCATGGAAAGTACACTTAGTCAGCTAAACATTCATGGAATTTTTTGAAGGATTGACTTTATTTACTTTAAGAACATTCTTTAAGAAGTTAAGTAACCTCTATCTCCCTCTCATTTGCATAGGCCCATTTGGAGTCAACTATTTTCAAAGGATTTCAACTCATTTGCTAAAATTGATCATGGATCCTATTTCCTCAAGCCTTGAATAAACTTTCCATGGTACCTTCAACATTGGATTCACATGTATGAGCTAATTTACCCTAAAAATATCTTTGAATACTTTATGTGTATGGTCTATGAACTAATTTGTGTAAAGAGCAGATTTTTAGTGCCTTCATTAAAGGCTACATGTAGGGTTAAAGAGTTGGCAAGGGTGTTTCAAGGCTCCTAATGCCTTCTTGCTTAGATGGAAGGCCCAATAACCCCTTGTTATTTTAGAATACGTCAAGGAGATCAATTTGTGTATGTTTGAAAAATATTGCATGATAGACTATGTATATATGGTTCAATCATACCTACAGGGCTCCAAGGTAACCTAAAAGATGTGAAATATATGTTAAAGTTAGAATGGATCACCTTAATGGCCTTTAAAATAACTTTAAAAAACATTATCGTGTCTTAATAAATTTTCAAATCATGTTCCTTGTCTCCAAGTTACTTAGTTATCTTTTACAAGGGTTTAAGGTTCTTTGTGGAGATTAAGGCATTTTTGAGAATTC
The DNA here is from genome assembly GCA_037957365.1 of Torreya grandis. NCBI lineage: Eukaryota > Viridiplantae > Streptophyta > Pinopsida > Cupressales > Taxaceae > Torreya > Torreya grandis. The sequence goes on from JARHVA010004253.1 coordinate 1,519,600, forward strand.
AAGGTTTCCTTTTGGGACTGTATATGCCTCATTCCTACCTCAAAACTTTCGTGCTTGCTTGTGTATAAATTAAGGGGTCTATATGGTCCACTTGGATTGGTCTATGAAAATTATTATGTCCATTACATGTCATTTCCATGTTTATCTAGTCTCACCATGTTTTTACTAGCATTGCACTATCATTCCATTATTTTACACCTTGTTTCTATGACTCATATCCCCGTGTGTCTCCATTTCCACTCTTTTCCATTCATCCATCCTCTATCCAAGATTGTATCATAACAAAGTGACCTCCACACTTCACTAAAACCATCATGGGAAATAATATTTTTAGGTTTTGAACCTATATGACCATATAGTAATTAGAATATGCAAAGTGTGCACCTACAGTTAGCCATTAAGGTTATTGTAGTAGGGCCTCAAAGCAAGCTATGTGAATCATCCAAGGTATAAGGTTTCGCATGAAAATAATGGAATATGCATTATAAAATGGCTTAAATTTGGTTTTAACCACTTATACCACAAGTCTCAAGCATTACAAGGTCATTTTCATCCTAGTATAGTCCTAGTAACAACCATGCAGATAGTCATAATGGAAGAAGGTAACAAGGTGACATTACTAGCTTATGTTGATGTTTCCACCTCATATGATCTAAATCATAGAATCCATATGAAGAAGGGGGAAAGGTACACATAATTAAGAGTGAAATATTGATTTATATTACGTTTGTAAAGGTAGAATGACACTAGTACAATCATCATATATATAGGCTTATGCAAATATGAGACTTAAAGATTGAGTGAAAGATGGGTTGTGTAAGGAGGTAGTGTTGGAGTAATATCACCTATAAATTATGTCATTATAATAACATGGTAACCAAATATAAATTGACAAATACTTTTAGATTCAATCTCACAAGCCACATTCAAAGTTTACATGCTTGAGTACACATTTAACAAGCAGTTTGGAGCTAGTTTGGGATAAATGATTATTTGGGGCCCTTCCAAGAATGGTCAAGCTCCTAAAATTGGTATAGATTGATATTATGACCTATTACAAGGGATAATATGTTAACTTGACTCATAAAAATATTGGGTATACCCATTATTTTATCTCAAACTAAGGCTTGTTTATTATAGGCATATAATGAATTAAAGACCCATCCATGCTACATGAGGTCTACAGGCAATGTAGAACCCATAAAAGGTCTAAATTCAATAATTCATGATGTCTAAGGACCCCAATTCCCCCTCAAAATTTATAATACTCAAATTTGTATTCAAAAACCTTGGAGATGGGCTAACACAGTCCAACATAGAAGCTTACATCTAAGCCTTCTAATGGTCTCTATGTTGACTTCCATGACTAGTTCATCAAATAGAAAGGTGCAAGGGTTGGAACACATGGTTTTATGTACCCTAAGGTGGAAAATTAACAATATATAACTAATTATTCTACTCTCTAAAGTACCTAAGGTGTTTTTATAGTTGTACATAATACAAGGGTGGCTCATACACCGGTATAAAGGTCAAAGTTTATGGTTCAAGTATGTAAATAGAACAATCCTCAACCTCCACCATGACTATGCCATCAAGGGGGTGGATTGGAACATAGTTTAAATATTTGGGGTGTTTTTAATACTATTTGGGGATACCATTAAATTATTCTAAATCCTTTTGGGTTATCCCAAGCCTTGGAGAAGCCAATATAGTACACCTTCCTTACTTATAGACATGTAGAGGTCATTCAAGGAGAAAATTATTCACACAAGAAACATATATGAGTGATAAAAATATCTTGAAAAATGTAAACTGGGAGTTTAAATGTTCAATAATGATGAGAGAGCCCATTGGCTTGGGATTGGTGTATTTAGTTTAGAAACCCAAGCTCAGATCTCCATGAGCTAGGACTAAAAATCCTAAACCCCCTAAAACCTCCTTTAAACCCTAATAATAACTAGTATAGAAAGGTTTAAGGAAAGATACATTTTTTCTCTTATAATTTGTTGATATATTACTTGGATCATGTAAACAAGTTAGGGGGGATCTAACTCATGGCTTTGGATGGTACATAAATGATACAGACATCTCCTAAAAGGACAAGTTTGTAGGTTTTTAGTTAGAATTGGAATTTTAGAGACCAAGGAAATGTTATAAATCAGGGGAGGAAATTTTTAGGAATTATTATATTCATTTAATGTTAAAATAAATCATGGAATTGATTGAAAGTGTTCTAATCATCTCCATCTAAACTGCTAGTCTGTGAGGCAATCCAATTGTCCTAGTCATGTAAGGCTAATGTATGTTGCAAGTAAAAAATATTGAAGGATCACAATGTCAATGAACTAGAGGTTATCCAAGGACTATCTAATTATCATCATATGAATTTAGAGCCTAAGTTTAACTATTAGATCACTCACATAGTGGATATAAATAGAAATTTGGAGATCAAACCACACGTACCTACTTATCATGCAAATTAAAGAAGCTAGTGAGTAAAGGGTTACATGAGAGCATTAGTTGACCATCTCCATGAATTTTAAAAATCATATAGGTGATCCTACACCAAAATGGGAGCCATTATGTCAAGTCAAAGGTAGTTTCATGAACCATTTAACATTCATATTAGGAAAGGATACCCAATACCTTAAGGAGACCCATTTACAGCCCATGTGCATTGCATAACTACCAAAGGAGGGAATTTTGAGCTATTTTTACAATTTCCAAGGCATGAATGAGGTTAATTTAGGGAGTTACATCCTCAACAATGACAAAATGGGCTCATAAATGGGGTGTTAATGTTCAAGGAGAGGAATAAACCTATGTAACTACCCTATATTGCTTTGGACTCATTTTTGACCTCTCCTATGCCTAGATTTCTCTCTCTTGTTTTCCAAATTATCTATAAATGTAGGCATTGAGCTCTTGTTTGCCATACCTTGTCTAGGTTTAGCAAATCTCTATCAAAATTCTCTTGTAAACTTTTTTGAAGTAATAAAGACAATTTAGATTCTTATGGAATGTTAGTGTGCTTATTGAAAGTTTGATTTGCAGATGTATGCATTGTATGGTCATATACATGTCCTTTCATGTACCTAACTTCAAGTTATTATTTTAATGTAGGTTGTATGATGTGCTAGCAAATATTAATGTTCTTTGAAGTATCACAAGTTACTAGTATCTCATTGTAGGTCTAGATTTAGTTCTTCAAGTGGTAGAATTTATTCAACCTCCATACAAAACACTCATGCTTGGAACATTAGTGAAGATTTTGATAAATAACTATCTCCATTAGGTTCATCAGTAGATATTAAAGGAAATTATTGAGAGTGTATCCTTCATCTTTTGGTGCATCACTACCTAGTGTATAATTTTCCATTAGTTTTCATATCTTTCCCTTTTCCTTATGATAAATTTAGATTTTAGAAATATTTAAATTATCAAATTAGGGAAGAGAGGCCCATGAAAACTAAACATTCAACTTGAAAACTAGACAACCCATAGTCTAAGTTCCCTCCCATGTTGGACTAGGTTTGAGGATAGGACTTCAACACTTCTCTCCTCAACTAGGGTGCAACTTAGAACTCAAATAGAACCAATGGTTGAAATGTTTAAATGATAAAAAATCACTTAAGTATTGGAGGATAAGTTTCCTAAACTATCTTGGAAGTTGAATAGATTTATGTCTTCTAGAACTTTAGATTCTTGCAAGGTTATATATAAAATGTTCGTATAAGTAGGATATGTCTTGAAAAGGTCCAAAATAGATATTTGGGCTATAATTTTCTCAAATTTACCTATGATGTTATATTTGCATTCAAGGATAGACAAATGGAAACTTAGAATTTTAATCTTTGCATGCCTCATGGTGATGTTGCAATCTTGGAACTTAATTTCAATAACAGCAACATGATGATCCATATGGTTTTTGTGATTGACTATAGAATCAAAAGGTTGAGTATCTTGGTTGAAATTATTTATTTGGTTTTGAATTTATATTTTCTTAATTTTCTCTTGCTCATGATTAGAGAAGTGATCTCGATATATTCCTATTTTTTTATTATTGGAGCTTGATGCATGATTCTCTACTTCTATATAGCCACATTCAAATAGATATTGGACATAGTGCTTAAGTATCATATAATATTTGTTGAAATGTCTTTTGATTTTATGGTAGTGGAAATATTTGTTATATATATACCACTTAGGATTTGGATCATTCTCAATAAAGGATTTAGTGTTTTTAAATGTGATCTTGTTTGTGGTGACCAATTTTGAAAAGATTCCTTTGAGTGGTTCTCTAAAAGGAATGAATGTTCATTTTATATATTATTTTTAAAGTTGTATATTATTGGTAAACAAAAGGTTTTTTTAATCAAGGGACCAACCTTGTACAAGAATCCATAATAAAGGCCTAATAGCCTAGATTTTGAATAAGAATTATAGAAATTCAAAAGCTAAAATCACACAAAAAACAATATAGACAAAAAGACATAAAAACATTAAAAAAACACCTAGTCTTTATGGCCAACAAAGGCCTCTTCCTAGATTTGGATCATTCTCTTCAAGTCCATGTCTAATTTTTGAAACAACTAGGGGACTTGACAAATTTCCTTAGTGTATCCACTGCACCTAACCTTCTTTATAGAGGATGTCTCCACCTATTCTATCATTCCTCCTAGCATGACTCTAAGAGATTCCATACCAGAAATGTTATTTTTCATCAAAAATTTAGTAATGCACACCACAATATTAATGTTCTCTTTCATCTCTATATATTAATGTTTAAGAGTACTCAATTTGTCTCTAAGACTTTTCACCTATGTATTCACCTCACTTTGTTCATCCTTGTTTTGAAGAAGACTAGTCTCTTGGATAGAATTTTATTTTGTTCCTTTAAATCCAATTACTCCCTAAAAATACATCTAATAAAAGCCTTTTTATAATTTGATTTCCTCCTCCAACTTATCTTCCTTACTCTAATTTTTAAGAGTCTCCCCTAACTTGTCAAAATTCTCATTGAGTTTAAGATGTTCTTTTTCAACCAAGGGATGAATTTCCTTATCTTTCTTCTTTAGGTCTTTGGTGGACATTCCTTCCTTGGCACCTTTGTTTTTAGGGGAGAACAAAATAGTATTGATCTTGACCAGATGTGAAAAATCCACTATTTCATCCATTATATCCTCCTAAATATCCAAAAGATTCTCTTTTGACGCTCCTCCTCCACTTTTATCTTCCTACCTCCTAGACCAGCCTTTAAGGCTTTAAAAGTGATCATTAAATTGTTTTTTAACCCTTTCCTTAGAGAACTCTATTTCCCACATAGACTAGTAGGATTATCCTTGGACAAATTTTCATCACCAAGAGTAATACCGATCTCTAAATCATCCTTAATTTATTTTGAATTTTTCATCAATAGTCATTTTGTCCCTCCTTTAGATGCATTCTATTATTCTCAAGATATAATGTAAACTAGGATCTTGTTAACCCCCTTGAAAAAACTATGAATTAATAATGTTAGAACTTAGTGTAGAGGTTGAGATTTATTTCCTCTCTTGGCATCCATAATAGATCTCTCAAGAGAGTGAAGGGTGTAGAAAGGAATACTAAGGGGGATATTATGGAAAAAATAGTATAGGAAAATGAAATTGGACCAATTCACCACCTTTTACCTTAATTTAATATTAATATACTACATCACCTATATTACCACTTCTCTAAACAATTGAGGGAAATATTCATGTGAAAATACATTCTTTAAAGGAATTATATCTTCCCTTTCTAATAGGAACTTTCTCTTTTCCTCAAAATTTATGCTAGTCTTGAAGACTTTAGTGATATCTACTCTAAAACATGTGACTCGAGAAATGAGATCCTCAACAATATCAATTTCCACCCCATTACAATACATAATTATTTTATTACATCCATTCACAAACATCTTAGATATATTCTCATCATATACCTCAATTGAAATATAAAATTGGCCATTCCCCCTTCCTAAAATATTTTCCACAACTTTCCATCCTCTTTGACATAGTCCAACATGATTACCTAAATTTTGTGGAGATATCCACCCATATTGAGACCTTTAAAATTATGCCTAGCTCTGCGAAGGAGATTTATCCTTTTTGTCACATTAATAATAGCATTGACATGATTACCATGGGACTCCCCATGGTACTTGATAGTTTCACACAAGCTATTGACATCATTATAATTATAGTTATTTAACACCAAACATTTCTCCTTGAGTCTTGATCTCCACCATCTAATGATAACAACAAAGATACTCATGATGAAACATAAGACATTTATACTATTAATTTTATCACCCCTCATGAATAATTAACACATGAACTTAAAAGGTATGATTCCAACTCAATCCTTTGATGGATTCTTCTAGGCAAATCTTCCTTTTTGAGCCAATTTTTAAAGGTCATTGAAGATTTTATTTTCAAAGTTGACCAATTGATATGGTAATGCTACAAATATGTTGAGTGATTTGTGTTGAAATCAAAATGACTGAGATGGGGGTGAATAATTCTTCAAAAACCTACTTATTAATTTCCACTTAAGCAATCATGAACCATTCAAATAAGCATATAGATCTAGCAAGCATAAACAACTATCCACATAAGCATGAATCACAAGAACACATCACATATGTGGAAAACCCTCAAGGGAAAAATCCCACTAATATCAAAATAATGGAATGCATTACTATAATATAAACACAAAATTTAGTGAATCACCCACTTCACATGGAGCTCCAACCCTAACTAGTTAAGCACCAATTCATCAAGGCTTTAGTAAGCACCAACTTGTAAGGAAACACCAACCCCCTAGATGAATTAGTACCAACTCAGCCACCTAAAACCCTTACATTTATAACACTTTTTTTTTAATATAATATATGATGATATCCTTCTTCAGCTCTTCTGTCTCTTCTTTCTCTCTCAACCTACCTTCTAGGCATATTTGCTTAACTAGTCTTTTTCTTGACTTGATTAGGTCATATGACCTTAATTTTCATGCAAAAAATATCTATCAAGACTTCATCATAGTTCCTATACACTCCTATAATTGTCTAAAATACCATCTACTTACCAATTTTATATTCCATTCACTTACTCTCTGAACACACAATACTCTCAAATAGGCCTAAAATTACCTTGTATTTATACTAGAATCTTGTTCATATCCTTCTTGGTCAGCCAAACAACCTTAACCTATTATGTTATCCATGTAATATATCTTATTACATCTCATAAACATGTATACAAAATTATTTGATTCCATTTAGGTCTGACATACCTCAATTAGGCCTTAATTCATCTTTAGGTCTTATGGAGACTTAATCTCATTAGGTCTACTTTGGGACATGCTATACTTTATCTCCATTAGAACACATTAAAACACCTCACATGATATTAATATATCATATTCCACTCAAATATATCCCTGATAAGCTCATATGGGCTCCATAATACATTTTAGCTTTAACCACCACTTAAAGCATGCCATTAGCACTATTCATAATTAGGCATGTGCATACCTAGAAAGTCTATCTTGAAAAATTAAAGCATAAACACAATTTATCCAAAAAATCAAGGAAAAAAATCACATATATATAATCCACATGAAATTTTATTCATCATAATATTCCTTATACTTCACAAATTAGGGTAGAAGGACTCAAACCCTTCTTTATAAATAACTCACTCAGAATTGCTAACTAGCCTCAAAACATAGTCATGGAAACTTGAACTTATGAAACCTAAAGAAACATACTCAAGGAATTACAATGCATGCATATGATATTAAAAAATCCTTATAACAACCTTAAAAATATATCATAATCTATAATGTTAATTATTGATATTGTAGACCAATTTGTTGACCTTCTCTCTCTTAGACCTTACTCAACTAGACAAGCCATCTTGGCTTCAACATTTTCACTACTTTCACTAAGTACTAAACATTATACAAAGAATGGATAGGACATAAAATTACAAAATATAAACACCATGTAAATTCTATGGTTCAACTCAAATCATAGAGCTTCAAACTCATTATTACAACTTGCTTATCTAGATTTGTTAATTTGCCTTAAAGCACAATCATGATGAAAATGACCTTCAACACTTGTATGACCACTTTAAAAGAGTTAAAATTCATTTAAATGATAATTTTATATAATTAGACAATTATTAGATAATAATATAACATGTTCAAATGTAAATATTGGTCTTACGAACTAATCTCATAACCTTACACTTTCACTATCTCATCTATATTAGACAAGTCAACTGATGAGAAACATTTTCATCATTATTACAACTTGCTTACCATATTTTGTTAATTTTCCTTAAAGCACAATCATCATGAAAATGATCTTCAACACTTGTATGACCACTTTAAAAGAGTTAAAATTCATTTGGATGATATTTTTATATAATTAGATAATTCTTAGATAAAAATATAACATGTTCAAATGTAAATATTGGTCTTGCAAACTAATTTCATAACCTTACACTTTCACTATCTCATCTATATTAGATAATTCAACCAATGAGAAATATTTTCATCATATCCACTGACCTCAAAAACATATATATAGAATAAAAATTTATTATAGGTCTTTAAAAATATCTCCATGCACTTTTATTCATCCCTAATCCATGATAACACATCCCTAATCATCTTCTCACTTCTACTTAGGTTTCTCACTATTTACATCGTTAGCATTGTTAGCAATTGGTCAACTTATATAACTAGTTTAACACACTTTAGATCTATAACCTACTCAGAAACCACCATGTACATTAAATACAAGTCTCAATATTTTTCCTCCATCCATTTATCAACTTTGGCTTAGTCAACTCTAGTAGCTACAATAAATCTCTGAGAAACAAGGCCTTTCTTGTAGGTTCCATTCACTTACCTAACAAACCAATCACACCTATAAGCACATGGGAGAGTTGAATATAACATTAAATCACTAAAATATCCTATATAATACATTATGATCAACTTATAACAACTTTTTTTCATATTGGGCTAGTGTTAGGGCTTTAGAGAGGGTTAACACAATTATAGTGTTAACAATTATTCATAAAGGACTGTCCCTCATTTATAAAACTAATGTCTAGAGATATTATCTAGGATCATTCCCTATCTATCCTCAATATCTCAAGTTCCCATGTATAGGTTACACATGCCAATGAACACTTTAAAGTCCTTCTCAGATTGAGAACTCTTCATTTTATACACTTGAGAAACCTCAAAACCACTTTTCATGCATTTTATTACAAAATTTAATCTCAAAATTGGTCAAAAAACCTAATGAAACCTATAAAAACACTTAAAATTCTCACATTCTCATTCTTATCTTGAAACCTGAATCTCATACCTCATTTGGCCACCATCTCTCTCTTTGCTTGCTTAGACCTTGAACTATAAACCATATTAGGCCCCAAAACTGACCTTCAATCCTATTTTCGTGAACTATAAACCTTACTTACATGTTCATAAAACATATTAAATTCTCAAAAAATTTCAAATATCCTTCATATGCTTTGATAATATATCATAATGCCTCCTTAGGCCAAGTAGGGTGTAGAGGTGGTCTAGTTGCATACTAAGTCTATAGGTCTTACCCTTGTAGGCTCACTCAAATAATCTAATGAGTGATCCAATTCCTCATATTCATGCTCAAACAACCTCATATAACATATTATGATTTTTTTCATCCATCTCACCGAGTCACCAAGCTCATACCTTCTCAAAATGTTTCTTCATGTAATGACTAGTGTCATGACTAGGCTTCTCAAGCACTTTGAATCTTGATAACATACCTTGAAACACTTATTGATGTTTATAAAACTTGATCACATTCCTTTCATGATCCTTATACAATATCATACCTATGCACATACCTCTTCATACTCATCATGCCAATGTTCATGATATGAATATGCTTGTTATGACTAGGCTTCTCAAGACACCTTGTACTCAAGAACTAGTACTCAAAAAATGATTAACTTGACATAAATATTGACATAAACCTTAGAACAATAATTATGTTGCCTTAAAATTATCTCTCAATATAGAGACATTAGGTTGCCTTAAAATTCTTTCTTGTCACATGGTTCATATCTCTTAGACCACTCACCAAGTATTTTTACCAGATGCACCTTGACATCAATGAAATCAACCTTGAAATCAAATGAAATTGACCTTGACATAATTTAAAACACTTCTCATTAATTTTTATTTTTTTAAAATCAATTACACCATCCCCTACCATGTTCTCATTTTTTGTATAAAAATTTAGTTTTTCATTTTCATTTGAAGATGAGTTGTCTTGTTTAAATATTTTGATAGTACCTTTGGCAACTAGTGATATTTCAATTTGAACTCATTTTTCTATGATTTAATCAAACAATTTATCAAAATGGATTTTTAATTGATAGGCTAATTTTGAATTGATATTATTTGTAAATATAATTATAATATATTTTTTGAGAGGTGATCATGGGAACTAGCTTACTAAAGCATGTTATCTTTAAAAAATGAGGTGAATCTCTCCCCGTTGAATTATTTAGTGTTGTATAAATCTAAATGATCAGTTCATATTGAAAATTATAGGAAAAATTCTACACAATTTTTTCAAAAAGGTCCTCAAAGGTTGTGATGGATCCTTTAGGTAAGTTTAAGAACCACTCCAATGTTTCTCCCCCTAGGCTATGTGGAAAGAGTATTAATAGATAATAATTTCTAAAAGCAAAATTTGAACATGATATACAAAATTATTTAAGGTGTTCTCTAGTATATCATTTTCCAAGTGTATTTGTCAAACATAGGGAGTTCAAAATGTGTATGAAAAGTTACCATCATAATAGTAATGTTAAATAGATTTGGAAACATTTCCTCAAACTTAATTTTTTTACTTTGGGAATAGTTATCTTTTAATTTTTGTATTTGATCTTCATGCTTTTCCATTATTATAAAAATGACATGTCCTTGAGTGGTAATGTTTTGTTTGTGTTTTAATTTGAATTTCAAAATTGATTGGGATTTGAAATTGATATTGATTTGGATTGGAAAACTAATTTAGATTTATGGACTAAAATTGATTTGGATTTGAAATCAGATTTGATTTTTTATTTTGAATGATGTTTTGATTTGAATAGAAAATTAAATTCAAATTTATATTTGGATTTATTGATTGATTTTTATTGAAACTTGGATTTGGATTGGGACTCAAAATGTAAATTAAATTTTCATTTTAATTTTGATTGATGTTTTAATTTGGATTTGAAATTAAATTCAAATTTAGATTTAGATTTTGATTGATGTTTGGATTGTTATTTGAATTTTAATTTGATTGTGGAATTTTATTCTTTTTTTTATTTCTATTTAAATTTGAATTCGAATGTGCAGTTGGATTTTGATTGATGTGAGTTAATCGTAGGTTATTGGAATTATTGATAGGATAATTCTAATTTATGTTTGGATTGGTTGACTTATTATTTTAAGGATTGTTTGACATGTTAAACTTAAGATAAACTAACTCCTTTAATAACCTTTTGACATGGTCTATGATATTAAATATATGGTGTTTTTAGGATGTTTCATTTATAACTACCTTTCCCTTATCCATATAGGTTTAGGAGACATTTTCATAATTGGTGTGGGAGGATACTATGTTGTCCTTGTTATTGCCTATAGAATCACTAGATTATACTTGATATTATATAATATGTGTTTCAATTATCTTATAAATTAGGAGAGACAAGTCTTTGGGATCAAAATCAAGTGGAAAATTGGCTCCTAGCCCTAATATTTGTAATAAAACCTATTTCTTGTTCTCTAGAAGGTAATCAATAACTTTGGTTGGTTTTTCCTTAGGAAAATTAATAGAATGTTTATATTAATATTAAATTGGTCCCTCTATATATTAAATTATGATTTATATAATACCTCAATATTGTATACTTGAAAAATACCAATCATGGTTGTAATTTTTAGTTCTAGACCTTAATATCGAAAGGTTCATGTTTACTAACTCTTTATGACTAATTTATTATCTATTAGTTTGAATATTGTTATTTTGAGGACCATGCCTTATATACTATGTAAAAATATATAATCTTGATTATTATCCTTCACTACCATTTTTGGTTGTGTACCTATTTTCTAGCTTCTTTAACACTTGCATCCTAAGTAGATGCGTCAATAGAAGTGTCCATTTTTCTAAAAAGTGTCTAGTGCCAAAAATTTGTCCAATTTTTTATTAAAATGTAGGAAAAATGTTGGCATAAGTTCTTTAATGTGATATATTTATAAAATGGATTAGTATATATACAAGCTCAACCTTTATTCATTCTTCACCTAGAAATCACATATAACTCATAAGGCAATGTAACAATAAGCATTCAATCAAGCATTAAAGTAAGAAAACTTTCCCCATTTATATTTATTTATATATCATTCATAAGAATAATATTTATATAGGTATAAATTATTCAAAGAGTATCCCATGATCCATATTTGCCAAGTTACAAGATAGGTCACTACATGTCTTTTTTTTTATCATACATTGCACCCTTGTGCACACATGAACCAACACATAGGGGATAAATAAATCAATCTAAGTCCCTATTTAAATTATTATTTATGTAGGTAGTTCCCATTTATAGAGTGAAATTATGATCCCACTAACCCATTTTCCCATAGTCACTCCAAGGGTGAAGATCTAGGGTTTGATCATTTGACAAAGAGCGATAACATGTGTACATAATTTGAATACATCAAAATAAATATGAAAAAACCCAAAAGGATCAAGTTAGTCTCATTCATATCTAGTATGTATTCCATATAGGAAAACTATAATAGAGGTATACACCCACATCGATGTAACTATCCATATCTCACACAAGCATCTAAGGCCCTAGAAAGAATATTCTTAGAATCTGATGATTATTCTAATATCATATTCCAATCCACTTCCATCATGTTACTACCTAGACCTAAATGTGCACAATAAACCAAGTAAGTATCATTATTTCTACTTTATTATAATGTCTATCAAGTTATACTTTACTATTTTTAGCAATTTCAATTGTATAAATTTAGAAAATTATTTGTCTAAGTTTTATATTAATTGTCCTACTTATTAGGTTAGTTCACCACTCTTATGAAAAATATAATTTAATCCCCTTAACCCTAAATATCCCATTTAAATAAAATTTATGGTTAATTATTTTGTGAACACTATATATGAGTTTAATTATCACATAAACATTAAATATTTGATGTTGTTTTCCTTTATTACCCTAATCTTTATTTCTTTACTTCCCTCATCATGTATGATATAGACTATTTTGATGACTACGATTATGAAACTATACAAATTTATATTAAGGAGTGAAAATTGATTACCTTTGTCATTTTCCAAACACACAAACATGTCATCTTAAATATTTCAATGGTGGTAGCTACCATCCCTATAACTAGTCTATGCCACCAATATCCCAAGAGTTGAGTTGAACAATCTTATAGAATATAGTCAAACTTTTCCTTCATATCCTACATCCATAATTGATTCATATGGGCAAAATATTCCATTATATTATCATGAAAAAAAATTCAAAATGTATAATGACATCATGTTTGATTTAAAAACTACTCAAAAAGTGGAATGTTTCTTCAAATACATTTATTCAAACTCTCACAATTCTAACATTTCCAAAAAATATCCCCCTTATCAAGGGTGATGATTCTTGACTTCCTTCATTTACTATTGTAATTTTTTGAAAGGTAAATAAAGACATTATTTAATCTTTGTTAAATAAAATTAATGCACCAAAAATAAGGTTTTGTATACAAAATTAAAGTGGAAAAAGATCATAATGTTACAAAACATTCACTCTTACAAATATCAACCAAGGTTTCTAAACAAAATATCTTTGGCTTACAAAAAACACATTCATTAAAAACATCCCTTACATACCAAAAGCGGTACTTTTACCAAAATTACCTCAATTTTAAATTTATATATCATTACTTAAGGTGTATGAACCTTTAATTAATATCATAATATAAAAAATTCTAAACTCTCTAAAAGATATGCCAAAGGTTCTAAAATTCAAAGATCCAATACCATTACAAAGTATCACAAATTTAGTGATTCTAAACTTGCATTTGTTATTAATTATGATGATAATAATTATATGCTTAAATTTAAATGAGGTGGTGTATTAAATCCAATGATAACACCTTTTATAAACACTACCATTCCTAATGATGATATCATGTATATGATGAGTACCATTGGAGAGCTTCAAAGAAAAGTACATACACTTCAAATGCAAATGGATTACCATAATACTAATTCCAAAGTAACCTAATTAAATAATAAAACTATTTCATAATGTATAATTTAATATCATTATCCATAAGTTTTTAAACTACCACATTTACCTCTGTTTGATCATCATAAATATCCATCTAATCAAGTATTAACTACATACATTCTTTTAGTCAATGGGATAAAGAGTAAAAACTATTGATCAAAGCCGTTCATATGATTATTACTAATGAAGCTCATAATTGGTTATTTTAGTTGATATTTATCAATTATATATCACCTCAAACTTTTACACTTGGAAAACTCAAACCTTGGTTGTTCCTCTTAGTTATATACCTTTCCCGCTTCCACAAGTTTTGCATATGATCCATCTTATGCCCCTTGTCCTATCACTTAGTCTAACCAATATTATGTTGATTAACTAAGCCTTATATATTACCCAAATTTGTTAAAATGTAGTTATATTCCACTTCTATAATTGTTGATCCTGCATCTACTTTCTTTCTCTTTGGGCATTAATGTTTGGGATAGACCCTAGCATCGATGCTAGTGTCCTAACCCAACACAAGTGTCCAATGACCTAAAGTCACCTATTTTGAAACTAAAATGTATCATAATGGTCATAATAAGTGCTTTAATGTGATTTTATTATCTAAAGGTAATGATATAAATACAATATCAACCCTCATTCATTCCTAACCTAGCATAGACCAAGGTAACTTATCAAAAGCATTCAATCAAAAACTCAATAAAGAAAAAAAATTCTATTTTATTATATTATTGTATCATTCATAGGAAGAGCACATAAATATGTTTGAAATATTGAATGAGTATCCCAAGAGCCTAATTTTCCAAGATATAAGCTAGGTCATTACTATACTTGATTTGCACATATTGCATGATTCACACAAAAGACAACATGTAAGGGAAAACTACATCAGTCTAACGCCCTTTTCAGAGTATTGGATATGTAGGAATTGCACACTGATAGTGGGGTCTTTGGGTTTATCTTGACATTGTGTTCCCACTAACCCATTTTCCCCAAGGTCACCTTGAAATTGAAGAACTAAGGTTTTGACATTTTATGGGGATTGAAAGTCTATGGCCTAAATCTAAATACGCTAGAGTGAAGGTAAAGTCAAACCCATAAGAATCCAAATGGTCACATCTTTTTTTTTAAATTATTACATACAAGAAACTTACATCAAACCCAAACAATATCAATAATGCAACCACCCTAGGTTGACATTGGTGCTAGACCTCCAGAGGCATCCAATATGGAATCTAACAACTATTATAAAATCATCTTCTAGATTGATTTCTACCTATTTTAGATTAAGTAATGTGTTAGAATTAAAACCAACTAAGTATATTACTTATTTGTAATTTCCATGCATAACTTAGTATACTTTATATATTTATCTTATACTCAACATAAGAAATTTGGTGTATGTTTATATCTAAATTTAGCAACCATTTGGCCTATTATAGATCTAATTATCACCCTTGTGCATTATAATATATTATTAACCATATCTACCAAAGTTAGGATCCTCATCCAATTTAGGGTTAAACATTTGGTGAACCTGATATTTAAACATAAAACCCTAGGATAATTAGGGTTTTCTTAATCTTTTCTATTGTTGATCCCTGATTTCTATAATTTTGTAACTATGTTTTCCATAGACATATTTATAAATTATTTCATTGTCTAAGACCTTATAGTTTATATGGTTTGATACATTAATTATCTATTTAAATCCATATGATCTTTAAGGGAATCAAAACCTACATTCCTATATACTCTTTCTTTTTCTAATGTTTTTAATGAGATTTTACCTATGACTAAAAAATGTCAAAGGGAGTGCATGAAACAATCATCCTCTTTAGGTCATGTTATGACCTAGTTCAATAATAATACTATAAAAATCTCACTCTTGGACTTGTTGCACCATTAAACCCATTACAATGATAATTTTTTGGATGTATTGTGTATGACCTTACTCCCTTGTAATCTTGAACTACCATATGTGGCCTCTATCTTAAATTCTATAAAATGGACTACACACAACATATCCTTCAAAAAGGATGATTTACCTCTTTAACATATTATAGATAGTTATTTTTAAATCTGTCTAGGTGTGCATTTGTAAAAGAATGATAAAATTATTTCTTGTGGATAATGGTTTAGGACTCAACATTTACAACATATCCTTTATTTCTTTAATTGGTATTAGACCTTCAGATTTAGAACCATCTAATATCAGCATCAAGGGATTTGACCATATTTTAGGATAATTATTAGGTAAAATAGCATTTAATATTACCATGGGTAGTTGTATATTTCCCATTTTATGCCAAGTTATACCAAAAGATTTTAACTTTAAATAATTTTAGGATGACCTTGGATACATGAGATATTTGTGTCTCCCTCTAAATTACATGCATGCTTAAAATTTAGTCATAAGGGATTCATTTACACATGTTCAATGGAAACTAATCTCTTCAAACATTGTGTAATGGTACAATAACCCAATAATACTATACCACAATCCTATAATCCCAATTTTGGTCCTTGATATTTACTAAAATATTGGTACAAAGGACAAGGGTTGGGTAAAAATGAGAAAATCATAGCTCAGCCTATTACTCTTACAAATAATACAAAAAGGTAAGGTTGGGGTTTTTAGAAAAAAATACAAGGAATAAACATATCTCTTGCACTATAATTTATTTTACAAAGGCCACAAAATAATGTATACATATCTCCAAAATTGAGCTCAAATTGGTCAACCATAATCTAATCAATGAGGATGCTCCCCAAAAAAATTTGACAGTAGATAAGTTTTCTAATGATGAAACATTATGAGAGTACTTGGGGGCATATGAGGATTTCCTTATATCATAATAATAGGTTTTCTCATGCCACCTCTACTCATTCTTAATTTGGTCAGAGAGATGATACCAATGTCCAACATGATGCATCAAATTTTATTCCTAACATACCATTCATCGTAGATAAGTCTATTTTGTTAAATGAATAAATAATCAAGTATAACTTTGGGATAGATAAGAACCCTTGACTAATTTTACTTGTAGATATGAGGTAGGATGATGAATAAAAAAAACCTATCAATAGGTCATCCATAATTTTCCTAAACTCTTTTCTTGGGTGTATTTATATATGTATGGGATTAATTCATCAGTGATAATGCATAACATATTATGATACCTAGAATTAAAACCAATCAAATAAAAAATTTGAAAAATGCATCCTAAAGTGGTGTTATTGGTAAAAGATGAACTTAAAAATATATTATATGTCATATTTATAAGATCCATTACACATTATGACTAAGTATCCAATATTGTCCCTATCAAAAAACCTAATGGTGACATTCATTATTGCACTAACAAACACGATTTTAATAAGGCTTATCCAAAAGATGATTTCTCATTACATAATATCAACATGATTGTAGATTCTACAGCTAGACATGAGACATTTTCATTTATAGATGGATTTGTAAGATATAACCAAATAAAAATTTACCTTGTAGATCAATAAAAGACTACATTTACCACTCTTAGGGGTATATTTTATTATACAATCATGCATTTTTGATTAAAAAAGTGAGCCACATATCACAAGGACATGACCCATATATTTCATGATTTTATACACAAAAATATTGAGGATTGTGTTGATTATTTACTTTCAAAATCAAAACATCATCAATACCATGCTATTGATTTACAAAAAATATTTGAGCACTTACACAAGTTTAATGTTCGATTAAATCCAAAAAAGTGTGTTTTGGGGTATCTTTGAGAAAATTCCTAGTACACATTATTTATTAGTAAGGCATTGAGGTTGATCCAAAAAAAGTAAAATATATTGTATAAATTTCATTTCCAACCAATATAAAATAGTTACGATGTTTCTAGGGCTGAATTTAGGCTTTCAGTGTTTCATTTCCCAGTTGGTTAATAAAATAATCCTTTTCACTTGTTTGCTAAAAGTGGATACAAAATTTGTGTAAGATGATGTATGTTAACAAATTTTTGATAAAATTAAATATTATATATAAAACCTACTATTACTTATGCCTCCCATTCTATATAAACCATTATTTATTTACATATCAGCCAACCACAAGGCCCTATGGGCCCTATTAGCATAATTTGATGATAATCACAAAAAGATGTAACTTATTATATCAATCACCATCTAGTAAATTATGAATGTAAATATACAACAATGTAAAAACTATGTTTAGACCTAGTTTTTACTATTCAGACACTAACATTATTTACTCAATAATGAGGTTCATGTTATAATTAAAAAGATACATTAAGGTTCCTTATAAATAAAACACACTTAACCAGCCACATAGCAAAATAGGTTATGCAACTTGTAGAGTTTGATCTAAATTTTTTATCCCAATAGTCAATAAAAAGAAAACTCATAGATGACCAATTAGCTACAACTCCTTTACCAAATTTAGTTTCATTTATTGAAGCTTACCAAGATGAGTTTGAATCATATAATCTATCTTTGAATCCATGGATAATGTTATTTGATGGATCAAAATATAGAATAGGTATGGTTGCTTGGATTGTATTTTGTAACCTCAAGGATTAATACATCCCTTTCTCTTATAAATTATCCTTTTATTACACAAACAATATAGCCAAATATGAGGCCCTAATCATCCGATTATTCATAGCACATAAACTTCATATAAGAGACATCTATGTTTTTGGTGATTCCCATTTGATTGTTAATTAATTTACTAATCATTACTAAACCAAATAAGAACATATTCTACCATATAAATAAATGGTAGATAAACTCGTAGAGACATTTGACACATTTACCATTGTCAGTGTTCTATGTAAATATAACTACCATGTAGATGTCATGTGAAATGCAACATCTTTGATGACTTTTGATGATGATCATATAAAATTTACAATATGAAAACTATGAAATCCTTATATTTATTTTAATAAAATAAATTACCTATCCATTCTTGTTGCTACTCATAGTACTATAAACATAAAATGTTCAATAATATTTATAATTTTCTTTATCTATCTTACACACTAGACTATTTTGCATGAAATGATAAATGAAAATTATAGCACAAAACACTTCATTATGTTATTATTAGAAATAATTTGTTAAAATAAAGTTTTGATGGATAATTATATCGATGTTTAAATAAAGAGGAGCCGACATTACACTCTTGGAAATTCATGACAACAAGTGTGGTGGGAATTTTAACAGACATACGATGTCTCAAAAACTATTATGCCAAGGTTATTACTAGCCTTCAATGGAACATTAATTTATCTAACATGAAAAATTATGTTTATAATGCTAAAAATATGGTAATTTGAATCACGCATCATTGCATGAGTTATATCTAATTGTTTCACCATGGCTATTTTCCTTATATGGATTGAATTAATTAGAAAGTTGAATCTAGTATCCATTGGTGGACACAAATTTATCATCACAAATATAAAATATTTTACAAAATGGGTGGAAGCAATTCCACTTGAATTCACCACAAGGGATGACATATGCAGGTTTCTTATAACCAATATTATTTTTTTGTTTTGGTATACCTTCAGCTATTATTTTTAATAATCAAACATCAATAAAAAATAAGATGGTAAAATGATTTTTTAATAAATATAAGATTTATCATACCTTTTCTACATATTATTATCCATATGATGATGGTTAACCAAAGGAAACCAATAATATAATTGTCAACATACTTGACAAGATAGGAATGATACAACACCAATTGGTACCAACATATGGTATATGCTCTATGGGCATACCAAACTAGTGTTTGCACACATTCATAGGACACACTTTAATATTTTATTGATGATACAAAGGTTGTATTAAAAATAAAAATTGAGATACATTATTTGAGTGTTTCTCTTAAAGACATCATCATAGATAATAAATACCATGAACATTGAATACATCATTTAGAGTAGTTGAGTTCCAAACACACACAAGCTATTGAGCACTTACATGTTTATCAAGATCATGAAAATTAAGCATATAAAAAAAGGTTTAGAAATGTGACTTTGATGTGGGTGACCTAGTACTAAAAGAAAACCAAAAAATACCAATATAGAAAAATATAAAAAAGGAAATCTCAAACCAAATTGGTTGAGACCATTTATAGTTATAGAACATCTAGGAAAAGGTGTATGCCACCTTGATACACTTGAAGGAAAGAATTTTAAAATATTAATTAATATTATGCACCTTCATAAATATATTACATGAGAAACATTCCTGAGATACCAACAAAACCAAAAAGATAAAAAAACATTCAAAACTCTAAAAAAAATTTCAGCATTTACATGTTTTATTAGCTCATTGGCATATATGTTTTTGGTTCCATGTTGGTAAATGGAATATAAATATTTTATATTTATACATGTCTTTCATACATATTTTTAGATTGATACATGCACTTTTAGATGTTGGGTTTTCCCTCTACTCATATCAATAGGGTGTTTTAGGCATCCACCTTATTTGATCATGATACATCCAGGTTATATCATTCTATGGTCACTTTACATTATCATGTTTTGAGCTTATATATATACTTACACATGACTTTGTCCAAGATTATATCTTACACAAGGTACTTTATATGCTATGCATAAAATGTTTTTTCCCAACACATTTTTATCCATGGGCTACTATTACATGTTTATGTTGGTTTCTTATGCTTTATTTTATGACTTTCTTGAGTGTCTCACTTTTTTATTATATGCATTATTTGAGAATTTGAATATGCTTCTTTGTTTGTAGTCCTTATGCCTATGTATTCTTATTTTTAAATTTTCATATGTCATTATTTGATGTATAGACATTTGAATGACATTTTTTATTTTATGGACATTTGACTAAGTCATGTCCCTTTGATTGTGTGGAATTTGCACATGACCCTTATTTTTAGTCTCCTTGGACCATTACCTTTTGATGTGATTTTGAATGCTCCTATGTGTGTGATTGTTTTCTTGTTGATCTTGTATTATTAATATCTAAATGTTGTTTATATCTTTATCACACATCTTGTCCCTTCATGTAATCACATTAATTCTATGCATTTCAATGTTATATCTACCTACACAAATTCATTATATACACTACATCATTTCATTCATAGATTATATAAGTTATCATTATTAGGTGAGGTAACTACTAGATCCTATCTTTTTGTCACCTCAAAAAGGGGGCATATTAGTGGGGGAATGACCTAGAAACATGTTCTACACACTTAGCACAACTTTTAGATTCATTGGGGGCATGTCATATGGGCATGAATTTGATGTTGAGAAGTGTTATCATTGATGTCAAGGTTTATGTCATTGATGTCATTAATGTTAATGTGCATCTGGTGAAGATGCATGGTGAGTGGTATTTGAGGTATGATCTTGTGAGCTTGATGTGATAAGGTGAGTTTATTAAGCTTTGTCTTCTCTATTAGTTTATGTCAAGGTTGATATCAAGGTTTAGGTCAGCATGAAGTTGTTAGTGTTTTCATTAAAGGTTATTGTGAAGGTATGATTACAAGTAGGTCTATAAGAGTGTTGTTGAGAGTAAGGTTAATTAACAGTGGTAAGGTCAGTTGGAAATGAGTTGTGTCAAGAAGCTTGGAAGAGTGTTGTTGTATGAGAGTAGTGTTATGAGTGTTATTATGTTAGTTTGAGTGATATAATTGAGGTCATTATGTTTGATCATTTTTAAGACATGAAATACATTGCAAGCTTGAGTCTAGCCATGGCATGGTAGAGGTATGAGTAGGTAGTATGGTGAAGTGAGTGAGCTTAAGCAAGTGAGAAGTTATTTGGCATTGTGTGGCTTGTGAGTGAGGTGTAATGTCTTATATATTTTTCATTTATATTTTGTTAATGTCATGACATGGAAGGAACAAGTTAAGGGATCAAGTGCTTAGGTATCATAAGCCTAGTCATAGCATAAAGAGACCTTATGAGAAGGTTTGAGAATGATGGCTTGGTGAGATGAGTGCACATAGGAATGATTGGTTGTATGAGGTTATTTAAACATGTATATGAGGCATTGTAACACTCATGATAATTTTAGTATGAGCCTACATGGGTAGTGTTGACCAATTTTGGTCTACGTACCAAATTTTACCTAGTCCAAGAATTTAGCAGAAAGTCTAAATAGGCAATTTGTAGAGGCCATATCTCACACATGTGGTAGCCTCAAGAGAAAGTGATCACATGGGTTTATATAGATTAGTCCCTAGTTACTTTGTGATAAGTTTTATATTATCCACTAAATCACTATATAAGTTATGCATATTCAAAGTTGGCTCTTCAATCAAATTTCACTATGTTTCCCATACTTATCTAAATGAACTAGACCATTATCAGGATGTTATGCATGAATGAATAGATCAGTCAACTTGAGCACTTTATATCCTCACTAAGAAGGGTCATAGGACTATTAGATCAAATGGGTTTATCCCTTTCTATCTCAAAAACATCTCTTAAAAATTTGGTGCCTCCATGACTTTTGTACTTCAAGTTATAGACCTTCAAAGTTGGACCTACAATATAATACATTCGTTCCAATGTTAAAATAAATCTCAAGTAAAAATATATATGTGATTAAAATTGATGGTTTACAAGACATAAAAAATGTTGACATAGATGTGAAATGATGTTTGTATAAATGTCAATTTTAATCCAGGCAAGTAGACATTTGGTTTCAAAAGGTCCTTAAAAGGTTTGAAGTTGGTTGAGATCTAACAGTCTATGGGAGCCCTCATATTGACATATAAGATCTAAAAATACATGTTGTGTCAACCAAGTAAAAATTTTATCAAGTTAAATCATTTAAATATCTACAAGTTGGACATAATCCAATGGTGCAAAATAATCAAGCAAAGATCTGATAGAGTGAATTCACTAACAAAAGGATGGGTCCCTGGAAAATCAAGGGCTCATACTCAATCATACCAATGATTCGATAGAGTGAAATAATTGATAAGAAAGTGGGACTAGGGAGATAAATGGTATGTGTGAACTCATACATCTTGATCAGATGGTGTGTGTGGTCAAACTAGTCAGTAAATCCAAAGAGCTAATGAGTCAAGGATAAGTGGCATATGTGCATTCAATTGGAAAAACATCAATGGGTCATGGGCATCTATACACATAAATATTGATAGATAGAGATAAGTAAAAAGGGTTCAGAGGATCTTGATGATGAATACAAAGAGGACAAGTGTTTAAAGTTAGTGGGTCTTGGTAGAAGATTGAAGACTCATGTGCATTCATACATCCAGATCTAATGATGTGAGTGGAGTCAATAAGTCATAAGGATAGTTGAGCATGATGTAGATGGTTTGAGTTGTAAATTGATAGCCAATAAGTGATAATGATCTAGGGACATTTCAAAACAATTCAAAGAGGTTATTTTGGACCCAAGTAAAGCAAATTTAGAAGAGCTAAGCTCAAATGCAAACTAGAGTTGAACAAAGGCCATAATAAAGAGACCAAGCATTGTCATTAATGCTCCAAATAATAGATATTTGGGTCTAATATAGAATTTGGGGATGGACCAATGACTATGAAGCAAAGTTGGGTAGTTTACTGGATTTCAAAGATATTATGACTATATGAAAACTAATGGTCTAAGATTGGTTTTCAGCTATAATGGACTTGTGTCTCAACTATCATCATTGATCTTTTTTGATAATGCAAGTATAGTTGGACACCTAATGTATATGTGGCACTTTTCACCTAGTTCCAAGATATGATCCTTATAAAATGATTAGGTATAGGTGGTATGGAGTCCTAAGATGAAGACTTGGCAGTTGCATAAGGATCATGGAGCATTAAATTCTTTTGCAAGGATTTTGAAATTATGCCTTCTTGATAAGATCCTGATTCAATAGCATCCTTGAATTAGTATTAATCCATCATAATCAGTTGGTCCTTTTCTAATGAATAGTTCCCTCTCTCTCATTTTTCTATAAATATAAGCTTCTAAAGCCTTGAAAAATCATCTATCCCTCTTTTTGGTAAGACTAGACTCTACTAGAATTTGTACTGACACCTCTTTGATGTAGTAAAGACTGAATTCTATCATTTTTTAATCTATATTGAAGTGTGTTCTATGAATAAATTCATTATAGTTAAGTGAATTTATGTTCCTTACTTATGTACATATTTTTTATCGCCTTTAAGAAGTGCTTAATAGTTCTCACATGTCATTAAAAGTGTAATTTATAGTTCATTGTCTAAACTAAAAATGGATAGTTTCCCTCTCTTGCTAATTTGATAACTAATCAATGCCTTATTATAAAATATTTATGTGAGATTGATGTTAATTTGGTCCAAAAAGTGTCTCATAGTGTGTTTTGTGTGAGTTGGAGTGATGAAATCATTGGTGCATCACCACTTTTACATGATTTTTTTAAAGTTTTGTTAATTCTCTCCCTTTCCCAAGAAAGTGCTAGTTTAGGTTTAGTGTAGGTGATAGATATATAAGGAAGTTATCCTTCTCTAGAGGTCTGATCCAATTTTAGGATACCCACATCCTAGGATCAGTCCCATGTTGGACTAGATTTAAGTAGGAAGATCTAAATAATCCCCTCCTCAACTAGGGTACAAATCTAGAACCCCAATAGTTTTAGCTTGCCCAATGGGACATTGAGTTTATTTGGTATAACTAAATTTTACATATTGAGAATAAATATTCACTATAGTAGGAAAGATCTTACATCATCAAAATCTAAAGATATTTTAGGTTACAGAGCTCATCACCATCTTTTAGACAATACTTTCATGCCAAAGGTTACAATAAGAGAATCAAGTAAAGGTATTTTTTTGAACATATTGAATTGCCTCCTACTTCTTATAAAAGATCAAGATTAAATAGCACAAGGCCTTATCCTCTAAAGTAGTATCAATATTTTTATTAGTCTATTATTTTAGTCTAATCTATTATCCCTATAAGCCAAATCCCTTTTGCCTAAATGGCTATTAGGAATCAAGTGTTTGTCCCAGTTAATAGGGTAGTCCCCTAAATTTGGCCTAGTATGATGACATTTCTATGTATACTCTAAAAGGTATCCCTTTATTCTCTAGAGAATAGAATAAAACTATTGCTATTAAGCATATCTAAGATATTGCCAATCTATGTTACATTCATAATTTTACTCAAGATGATGTGGCTATCAAATTACTTACTACCTCTTTCAAGGGAAAAGCATTAAAATGGTATAGGAATATTCCTTTGATCTCGATTTTTACTTGGGATGAGTTAGGTACAACTTTAGTATGCAATTTGAAGAAAACTTTGATCATCTATCTTTGGTTGAACAATTAACTACCATAAAAAGGTAACCCTATGAATTCATGTCAAACTTTAACCTCATATTCTAGAATGCATGGATTAGGATCCCTACATTGGTTAGACCATCCCTAGAGTATGCATTCTTGTACTTCCTTAAGGTCCTTAATTTGGGTATAAGTGTCATGATATAGTCCATGGGTGGTAATAACTTGCCAAATGCCTATGAGATTTCTATCAGAGTAGAGAATAGCTTGATTCAAGCTTGTAAACTTACTCCAAGGCCTCTAATTCCATTTTTTTTTATATAGTTTCAACCTATTCTTCCCCCTCAAGTTCCCCAAATTCCATCTATATCCCCTATTCCATCTCCAAAACTCTAAGTTGTAGACCCTCCTAATCAATCTAGTGAGATTGGTTATTTGAAAAGCATGTTACAAACTTTTGAAAATGAATTTTTTTCAATCAAGAGAAAATAGTACCAATGTATACTTTATCAGTATCAAAACTAGAGTACCTATCAATGTTTTAAGGATAATAAGAAACCCTATCAAAATCAAGGAGATATAACCCAAAATAATCCATATGTAACCCTTGATCTTAATGTGCCTTTCAACTCAAAATCTGTTGTTCCCCAAAATAACTTAATGCAAGATCCGAGTTGGCATCCTTCCAATCTAAATGAATTTTAGAATCAAGCTTTGGTATCATAAGAGGTTACCATGCCAAAAATGACATAATAAGAGTTGCCTCTTCAAGGTGGTCAATATAAAAAAAATGAATATGTAAATCTAAGGAGAATATCAACAATTTCTAAGGTAACTTAATGCTATCAATGTTAATTGGCATTTGGATGATCACATTGCATTCATCCAAGTTGGTAAAACTAGCAACACAAATGGTCAAGTGCTAGCTCTGACTAGAACTAAAAGAAGATTAGTTGAAGAAGCTTAGGATGTGATCAATACTTATAGTGTTCCTAATTTTCTATCAAATAATATAAAATATAAATTTATTATTCCTATATCATAGAATATTTAGAACATAGATACAGTGAAAGTTCCCCAAATGCCCCTAACTAGAGAACATCTAGTGGTTTAGAAGTTATAGCTAAAGGTTTGTGGAACATCTTTTAACATTATTGATAAAATGAATAAATCAAATGTTAGTATTATCATGTGGGATTCCCTTGCCATCCTAGGGCAAAAGGACATTCTAATTCAAAAACTTTTAGATCTCAAGGTATCTAAAGAACCAACTAAGAAACAAGAAGCTACCTTAGCCAATTCAGACTAGTAAATCAAGCAACCTGATTAATAGATACATAACATGGAAAAGGTGGATAAATCCAATGTCAAGTTAATTAATACCACTCATTTTTATCTCTCTGTGATAGTAGGTGACTATTTAGTCCATAATTGTATGGTAGATAGTGGAGCTAGTAGCACTGTCATGCCCAAATAAATTACAAACAAGCTTGGTCTTATCTATGAGCTAAATACCAAAGAATTATTTTAATTAGATGGATCACCAAAAAAAACACTAGGCATGATAAAATACCTAAATCTAACATTACATGCTTATCCCAATTTTATTATTCAACAAGATGTAGTTGTAGTGGACCTACCTCTCTATTTTACCATGTGTCTATCAAGAGATTTTACTTCAAAAATTGGAGGATATTTATTAGTTGATTAGAATTATCTAATGTTTATAAATAGGTATGGAACTAAGGTGATGATATGTTCTGAACCTATTTTAATATTTCATTTGGATCCATATATGTCAACCATGGTGAACACTAATTGTGTTATCTTAGACAAGGTGTTAGAAAATAGTGAGGTTGAATCTGAACCACCTCTAGATGGAGTCCCAAAACTTTTTTTTTATGAATGGGTGTATGATTTACATGAGCATGATCCATACAAGTTATTTGAATAAACATTACTTGGTTTCTATTCTCTTCATGAAAATGATGCACCAATTCCAATAGTATTTTAAGATGAGCAGCCTAGTGATGGATTGTGGTAGCTATATTTTGATGGATCTAGGAAAAAACATGGCATTAGAGCTAGAATGATGTTGATTTATCTAGATAATCAAAGGTATTTATCTTCTCTCAATTTATATTTTGGTTTTTATAATAATGTCATTGAATATGAAGCACTAGTGCATGGTTTTCAATGGGCAAAAAAGATGAAGGTTAATTCCTTACAACTCTTTGGAGATAATGAACTAGTAGGTCACCAAGTAAGGGGACTTAATGTATGTAATAACCTAATACTTAGGTCTTATAAGCATAGAGTATGGGACCTATTTGAAGACTTTCAAGCCTTCAATATTTATGTCATACTAATAAATTAGAACAAATATGTAGATAGGTTGGCTACTATTGGATCACAATTCAGTATCCTAGATAATGTATAAAGGGACAAAGTCCAATCACACATCAAGTTAGTTGTGATACCTTTTGTTGAAAACAACCATGAAAATTGGAAAGTATTTGAAAATGGAAATTATATTATCAGATTCTTATAAGAGGAAGTTGAATTCTCCTCAAGGAACCAAGACAAACATTTATAGTAATATGATGATCAGATTGTGCAATTAAAGATAAAGAAGTTGCCTAAAGGACTAGTCACCCTAGAAAATATATATTTAATAGATATGAAGAATTAATAAAATAAAAGTTTGATTTATCAACCAAGTAAGAACACTACACAAATGTAGATATTGTAACTACCAAAAATTTAAAGCTAGTTAAATTTTGCACATCTTTATAGAAAGAAGCATTTATTAAGTTATGTTCAAATTTTGTAGATGTCTTTACATGCAAGTATAGTGACCTTAAAGGTTTTGATCCAAGTATAGATCAACATACCATTTAGTTATAAAATGAGACTATGACAATTATAAAAAGGCA
The DNA here is from genome assembly GCA_037957365.1 of Torreya grandis. Taxonomy (NCBI): domain Eukaryota; kingdom Viridiplantae; phylum Streptophyta; class Pinopsida; order Cupressales; family Taxaceae; genus Torreya; species Torreya grandis. Next base: position 1,548,277 of record JARHVA010004253.1, read on the forward strand.
AAGGCTAATCAATCCAAAGCTTGAACCTTTAATGAGAGCTAAACTACATAACCTCATTGAGTCAGCCATGATATTTCCAATTAAGCACTCAACTTGGGTAGCAAACCTTGTTCCAATATGGAAAAATAATGGTGAAATAAGGATATGTGTTGATTTATATGACTTAAACAAGGCCTCTCTCAAAGATCACTATCCATTTCCATTAATGAAATGTATTTTATAGCTAGTTATAGGTTTAGAAAGGTTCTCTTTATTTGATGGTTACAGTGGATATAACCAAATTTTGGTCAAAGAAGAAGACTAGTACAAAATAACCTTCACTATGAAGTGGGGGATATTTTCATATAAAAAGATGCCTTTTGTTTTATCTAATTCTAGAGTCACTTTTGAAAATACTATGTACATGGCATTTTAGGGTCTCCTCAACAAGTTTATTCTTATTTATCTAGATGACATAATAGTATTCTATAACAACACAAATGAGCAGATGATTCATCACAGACAAGTGTTTGAAAGGTGCAGATAATTTGGAGTCCTTGAACACAAAAAGTGTGTTTTTTCTATTCATGAAGGTAGGCTTCTTAGACATGTCATTTTAAAGAAAGGTACAAGCATAGACCCTGACAGGATAGAATTAATTCTTGCACTATCATTGCCTAAGCATAAGAAAGCCTTGTAAATATTTTTAGTCAATATTAACTTCATAAGGAGATACATTTTAAATTTTTCTACTTTAGCTAGGCCACTTACAGCCATGTCAAAGAAAGGTTAGAATTTTTAATTAGTCTAAATAAGAAGTGAAAAGTTTTGAATAAATCAAGAAAGCTATAACCAATGCTCCTACACTCCTAAACCCTAATTTTACAAAATATTTATTCTAATATAGCTATGCTAACCTTGACACAATATCATGGATTATCATGTAGCAAAATAAAGAGACTTTAGAGAAACCTATATCCTTTTTTAGTCAAGGCTTAGAAGAATATGAAACAAGGTATTCATTTTTTTATAAGAATGTTCTTTTAGTTATAAGGTCTCTTAAAAAATTTAGGTAATTTTTGTTTAATAATAAGTTACATTTGATGGTTACACATGTAAATGTCAAAGACATTATTTTGAATAAAGATATAAGTGATAAAAGATATGGTTAGATAGCCAAGGTCATAGAATATGACATTGAGATCAAATTCAAAAAGCTAGTTAGAGTTAAAAGACTTTATGAACATCTAGCCCAAGACTTGCAGGAGTCTAATGAATAGGTTATGGTGTCAAATGATCAATAACTTATAAGTAATTAGGCCTCAAATTCTAGATGATTCCAAAATATGGTAAGATATCTACAAGATGGTATTTATCCTTCTCATCTCACTCCTTCATAAGGGAGATATTTCATATTACAGTCAATTCTTTTTCTCCTTGTTAATAATGTATTATTTAAAAAGGATATCAATGGTATACTGCTAAGATGCATAAAACCAAGTCAAACATAGAAGTTACTTGAGCAATTCCATGATGGAAGTGGTGAAGAACATTACTTAGCCAAGATTATATGTCACAAGATCATGAGAGGTGGGTATTATTGGCCAAGTTTATTTGGTGATTTCCATGTATGCATCAGGAAATCTAGATAGTGTGCCATGTTTGTTAGAAAAGTGAGACTTGAGGCATTACCTCTCCAAACAATTTTAGTTAATAAACCCTTTATCTAATGGGGATTATAATTTATTGGTGTTATCAACCCCCCATCAAGCTTAGGATATAAGTGGATCCTGACTACCACATATTATTTTACTAGTTGGACAAAGGTAGTAAAATTAAAAGAAACCAATGAAACTAGTATTTTAGACTTCTATGAAGGTTTAATTACTAGATTTTAAATCCTTTCAACTATAATTTTTGATAATGCTATGGATTTTTTAGATCTAAGATCATCGAGTGGGAAGTTCAACATAGTATTTTTCTCAGTACCTCATCAAACTATTATCCATAAGGTAATGGCTTTATTGAGTCCACCAACAAGAATTTGTTGAAGATCATCAGGAGAACTATAGAAGACAATCATAGATCATGTCATCTCAAATTGAAGTCAGCTCTATGGGCTAATAGGATCACCTATAAATGATCAATTACCAATTCTTCATACAAACTAGTATACAGTAAGGAAGCAAGAATGCCTATTTCTCTTGAATTTCCTACTTTGGAATTAATGCATTAGCTTGAGATTTTGGATATTGAGCTAATTAAAATAAGATATGTAGAGATCACGAAGCTAGAGGAGATAAGACATCAGACCATTTTATCTATAGAGGCCTGCCAAGCAATGACAAAGAGATATTTTGAGAAAGGAATTTCTTCAAGAAGTTTCTAAGAAGGAGATTTGGTCCTCAAGTGGGATGAGGATAGAGCAAAGCCAAGAAAACACATAAAATTTGATTATCTCTAAAGTGGACCATATATAGTTTCCAATTGCAAATCCCACAATTTTTTTTAGATCACAAGGATGAATGGTGAAGAACTTCTCATCCCAATCAATGGGATACATCTCAAACACTACTATTAAGGAAAGCTAAGTCCCCTATACATAGTTTTTTCTTTTTTTATCCATGTGTTTTATAACATGTTAGTTATTTTCATTTCTATTTTGTTCTAAATAATTTCTTTCTTGCATAATTATTCATTAGTTTAGTTGCCTTTGTCTTTTAGGTTAGTTTCCCTTTCAATTTGTTTTCTTTCCTTGTTGTTGGGATTTTTTTGTCTTTACAATTCAAGAGGTTGTCTTATAGTCATATAATGGTCCATGTATTATCTATGATGATCCAATATTTATGTATATGGTCTGATTTCTCAAACATAATAGGTGTGTTTCCCAACCAAGTCACCAAAGATGTTTACCAATTTTGGTTTATGTACCAAATTTTGCCTAAGCCAAGAATTTAGTAGAAAGTCTAAACATTGAATTTGTAGAGGCCATATATCACATGTGTTGTATCCTCAAGAAAAATTGATCACATGGGTTTGTCTATCTTGGTCCCTAGTTTCTTCATGCTAAATTTCATATTATCTTCCAAAGCATGATAGAAGTTGTGCATGTTCAAAGTTGGCTCCTTAGTCATATTTTGCTAAGTTTACCATACTTAGGTAAATGAACTAGACCGACATCAAGATGTCATGTAGGATGAATAGTAATTTAACTTGAGAAATTTATACCTTCACTTCAAATGATCCCAAGACTAGTAGATCAAATGGGTTCATCCATTTTAGCCTCATGAACATATCTTATAAATTTAGTGCCTCCATGACTTTTGAGCTTCAAGTTATAGGCCTTCAAAGTTAGACCTACAACATAAGACATTCATGATAATGTCAAAATGAATATCAATAAAAAATATATCTATGATTAAAATTGATAGTTTTTAAGATGTTAAAAACATCCACATGGATGTCAAATGATGTTTGTTTGAATGCCAATTTTAATCTAGGCAAGTATCCATTTAGGTTCAAAAGTTCCTTAAAAGGTTTGAAGTTGGTTCAGATCTAACAATATACAAGAGACCTCATCCTAACACATAAAATCTAATGATATAAATTGAGTCAACCAAGTCAAAAGGTTCCTAGGTTAAATCATTTAAAGATCTATAAGTTGGACATAATCTAATGGTGCAAAACAATCAATCCAAGATCTGATGGAGTGAATTCACTAACAAAAGGATGGGTCTCAGGCAAATCAAGGGCTTAAATTCAATCATACCAATGGTCTTATGGAGTGAAAGAAATTTTTATAAAGTGGAACCATGGAGATCAATGGTACACATGAACTTGTACATCTTGATCAGATGGTGTGCATGAGTCAAACTAGTTAATGAATCCAAAGAGCTAATGATTCAAGGACAAGTGGCACAAACACATTTAGTTGGTAAAAAATAAATGTCTCATGGGAATCCATGAACATCAATATGGATGGAGTGATATAATTTAAAAAGGGTCAAAGGATCTTAATGATTAATATAAAGAGGACAAGTGTTCAAAGTTAGTGGTTCCTATTAGAAGATTGAAGACTCACGTGCATTCATGCATCCATATCTAAAAACATGAGTGGAGTTAACAAGTCAAAAGGATCTATATAACCAATAAGCATAAGGATAATTAAGCATGATGTAGATGGTTTGAGTTGGTAATTTATAACTAATAAGTGAGTAAGATCTCAGGACATTTTGATGAAAGTTGAAGAGGTTAATTTTGAGCCAGGCAAAGCAAATGGAGAAGAGCCAAACTTGAAGGCAAACTAGAGTTGAACTAAGGCCATATTTTTGAGACCAAGAATTTCCATTAATGATCAATATAAAATATCTTTGGGTCTAATACATAATTTTAATATGCACCAATGACTATGAAATAAAGTCAAGGAATTTGTCAACTTTCATAAATATTATGACTATGTGAAAACCAATGGTCTAAGATTGGTTTTCACCTATAGTGGACCTATGTCTCACCTATCATCATTTATCATTTTTTATAACTAAATTATAGTTGGCCACTTAAATGTATATGTGGCACTTTTCACCCAATTCCAAGACATGATCCTTATAAATAGATCAGGTAGAGGTGGCATGGAGTCTTAAGATGAAAACCTAGTGGTTGCATAAGGATCATGAAGCATTAAATTATTTTGCAAGGCCTTTGAACTTGTGCTTTCTTGATAAGATCTTGACTCAAGAGCATCCTTGAATTGGTGTTAATTCATCATAAGTAGTTGGTCCTTTTCTAATGCGTAGTTCCCTCTCTCTCCTTTTTCTATAAATGCAGTCTTATAAAGCCTTAAAAAATTAACTATCCCTCTTTTTGGTATGACCATACTCTGCCAAAATTTGTAATGTGACACCTCTTTGATGCAATAAAGATTGAATTCCATCATTTTCTAATCTAGATTAAAGTGTGTTCTATGAATAAATTAACTATAGTTAAGTGAATGTATGTTCCTTGCTTATCTCTAGAGTTTTTCTCACCTTTAAGAAGTTCTTAATAGTTCTCATAGGTCATTATAAGTGTAATTTATAGTTTATTGTCTAACCTAAAACTAGATATTTTCCCTCTCTTACTAATTTGATAACTGATCAATGCCTTATTCTAAAATATTTATGTGAGATTGATGTTTCTTTGGTCTAAAAAGTGTCTCATAGTGTGTTTTGTGTGAGTTGGAGTAATCAAATAATTGGTGCATCACTAATTTTACATGTTTTTTTAAATTTTTGTTAATTCTCTCTCCTTTTTCTAAGTAAATACTAGTTTAGGTTTAGTGTAGGTGACAGATCCATAAGGAAACTGACCTTCTCCAAAGGTCTGATCCAATTTTAGGATACCCACAGCCTAGGATCAGTCCTATGTTAGACTAGATTTGAGTATGAATATCTAAAAAATCCCCTCCTTAGCTAGGGTGCAAATCTAGAACCCCAACATGTAGGACCTTTAGTTTAGGTCTGCATCTAGAGCTCTCTTAAACCCTTCTTGACCTAATGAGGTATCATGATCTATTTTTAAGGCATGTGAAGGATGTATGGTAGTATTTAAGTATGATATTGGTTGTATGGAATTAAATTGATATGTTGAGTATGACAGTGAGGTGTTGAGAGCATGGAAAGAGGTATGAAGGTTACTTCAAAGCCTAGTAAAGTATGAAGACTATAGTGTAGAGAGGGACTATAGCCTAATCAGGTATTAATATTAGTTTCTAAGGTGATTGTGATTATGTGAGTATTTGAAAATATGATTCAAGTTTTTTAAGGCATGTACATTAATTTTGAGGTTCTAGTTTGATGGACAAGGCATGAAAAGTTGTTTGAAGGTCTCTCAAGTGCTCATAATGAAGGGTTCTCAACCTAATAAGGATTTTATTATGATCATTAGCTTTTAAAACCTTAAAATGGGATCCTAATCAGTTTATGGTATATTTTTAAGGTTCCTAGATCAAAATTTTAGGTATTATTTTTTGGATTGAGTGACTATGATTTATGAATGATTGTTAATAGTGGAAATTGGTTTAAACCCTCTTAGAACCCTAATAAGGACCCAATATTGAAGATGTTGATAAAAAGTGCCTATAATGGATTATTATTTTCATTAATATATTTTAACTTGTATTGCACACTCTTAGGTACCTCTAGGTGGTATTGGTTAGAGAGAGGAGAGAGAAAATGTTGAGTTATAGGCTTATTTTTTAATAAGTTATTATAGCTATCAAAAGTTATATTGAACAAAGTTTGTAAATTATTGGATGGAGAAGTTAGAGAATTGTATGTTATTTAAATGGTTTTTTATGTATTTATTTTAAGTATATAAGTGATATATGTTGGTGATACAAGTAGTCTAGTCGCTAATAGGCCTAATGGTACACATAGTGCAAACCAAGTAGTGTGAGAATTGGTTTTTAGTGTGTTTTAAAGGTATAATGATGGATCAAAGTGCATGAATTTGTTTTTTGGTACTGTTTTTTCATATTCATTATTTTTATATATCTTTGATGATAGGTATAGTGGTGAAAATGATGAAGCCAAAATGGCTTATCTATTTTAGTGAGGTTTGCATGTAGTGAGGTCATTAAATTGGTCTATAAGACCAATAGTTTCCACTAAAACATATGGTTTTTATATTTGAATATGTTATTAATGTCTCTAAGGATAATTTTAATGCATAATTAGTCTTTTAAATTGGTCATAAAGGTTTTAAAGGTCAATGTTTCATGACTATGTTTTTGATAGTCTTGGCAGTTCTAGGTAAGAAAGTTACAGTGATGAGTTTGTGGCTTTATACCATGATTTGAAGTGTATAATACATATTGTGTTGTTTTTTTTGACTTAAAATTCATAATAATTATTTTTAAAATATTTTAATTCAATGTAAGATGTTGATAATTTGAATCCAAAATGGCTTGTCTGGTTTAAGCAAGACTATGTGAGATAAGGTCAGGAGATTGGTCTCCAAGACCAATGTTTTATATTATATCCTATAATTTTTTTGAGTGAGGTTTTTATAAATATGCTATATAATATATTTAATTTATTAATAATCATTTAAATTTTCCTTTTATGTGTTGTATGTCAAGTAGTTTCATGACTAGTTTTTTATAGTTTTGGCAGTTTTGAGTGAGCATACTTAAGAGATGAGTTTACGCCTTTTTACCATGATTTAAAGTGTTTCAAGAATATGGTGATGACCCTGAGGTCATATATATTATATTTAAGTTATTTATTGTCATTTTTGTGTGGCTAAATTATTTTTTATTTTTATTTGTTCAAGATAGACTTTTATGTGTGTTTAAAGGCCTAATGTGAATAGTGTTAATGTAGTGTTTCAAGTGGTGATTGGACCCAAAAGGTGTCATGGTGATCATAATATGTTTTTAAATTCATAATTTAATTTTTTTATGAAAATTTTATGTTGTGTACATAGGTTTAGAGTGTTACAATAGGTCATAAGGTAATGTATCCTAGAGTAAGCCTAATAGAATTAGGTCTCCATGAGACCTAAATAGGGATTTGGTCTATTTTGAGTTATGGCAAACATAATGTAATGATTAATTATTAATTTTAATGTTTAATAAGGCATATTTTTCATCCTATATAATTGTTCAAGTTTGTGTGTCTACCCAATAGGTTCATGATCAAAAGGCTTGTATAAGAATAAGGTTTTTTAGGCCTAATTGAAAAGGAAGATGATTAGATATTAAAAAAGAATGAGATAGAATATACATGAGTGGAAGGAGGTATTATAAACCATCATAAGAGAGTATATATACTATCATTAATATTAATTAGGAGGTATGAGTATGAATTTCAAGGTCATATGACCTAATTAGTCTTAAAGAGACCTAGTTGAGTGAAGAGACCTAAAAGGCAGTTTGAGAGGGATAAGAGTGTGAACAGACAAGGATTTGGTCATCATCTACTAGTTGAGAAAAATATATTTTTTAATATGATAAAATCAATTATGTTGATGATTTATTGTTGATTTATCTAGGGGGTTAGTGCCTCCTTGCAAGTGGGTGCTTGCTAAAGCCTAGTCAAATGGGTTATTGGTTAGTTGGGGTTGGTGCTCCATGTGGAGTTGGTGCTTCACTAAATTTGGTTTTTATCTTATAAGATTGTATTAAATTTTTATATATTAGTTGGTTTTATTCCCCTTGAGTGTTTCCCATATATGTGATGTGTTTTTGTATTTCATGTTCATATGTATGGTTATTTGTGCTTTGATTGATCTATGTGTTTGTATGAATAGATCATAAATGTTAAGTGGAATTGAATGAATTTTTTGAAGAATGATTCACCCCTCATATTCATTTTTATTCCAATAATTTGTATCAAATATTGGTCCTTTTAATCAATCCTAACAGTTTTAAGGTAATCCTTAGAAGCACACAATGTCTAGTGATCAATAAGATAACATGTATGATGAAGAAGTCTACTATGATAGTGAAGGAGAAGCTGAAGTAGATATTGAAGTTGATCTCATAAATTCCCTAGATGATTTGAAACACCAAAATGAGAGGAATCATGATTTGATATCTATGGTCAAGGGTCTTAAGGAATAGATATGTACCTTGAAGAATGATTAGGTAAAAGAAGACAAAAGGGATGAGAAGATCATCAAGAACCTCAAGAATTAGTTAGAAGGTGTCAATAAAAAGTTTAGGTCAAAAGAATTTAAGTATGATCAATTGAATATAGATTTATATTATTTGAATTTTGAGCATGAGAATCTCATCAACAAGATGAGTAAGTATGAGAAAGAGCATGAGAAGCTAGAACAAGTTAAGAGCACCAACATTAAAGTCAATATGAAGAGACCAATTAGGCAGCCCAATGCAATGAGGTATTCAAATTCTTTCAATGGTTTTGGTTTTTATTTTAATATCTTTGGTCATAGATAAATTTATTATAGAATAGTCTCAAGGGATGAGTTATCATGGGACCATGGGAGAAGGAATGATCAATTAAGAGGTAAGAATAGTAATATTGTTTGCTACAATTGTCATAATGTGGAACACATGGAAAGATTATTTCCTACTAGATATATAAGACTCTCAAGACATAACAAGGTATATGGAGCTCTTAGAATGAATAATGAGGATATAACATTTATATTGAATCCAAAGATATTCAAGGTGAGTCGTGATCAGTCTACTAGTCAAAATGGACTATTTGCTAAGGTAAAGCAAGGATCAAATGTGAAGGAATGTCAAGAACATGTGTTATCTACATATATTGATAAGTTAGTCAAAGAGAATAAGAAGGATGAAAATTTGGATGAGTCAAATTCTTTATTCAAGCCTAAGTGGATTCTAAAGAGGGACTATGAGTCTCATGATTGCAAGATAACTGAGAAAAGTAGATTAGAGATTTGGGGATCTCCTATGTTCATGGTGTTTTAGTGTAATATGAAAAGGGGTTACTCCATTAAGATTTATGGAGATAATAAATATTTAGTGAAATATTGGTAGCTATCATGAAGACATGTTGAATAATGTTGGCAGAGTTATAAGTGTTGGTATATGAGAGGTAAGCAAAAAGTTATTCCTTGTTTCTAGCAATTGGTAGTTGAGATTTATCTATGTTGAGAAGTGGTATTGGTATCAAGATGTTTGAAGGAATATGAGGATGGTCTGAGTGTCCTAATGATTCATATGGTGTGAAATTTATTAATAAATAATGGGAAGTCCCTAATTTTGTAGTTGGTGTCAAGAGTTTGGTAGCCTAGTGAGTGATCAAGACTTTGATCTTCTTTAGTCATTTCAAGGAATACAAGTAATATTTAGTTCCTAGTTCATTTGAAGAAGATATGATTGGTTTAAGGGGATCTTGGTAGCTCTAAGTTCTTTGTCAAGAGAGTGATTGCCTTTGATATCAGAATAGAGGTATGCAAGGAGTAAGTTGGATAGAAGGATAGAGATAAATTTTGAGGGGGATTGTTCAGAATAGAGAGGTAGCCTATTGAAAAGAGTGTATTTTTTAATATTGTTTACCATTTAGTGTCTTTGAGAGGTTGCATCAACTCAAGGGGAAAAAGTGCATTTTCAAGAGTTGTATACAATAATTGGTATTAAGGTGAGTGTTTGTCAACATTTCATTGTGTCATTTATTTAATTTCAAGTCCAAGGATCATATAGTAGTTTGTGGAAGATCATTTATCATTAATTTCAAAGGGGGAAAAAGACCAACATGGGGGAGATGAGAATAATCAAGTTATAGTGTGTTTTCCATCAATGATAAAGGGGGATTTTGTTGATAAGTGTTATCATTGATGCTAAGGTTGATGTCATTGATGCCAAGGTGCATTTGTTGAAGATGCATGGTGTGTGATCTTTAAGGTATGAGCTTGTGAGCTTGATGTGACAAGGTTTGTTGAGATTCATCTTCTCTATTGGTTTATTTTAAGGTTTATATCAAGGTTTAGGTCAGCATGAAGTTTTTAGTGTTGTCATTTAAGGCTATTGTGAAGGATGATGACAAGTAAGTCTACAAGAGTGTTGTTAAGAGAAAAGTTATTTCGTAATGGAAAGATCATCTAGTAGTGAGCTATGTCAAGAAGCTTGGAAGAGTGTTTTATGAAATTAGTGTTATGAGTGTTATTATTTCATATTGAGTGATATACTTTAGGTTAGTATGTTTGATCATAGTTAAGGAATCAAATGCATTGGAATATTGAGTCTAGTCATGAAATGGTAGAGCTATAAATAGGTAGTATGTTGAATTGATTGAGCTCAGGAAAGTGAGATGTTTTTTGTCATTGTGTAGGCTTGTGACTTAGGTGTAATGCCTTATATCTTATTGGATATTTTTTTTTGAGGTAATGACATGGAAGGAATAGGTCAAGGCATCAAGTACTTAAGTAGCCTAAGCCTAGTCATGGTATGAAGAGACCTCGTGAGAAGGTTTGAGCATGGTGACATGGTGAGATGAGTGTAAATAGACATTAATGGTTGTATGAGGTTTTTTAAACATGTATGTGAGGAATTAAAATACTCATTAGAGTCTTAGTATGAGATTACATGGGTAGGACCTTCAATCTACTTCTGCATCTAGACCTTTCTTAAATCCTACCTAGCCTAATGAGGTATCATGATATATTATCAAGGCATGTGAAGGATGTATTATAGTATTTAAGAATGAGATAGGTTTTATGGCATGCAATTTAGATTTTAATCATGATAGTGAGGTGTTTAAATCATGAAAAGAGGCGTGAAGGTTAGTTCAAGACCTAATAAGGTATGAAGAATATGGTGTAAAGAGATAATTTAGCCTAATGGGGTATCAGTATAAGTTTTCAAGGAAAGTATGAGTATATGAGTATTTATAAATTTGATTCAAATATTTTAGGCATGATAATGAAGTTTTAGGTTATAGTTTGAAAGACAAGTCAAAAAAATTTGTTTTAAGGTCTCTCGAGTGCTTAGAATGAAGGGTTCTCAACCCAATAAGGATTTTCTTGTGCTCATTATCTTGTCAAACCTTTTCATGGGAACATAAGAATTTTATGTTATATGGGGAAAGGTCCTAGCTAAAATTTATAGGTATTTGTTTTTGGATTGAGGAGATATGCTTTATAAATGATCATTAAGAGTGGAAATTGGTTTAAACCCTCTTCAAACCCTAATAAGGACATGACATTGAAGATGTTGATCAAAATCAGCCAAAAACAATTATTATTATTAGGTAATATATTTTATCTTTTAGTGTACACTCCCAAGTACCTCCATATGGTATTGGTAAGAGAGAGGAGAGATAAAATGTTGAGTTACAGGCTTATTTATGAAGAAGTTATTGTAGCTATCAAAAGTTGTATTGGAAAAAGTATGAAAATTATTGGATGGAGAAGGTAGAGACTTGTATTTTAAGTCCATGTTGGTTTATGTATTTTTTATATTTTGGAAGTGATCTAAATTGGTGATCCAAGTAGTCTAGTCACTAATAGGCCTAATGGTGCAAAAAGTGCAAAACCTAATCAATGTGAGAAGTTGGTTCTTAGTGTGTTTTTAGGGTATAATGATGCATCAAAGTGCATGAATTTTTTTTTTGTACTGGTATGTCCTATTGATTCTTTTCAAATATCTTGGAAGATAGGTATAGTGGTGAAAATGATCTATCAAAAATGGCTCATCTAGCTCAGTGAGGTCTATGTGTGTCAAAAAACTAGTCTGTAAGACCAATAGCTGACACTAAACCATATGATGTTTATATTTGAAGATGTTATAAATGTATCTAATGATAATTTTCATGTATTAAGATTCTTTGAAAATTTTCATATAAGTTTTGAAGGTCAATGTTTTAAGACTGTATTTTTCATAGTCTTGATAGTTCTGAGTAAGAAAGTTACAATGATGAGTTTGAAGATCTATGCCCTGAGTTGAAGTGTATAATGCATATGGAATTATTTTTTGTGACTTTAAATTCATTTTAATTACTTTTAAAATATTTTAAGTTAGTGTAAGAGTTTGAAAAGTTGAATCCAAAATGGCTTGTCTGGTTCAAGCAAGAATATGCGAGATAAGTTTAGGATATTGGTTTGCAAGACCAATTTTTGCTATTAGAGATTATGTTTATGTGATTTAGGTTGTTATTAATATGTTATAAAATTTATTTAATATATTTATAATCATTTAAATTGTCCTTTTAGGTGTAGGATGTGAAGTAGTTTCATGACTAGTTTTTTATAGTTCTAGTAGTTCTGAATGAGTGCATACTTAAGAGATGAGTTTAAGCCTTTTTTCATTAAGTTTAAGTGTCTCAAAAATATGGTGATGAAATTGAGGTAATATATATTTTATTTTATTTATTTATTTTCATCTTTGTCTGGATAAATGATGTGTTATCTTTAGTTGTTCAAGATAGACTTTTTTGTGTGTTCAAAGGCCTAATGTGAATAGTGCTAATTGAGTGTTTCAAGTCATGGTTGGACCCAAAAGGTGTCATGGTGCTCAAAGGATGTTGGATAAGGATTGATTGATTATTTTATGAAATGTTTTTTCCATGTATATAGGAGTAGAGTGTTATAAGAGGTCATAAGGTAACATGTCCTAAAGTAGGCCTAATGGAATTAGGTCTCCATGAGACCTAAATAAGCATTTGGTCTATTTTGAGTTATGAAACATAATGTAATGATTAATTATTACTTGTAACATGTATTAAGGAATTTTTTTTGGCATATATAAGTGGGAAAGTGTGTGTGTATAACCAATAGGTGTATGAGCAAGAGGCTTGTATAAGAACAAGGCTTTTTAGGCCTAATTAAAAAGGAAGATGATTACATATGGAAGAAAATGAGATAGAAGATCCTCAAGTGGAATGATGTATTATATACCATCATAAGATATTAGAGGTACTATAATGAATATCTAATATTAATTTTGAAAATGAATATCAAGTTCATATGACCTAGTCAGTCTTAAAGAGACCTAGTTGAGTAAAGAGGCCTAGAAGGCAGTTTGAGAGGGATAAGAGTGTGAAGAGATAAATAGGTGGTCATCATATATTGGTTGATAAAAATATTATATTTAATGTGATAAAATCAATCAGGTGCATGAGTTGGTCCTGAGTCATCTAAGGGGTTGGTGCTCCTTGCAAGTGGGTGCTTTCTAAAGCCTCGTCAAGTGGGTGCATGGCTAGTCAGGGTTGATGATCTATGTGGAGTTGGTGCTTCACTAAATTTAGTTTTTTTTGATATATGAATATATTAAATTTGAAAATATTATTCCATTTTATTCATCTTGAAGGTTTTCATATATGTGATGTGTTCTTGTATTTCATGTTCATATGTATGGTTGATTGTACTCTAATTAATCTATATGTTTGTATGAATGACTCATGAGTGTTAAGTAGAATTGAATGAATGTTTTGATTATTGATTCAACCCTATATAAGTAATTTAAGTTCCAACATTTCACAAATTCACAATTTTCATATTTATTGGAGGCAAACTTTGGAAGCATGTTCTCCACACTTATTTAATATTCAACATCTCTAGATTACATTGAGAGCATGTTTTGGAAACATGTTCTCCACATTGGTACTTATATTAGTTTTCATTTTTATCCATATATATTAGGGGTGTGATTTATAATCATGTTCTCCAAAGTTACACATTTTTATAAATTGGCCAAAGCATACAATTATATGATTCAAATTCATAGTTGTGGTAGAATTATATATACTGGTACCATTGTTATATATAGTTTTAGCATGAGGCATATCTAAGGTGTATATGTTATCAAACTTATACCTAATATTTTAAAATCCAAATAAGTTTTATATTCTAAGACTCTTTTATGTGTTGATACCCCAATTGGACTTTTACATACTTTATTGAGCTAATTTATTGCAATAGTTGGTTTGCTTTTTGGTACGGTGTAGGTGATTAAATCACTCAATATTTCCATGTTTTTAGGTCAGAATTTATTTTTTCATCCAAAATCACTAGGGTATAAGTATCATTAAGTTACATGGTTGATATAATATCAACTACCAGGTGGAAACTCACTTTTACTCCAAAATTAGGAGTATGTACCTTCCAATCTCTCTCTCTCTCTCTCTCTCTATATATATATATATATATATATATATATTCTTGGATATATGCACTTTCAATATTTATCTATATTTGTCTTAATATTAATTTCAAAGCCTTACAATGATACATATATTTCAAATCAGATTTCCAATAGGCAAGGTGGTTACATCAACACATAGGTTTACTCCTAAACCTTTCTCTTTCAATGTCAATCTATTTAAGTTAATTTTAACTCTATATTATATGCACTAATTATATATTATAACATGATATTTATTGTAGGTCAGTCACTAGTAAATCACTTAAGTTGGGCACATATAAAGATAAGGTGTGTTATACACACCCAAATATACATTCCTTTCATCTAAACTGGTAGTTTCATTACTATATTAAAGGGGGGAAATGTAGATGATATTTATGGATTATATATCCCCTCAATCTTGTGAACATGGTAAACTTAGACCTTTTTGTTCCTTTCAATTTTATATATTTCCCACTTTTACAAGTCTCACATCTAGTCCATCTTATGCCCCTTGTCCTATCTCTTAGTTTGATGAGTCTTATGTTGATGACCTAGGCCTTCTATCTTATCCAAAATGCTTGAAATGTATTTATATTACACTTATACAAGTTCTAAGATCTCACTTCCTTTATTTCTCCTAGGAATCTAATGTCTAGGATAGACACTAGTGCCCTGACCTAACACAAGTGTTTAGTGCCCTAAAGTCATCTATTTAAAAAATTAAATGTATCCTAATGGTTAGCCTAATAATTTTAATGGGAGTTCTTTATCCAAAGGGATGGATATAAATATAAGATCTACCCTCATTCATTATTAACCTATCACATACCAAGGAAACTTATCAAACGCATTTAATAAAGCACTCAATAAAGCAAAAGCTTTCCTATTTTCTCATATTCTCATATCAACCATAAGAATAACATATACACAAGTTTGAAATACTGAAGGACTAGCCCAAGAACCCAATTTTCCAAGTTACAAGTTAGGTCATTATTAGTCACTTTCTAGTCCTAAACCTATAAAGTGGCTAACCTTTCAGCGTAAGGTTGTGGTTCATCATTGGTACTATGGTTGTGTTTCATACCATGAGTTGAGAAGGGTGTCTAGTCAATCCATTATTTGGTAATGTTTCAAAATTGACTTATCAATCCTTATATACCTTTATACCCCCTTTCAATCCTAAGTCATGATGTCCAAAAGTGCATAGTTTATCCTTATCCACATTGAAGGGTCATCAACATGATAAAGATGCAGTAATGAAGGCAATTAGGAAGACAACCTAGTAAAGGTCTAAAAGACACATTGGTCCTACATAATCATCATATGTATGCCCATTATTAATCTTTAAAAATAATTATTGGAAATGTTATAAATTTTAGTTAATGTTTCATTGACCATTGAGGTGTTTTAGGCATGTTAAGATGGTTATCCAATTGAAAAATATTTTTGAGGCCATATATTTGTGCATAGTCAATGGTTTTGATCATAAGGAGATGATATTTATATTTTATTGACCACTAAATCACCCCATATGCATCTAAGGACCTCATTATACTCATTAATCTATCATTATATGGTTTCATACCTCATTTGGATCCAATATTGCCTTGGTTGATTCTCATTTCCCATAAAGTGGGCCCACACACGTCAAATTATGACCTTTCATCTTGCTCCATTTATACCACTAAGTCAAAATGTTGTATTCCCCATATATTCCCTCTAAAAAAATAGTTGGATATATAGTAGATCTAAAGTAAGAATATTTGTAGGAAAATTGGTAGTTTTTACATGTTTTTTCAATAATATAGATTTGTATTATACAAACTAGCTCAGTCAGAGGCATATTCTTATAGAAGGAGTTTAGATATGTACAATGGTGAAAATATTAGTGTTTTTTAGTGACTTAGGAGCTCAAAACCATTAATTTTATACTTAAATATCATTATAATTCTTAGAAGACCCCTTAGGTTCATACTTATTTTGTACAAGAGAAGGTGAGTGGGGTTTTAAGATCTTGGCCATGGAAGGTAGACTCAGGGAGTTAAACACCCATGGAATTCATCTAGAGGTTAACTACCTATCATTTATAAATGTTCATTAATAATTTAAGTAAATTTTATACCCCCTCATTTGCATAGGCACATTTGAGGTCAATGGTTTTCAAAGGATTTTGCCTCATTTGCTAAAAATGATCATGGATCCAATTTCCCCAAGTCTTGTAGATTCCTTCCATGGTGCTTGTAACATTGGGTTTAAACATGTGAGCTTGTGTGGCTTGAAAATTACCTTGAATAGTTTATTTACATGGTCTTAAAACAAATTTATGCAAAGAACAAAGTATGGTATCTCTATCAAAGGCTATAGGTAGGGCTGAGAAGTTGGTAAGGATGTTTTATGACTTACAATGCCTCCTTGTTTAGATTAAAAGTTCAATACTCCTATGGTGACCCTATGACACCTCAAGGAAATAAGGTTATATATATGAAAAGGTAATTTTATGATAGATATTGTATGCATATCTAAAGACATCTACAGGGCTCTAATGTACCCCAAAGGATATGAAAGTGATGGTAAATTGGTGGTGGACCATGTTTATCCCATTTTTGAACATCTTTCCCAAATCCCTATAATGTCATCATAGTCTTAACACCCTCATTATCTATCATTAAACCACTTAGTCACATTTTTTAGAGTTTAAGGTTTTTCATAGATATTAAAGTATTTACGAGAATCCTATGTTTCCTTTTGAGACTGTATACACCTTGATTTTTTTGCCAAACTTTCATGTTTGCTTGTGTATACATTAGGGTGTCTATAGGATCCACTTGGATCAGTCTTAGGAGAGTTAGTTTGTCCATTTAATTCCCTTTCCATGTTCATATGGTCTCACTAAAGTTCCATTACCATATTGTGGTGTTACCACTCTCTTGACATGCTCATCTCATTCCATGTGTCTCTATTATCACCTTCTCCATTCACCCAACCTTATCCCAAGGATTGATCATCCTAATTTGATCCCCACACTACCCTAAAACCATCCATACCATTTATATCATTAGGAACTAGACCTATATGATCATATGGCAACCTGGGAGTGCAAAATATGCACCTATAGGTAGTCTTGAGGCTATTGTAGCAAGATTTCAAGGATGACTTGGTAGACTATTCAAGGGTATGAAATTTATCATGAAAATCATTGAATATGCATAATTATAAGTTTGAGTGATGATGAGATCCACCCATGTCACAAGTTTCAAAAAATTTATAGTCCATCCCCTTCCTAACACAATCCTAATAACAAATATTGCATATACTTAAAATTAAAGAAAGGTAATATTTGACATTGATAGAATATAGTAATGTTTCCACCTCATATGAGCTTAGAGAACTAGAATAAATATAAAGGAGAGTAAGTTATACATTTTTTATGGTGTAAACTTGATAACCATTACCCTTGAAGAGGTATAATGATGTCACCTCAGTCATGAGATAATACAATCTATCAAGTATGAGACCTGAGTTAAATGAAAATATGGGCTATGAAATAACTTAGTGTTGGGGGACTATCACCTGAGCATTATTTTCATTCTAAACATATGGTAAACACCTAACAAGATCAAAAACACCCTCAGAGATAATGTTATAAGCCACATTCAAAGTTTACATGCCTGAGTATAATTAGTAGATAGTTTGTAGCTAAGTTGAGCCAAAATGGTGATATGAAACCCTTCCAAGCACAATCAAGACTCAAAAGTTAGTAAAAATGGTGGTCATGACTTATTTAAGAGGTCCATATGTTCAATTTTTAGAGATAAATATGGGATATACCAACTACTTTATCTTAGACCAAGGTTTGTCTGGTAAGTGAGTTAAGGGCCTATCTAGGGTTTGGGAGGTCTGTGAGCTATTTGATAACCATAGGAGGTTTTGGTCTAAGTGGATATTTAATTTTGAAGGTTATTTATCCTCTTCTAGATACTAAATTATTAGTCCAATAGTCAAATCCTCAAGAGATGAAGTAACACAAGTAAGCAGACATACTCACACACAGACCTTGGTGACACCTTATGACCTCTACAAGATATTGTAATCAATTCTATGGCCAAGGTGAAGAGTGTGAGTATGTTTTAGAACTATAAAATGGGTTTCAAGTGTCATAAGGTGGAAAAGTGATCTAAATGTCATAAAATCTAGCTTGATTTACTCTACCTACATATAAACAATTTAAGGGGCACATTCAAATGCTCACCTAATCCATCACAAACATCTTCAGAACTATATCTCCTAGAGAGATTTAAATCTCCTTATATACTAAACATCCATGAAATATTGGTTAGAAATTTGTTATTAGGCTATATGAATTATTTCTAAGAAAATAAGGACTCAAAACTACCTACAAATAACCCTAACCTCACCTTGTAATGTTCATATCTCTAATGTGCCTTTGCATGGGAATCCAACCTATTCATGATAGATGGAGGGGTTGATTCCATAAACATTCATGGCATTTGTTACAGGTTTGGGCATATGTACTATATGAATCATCATTAATAAAGTGGATGTATCAAACCCTACACAAAGCCCAAAAATCACTTTGTGATGAAATACCACCTCAAACCCCACTCAAATGAAGGGATTCGACCATGAAATGGCCTTTAAGGTCTTATGAAGTCCCTTGGGCACCACCATGACTTCTTGGTTTGCATGTGCAAGGTCAAGGTTGTATGGAAGAGTCTTAAAAAATATAGTTTGAGCTCAAATATTAGGATATAGAGGATATTCATGTGTAAAATGGTTTGGAGAAGGGAGAGGGAATCCAAAAGCACCTAACTAATCCTTATAAAGGTCCCCATACTAACCTACATGAATGTTACATTAGATAGAGAGTTGTAGGTATTGGAAAACTTAACTATATGTACTATAAAGAGGAAAATTGGCACTATGGAGTCAATAGTGCTACTCTCCAAGATATCGAAAGTGTTTCCCTAACTATAAATGAAATAAATATGGCACATATACCAGTGTACATGTTAAAATTTAGGTTTTAAATGTAAAAATAGAATAATACTCAGCCTTCACCATGATTATGCCATCAAAATATTGGAGCAAAATAAAGTTTAAATAGTTAAGGTGTTTTGAATCCTCTTGGGGGAAATTATTGCATTTTTACAAATACCTTTGGGGTAACCCAGGTCTTGGATAAGCCATCATAGTACACCTTTATGCTTGTAAACATGCAGAGATCACTAAAAGAGAAAATTCTTCATACAAAGAGCACCTTGAAGTGATTTTCATAGCTTTAAGGTCACACATGGAGGGTTTGAATGTTCATGGGAGGTAAGAGGGATTATGGGCTTGGGATTGGTGCATTTGGTTCAAAAACTCAAGATTGTATCTCTATGAACAAGGCCTAAAACCCCAACCCCATAAAATGTCCCTTAAACCCTAATAATGACTAGTCTAGAGAGGTTTAAGAAAAAATTCATTATTTTTAGTGGAAGCTTCTATTCTATCACTTGGATCCTATTGGAAACTCAGAGGGGCTTCAACTCATGGTCTTGTATAGAAACTATACAAATGTCTCCTAAGCAAGAAATTTTTTAGGATTTTAATCAAAATTTGTGTTGTAAAGCCTAAATAAGAGTTATAAACCATGAAGGGAATAGGTTAGAGACTTGTTTTATCTATCCAACATCAATACAAGAGATAAAATTGACTAAAAATTTTCTCATCATCTCCATCTAAACTACCAGTTTGTGAGGTAGTCTGATTGGCCTAGTGAGGTAAGGTTAATATGTGTTATAGGTGAAAGAATCTTAAATAATCTCAATGTCAATGTAAAATAGGTTATCCAAGGATTATCTAAGTCTCATCAAATAAAATTTTAGCCTAAGTTTAACTATAAGATCACTCACATAGTAGATGTGAATAAAAGGTTGGAGATCAAACCACACAAACCTTATTATCATGCAAATAGAAGGATCTAGTGAGAAAAGGGTGGAATGAGTATATTAATTAACCATTTAATAGTCATTTAGGTGATCCTAAATGAAAATAGGATCCATTATTATAGGTTAGAGGTAGTTTCATATACCATTTAGCATGCATATTGATGGGAAGGCTACTCAATACCTCAAGTGGATTTGTTTACACCCCATATGTATTGCATAACTACCAAATGTGGTAATTTTTATATAATTTAATAATTTTCAATGCATTAATGGGGTTAATTTAGGGATTTATAGCCTCCATAATTCCAAAATTGGGTTCATCAATGGATTGCCAATGCTCAAGGAGAGGGATAAGCTTATGTAATTGCCCTATGCCACTTTCAACTCATTGATGACCCATCATATGCTTGTATTTACCTCTATTTTCTTCCATTTTATCTATAAAATTAGGCATTGAGCTATTATTTTTCATCCCTCGTCTGGGTATGGTAAATCTCTACCAAAATCATTTTGTAAACTCTTTTGAAATAATAGAAGATAATTTCATATTTTGATTGAATGTTAAGTGTACTCTATTGGAGTTTTATCTATAGAATTTGTGTTTATATTCATCATTTGTATTTCCTTCAGATTCAAATTTGTTATCTCCTTTTAGGTTTCATGAAGTGTTAGAAAGTAATATTTCCCTCGAGGTGTCATGAGTCTATAGTGTCTTGCACAGACCTATCTCTTTCTACCCTTCATGTTTTAGGTCTCTATCTAACCTTCATGGAAATAATTCATGCTTGAAACATTGTTGAAGATTATAATCAACCATTGTATCCATTAGATTCATCATTATTTATCAAATTAAATAGTTGAGAGTGGATCATTCATCAATTGGTGCATCACCACCTAGGTTAGATTCTTGATTCAGTTTTCACATCCTTCCCTCTTTTCTTTGTGAAATATTTAGGTCTTATAAATCAATGAATTATTGTATTATGAGAGATATCCCTATGAAAACTAGAGGTGAGACTTGAAAATTAGATGACCCATAGTTTAAGGTCACTACCATGTTGGACTAGGTTTAAGGATAGGACTTAAACACTTCTCTTCTTAGCTAGGGTGAAACCTATAACTCTAAAAATTATATCATGCCTAGTGGGAATACAATAAAAACACTTGGACATCTATTTTATAAATCTTGATAATGTGTAAGGACATTTGGAGGGCTTAAGATAGTCATTAGCAAATTGGAAGGCAAGTTCATGTACCAAATCTCTACTAGGTCTGCTTCAAAAGGTAAAAAAATTCAATTTTTTGAATTACCATTAGATATTTCAAGGATAAATAGGGTTCCTATTTCAAACCCCAAATTCACCCCACCAAATTCTCCCACATCTCTAAACTCTACAAATTATACCCATAAATAGTCCCCTAAAAGTACACCAATCCTAATGGTAAGGCTTAGATTGCAAGATTTATACATTTAAATGGTGTAATACCTCTTAACCTCTAAAAATATGATGATATCCCAGCTACCTCCTTGAAAATTTTTCCTTATTCTATAGGGGAAAACTCCACCACTCTTGTGGATCACCTAACTGACATTGTAAACCTATGCTCAGTACATAATATCACCCAAGAGAATGTAGCCGTGAGACTATTAGCCACATCCTTAAAGAGTAAAGCCATAAAATGTTATATAGGTTTTACTCTTGCCTCAATTAATAGTTGGTATTAGTTTGGTGTCTTTTCAAGCACTTTGAAGATAAGATTGGCTATGTGTCACTAGTTAAACAACTCACCTCAATCAAGAGGGAACCCCAAGAAACTATGGTTAATCTCAACTATAGATTTCAAAAAATTTGATATATAATCACTATCATCACAAAGCCCACACATAATTATTCATTTATTTACTACCTAAGAGCCTTGAACTCAGATGTTACAGTAATCATCCAATCTATGGGTGGAACAACTTTTCCTAACGCTTATAAAATCTCTATAAGGGTAAGAATTGTTTGATATAATTAGGGAAAATAACACCAAGACCCATAATTACCCTCTTTCCTAAACTCTATCCTACTCCACCCACCTTTTCTCCCTTTCCTACTCCAAATAATCAAGGATAATTAGATGATAAGCAAGTGGATGGGCTTGGGAAAATTGAAGACTTGTTGAAAGTATAAAACAACAAGCTGGTATATTTAGAGAGGAAATAGTAGACCTCATATAGACAATACCAAGTCCCCTATTAAGCTCAATATCCCTCTTATTATTATAACTAGCCTTTGTACCCACCAAACCAACAAGCCCAAAACCAAATCACACAAGCCAATCCATATAATAGTTATAATCTCATAGATGTAATTAGCTCAAGAGCTTTGGTACCCACAAAAAACAACCTTACACAAGAATGCCAATGGAATAAATCATGTGGTAAATATAATGAGATGGTAATGTATGAAAGTGGAAAATATATCACAATCTTAGTTGCTAGTAGGTTCCTCCATTCAAAGGCCATGACTCAATGCCTCCTCCACCACAAGTTCCTCCAATGACTCAAGGTGACTTTCTTGTAATGAAACCATCAAAGAGTCCAAGCCAAAAATAAGGTAATATGGTAAAAGTACCATCTAACACCACTTGTGTGAAATTTCAAGAAGGGAAGCATGTTTTTGAACATGTGGTAGTAAATTTAGGGTAGACTATACAAAAGGTAGATGATACAATTTTAGCCTATACAATGGATAAAAGGAGGATGATGGATGACAATTTGGGGTAGCATAAGTTATATTCTAATCTTTCTCAAGTCACTCAATAGTCTACCACTCAAAACATAACCACTAAGACACCTCTAACTTAGGAAACACCTCAGACATATGGGTAGTAGTAGAAGTCTCCATTTGTTCCTCAAATAACTCAAGTGTCAAGTGATACTTATACCTCTAACATGTAACCCAATAATACCAATATTTCATTCAACATTGTGGACTACATGAAAAAGTCCAACATCATCATTTCTATGTGAGATGTTATATCCATTTTGGGGTAGAAAGACATATTCCAATAATATCTCTCCAATATATCTCATGTGAATAAGGTAGCTAACAAGGTAAGTATTATTTTTATCAATGATGGTTATCCTAGTTAATTTCAATCCCCTAAGGTTGTTAATCCCCCTCCATTTTACTTTTCAATAATCATAGGGGATTATCTTGTCCACAATTATATGATATATTCTAGTGCCTCAACCCTAGTCATGCTTAAGGCCATAAAATAAAATCTAAAACTCACGTATGTGCCTAATGATAAAGGTGTCTTATATTTATATGGTTCTCACACCAAAATAGTAGGTGTCTTAGACTTAAATATTACATTAGTAGCTGACCCAAATCGTGTTATTACTCATGATGTCATGGTTGTTAATTTTCCCCCATACATTTCCCTATGCTTATATAGGTACTTTACTATAAATATTGGGGTTTACCTCTCCTTTAACTGGTCATACATGGTCTTTAGGATTAGATATGTGACTAAGGTCACTATTAGGTTTGATTCTCTTTCAAGGTTCCACTTAGAACCCTATATGCCCAATATTTCAAATGTCAACTGCACCATACTTGATAAAGATGAGAATGTTAGTGAAAAAGAGCCTAATGATCACCTTGAGGGCATATCAGATCTCTAATTGGATGAATGGGTAGCTTACAACCATGAATTTTATCCCTATAACACTATTAATGAGGTAGACATAGGGTTGTATTGTATACATGAGGAAGGTGTTGTTATGCTTAGACTAACAAGCACAACTCAAAAAGATGATGGTCTATGGACCTTATTCTTTGATGGATATAGTTCAAATAATGTAAATTGGGCTGAAGTTATGTTGGTTTCCCATTCAAATTATAAATATTACTCAAATTCAAAGTTCTAATTTAGCTACACCTCAAACACAATTGAGTATACAACTCTTCTACATGGGTTGTAAGAAGCAAGGAAAGGTGTCAAAATATTTCAAGTCCAAGGTGATAGTGAAATTTTATTTCAATAAGGGGTATTATTGTAGTAAATAGCCATTAGTTGAAGGCCTATAAACATTGAGTATGGGACCTCATAAAATATTTCTTGGCATTCAACATATAGTCCATACCAAGGGAGGCAAATCACATTGCAGACAAGATTATAGCCATTGGTGCTCAATATGAGATTATAGAGGGAGTCAAATACAATCAAATTCAAGACAAAATTAAGTTCATATTCAAGCCATCTATACCAAATAATGAGGTGAGTTGGTAGGTTTTTGACAATGATGATAAAATTGTATGTTTTCTCATGTAAGAGGTAAAATTTTTCCATAAGAACCAAAGCAAGTTACAACACCAATATGATAATTAGATAGTTAATCTAAGGTCTAAAAATCTACTTAAAGGATTTGTGACACTAGAAATAATCTTTAATGAATATGGCTAGATGATAAAGGATAAATTATGTATCTCTACTAAAGAATAACAT
The DNA here is from genome assembly GCA_037957365.1 of Torreya grandis. Taxonomy (NCBI): domain Eukaryota; kingdom Viridiplantae; phylum Streptophyta; class Pinopsida; order Cupressales; family Taxaceae; genus Torreya; species Torreya grandis. Next base: position 1,573,303 of record JARHVA010004253.1, read on the forward strand.
TATGAGAGGGTAAAAATATTTAAGAAAAAGTTAATGAAGTTGGGAAAGGTTAACATAGTAGAAGAGAGATATACCTTTGTTATATTATGTCAAGAATACTCAGATGTCTTTTCATGTAAATACCATGACTTGAAAGGCTTTGACCCCAAACTTGCACATCATACTATAGAATTGGAAATCAATGTAAAGCTAGTGAGATAAAAATAAAAGCCTATCAATCTAAAGGTGGAGGAGCTAATGAGAAGGGATTTTTTATATTTTATCAAGTCAAAGATAATATTCCCCATCAAACATTCCTTATGGGTGGTAAAATTTACACCGGTGAGGAAGAAGAATTAGGAAATATGCTTATGTGTTGACTTTAGAAACCTCAACAAGGTGTCTCTAAGATACCACTACCCACTACCCTCAATGGACTATATTATTCAAAATGTTGGAGGATATCAAAGGTTCTCATTACTTGATGGATACTCTAGTTACAACCAAATCTTGGTCAAGGAAGAGGATAGGTATAAGACTACCTTCACTATAAAGTGGGGCACTTATGCATACATGAAAATCCCCTTTAGACTATCTAATGTAGGGGAAAATTGCCAAAGGGAAATGGATGTTGTCTTTGAGGGGTTGATCAATGAAATGGTGCTCATATATCTTGATGACATCATTATTTTCTCAAAGGATCTATTAGACCACATAGCTCACTTAAAACTAGTCTTTGATAGATACAAGCAATTTGGAGTGTCATAAATCCTAAAAAATGCATCTTTGTTTTTCATGAAGGCATATTTTTAGGTCATGTAGTGTCAAAATATGGTCTTTATATAAACCTTGAGAGAGTTGAATCCATTTTATCCTTTCCCCTACCCAAGCACAAGAAATGTTTACAAAGTTTCTTAGGGAAGATTAATTTCATAAGAAGATTTATCCCAAGCTTTGTAGAGTTGGTCAAACCTCTTAATCACATGATAAGGAAACATAAGGAGTTCACATGGAAAAAACAAGGTAAAAGGAGATTTAGGCCATTAAGGAGGCCATAACTCATACCCCTACACTTTGTAATCTTTATTTTATCAAATAATTCTACTTATATGCCTTCTCTACATCAGATGTAATTTTTTCCATGTTGATGCAACAAAATCATGAGGGTGTAGAACAACATATTACCTTCTTTAATTAGTCCTTAGAAGGATATGAATTTTTTTTATAGTTTTGTAGATAAACATGTTCTTATTATGGTGAGAGGATTGAATAAATTTAGGAATATGGTGTCAAATAGCAAGATCATACTAATGGTATTACACCAAAGCATCAAGGAGTTCATACTCAATAGAGACCTCAATGTGAAGAGAGATGGGTGGGTAAAAAAATTCATGGAGTATGACCTTGAAGTTAGAGTTACAAAGCTTATCAATGGTAGGGGGTTATATGAGCACCTTATAATAGAGGTAAAGGAATGAAAATATCAAGTGTTGGTAGTCCATGATAACTAATAATCAATACCATTAAGGTGTTCTAGGCGTCTTCACATGGTGATCCAATTGATAAACTTTTTAAGGCCATATACTTATGCATAGTCAGTAGTTTTGGTCATAATGAGATGTTATTTATCTTTGATTGACCACTAAATCACCCCATAAACCTCTAAGGACCTCATTAACCTCATTAATGCATCATGTCATGGTTTCATACCTCATTTGGATCCATTATTTCCTTGGTCAATGCTCATTTCCCCTAAAGAGGGCCCACACATGTCAAATTATGACCTTTCAGCTTCCTCAATTCATATCTCTAAGTAAAAATGTTGTCTCCCCCCAATTTTCCCTCCACAACACTAGTTGTCTATATTTTAGGTCTAAAGTAAGAATCTTTTTAGGAAAAATGGTAGTTTGTAGGTGTCTCTTCAATAGTATGGATCTGTACTATACAGACTAACTTAATGAGAGGCATATTCTTATAGAGGGAGTTCAAAAATGTCTAATGATGAAAGTATTAGTGTGTTTTGGTGACTTAGGAGCTCAAAACCATTACTCCTCTACTTTAATCTCATTAGCATGCTCAGAGGACCCCTCAAGGTCATACTTATTATATAAAAAATAAGGTGAGTGGGGGTCCAAAATCTTGCCCATGAAAGGTAGACTTAAGGAGATAAACACTCATGGCATTATTCTATATGTTAACTACCTATCCTTTATGAACATTCATTAAGAAGTTAAGGAAATTATATACCCATGTCATCTACAAAGGCACATTTGGGGTCAATGGTTTTCAAAATAATTTACCTCATTTTCTAAAATTGATCATGGATATTATCTACCCAAGTCTTGCATTCCTTTCATGGTGATTTCAACATTAAGTTCACATGTTTTAGCTTGTATGGATTTTAAATTACCTTTATTGGTTTTTGTGCATGGTTTGTAGATAAATTTATGTAAAAAATAGAGTTTGGTGTCTCTATCAAAGGCTATAAGCAAGGTTGATAAGTTAGTAAAGATGTTTTAAGAACTTTCATGCCTCCTTGTTTATATTAGAATTTTAATACTCCTGTTGTGACCCCAAGACATCTCAAGGAAAGAATATTGTATATATGCAAAGGTCACTTTATGACATAAATTGTATGCATAGCTAAAGGCATCTATAGGGATACCATGTACCCTAAAGTATATGAAAGATATGATAAAGTGGTGTTGGACCACCTTCATCCCTTTTTTTAACATATTTCCCAACTCCCCATAATGGCATCATAATCTTAGTATACATCCTTCTCTACCTTCAAACCACTAAGTCACATTTTACAGAGTTTATGGAATTTCATAGATATTAAGGTATTTCTAAGAATCCCATGTTTCCTTTAGAGACTGTATACACCTTGATTTTGCCTCCAAACTTTCATGTTTTCTTGTGTATACATTAGGGTGTTTGTAAGATCCACTTGGATTGGTCTTGAGAGAGGTCTTATGTCCATTTCATACCCTTTCCATGTTCATATGGTCTCACTATAGTTATACTACCATTGTGTGGTGTTACCACTTTGTTGCCATGCTCATCTCATTCTATATGTCTCCACTTTCAGCTTCTCCATTCACCCAACCTTCCACCAAGTATTGATCATCCCAAGTTAATCCCCACACTACACTAAAACCATTCATACCATTGAGATCATTACGGACTAGACCTATATGGTCATATGCCAACTTGGGAGTGCAAAATATGTACCTATAGCTAGTCTTGAGGCTACTATAGTAAGATTTCAAGGATGACCAAGTAGACTATTCAAGGGTATGAAAGTTAACATGAGCATCATGGGATATCCATCTTGATAAGGTTGAGTGATGATGTTATCCACCCATGTCACAAGTTTTAAACACTGTGTAGGCCATCTCCTTCCTAACACAAGCTCGATAACAAATATTGTAGATAGTCAAAGGTAAAGAAAGGTAACAGTTGACATTACTAACATATAGAAGTGTTTCTACCTCATATGAGCTTATAGAAGTAGATTTCATATAAAGGAGACTAAGTTACACATTTTTGAGGGTGTAAACTTGATAACCATTACCCTCAAAGAGGTAGAATGACATCACCTTAGTCATGAGTGCACATAGTCTATGCAAGTAAGGGACCTGAGTTAAATGAAAAGATGGGTTATGAAATAAATTAGTGTTGAGGGGACTATCACCTAAGAGTGATGGTAATTATGAAAAAGTTTTAAACACCTATCAATATCATAAATACCCTTAGACATAATGTTACAGGCCACATTCAAAGTTTACATGCCTAAGTGCTTAGTTAGGAGACAATTTGGAGCTAATTTGAGCCAAAATGGTGATATAGAACCCTTACAAGCACAACAAAGCTTGAAAAGTTAGTAAATATGGTGGTCATGACTTATTTAATAGTTTCATATTTTCACTTGGATGAGATAAACATGGGGTATACCCACTATTTTATCTCAAACCAAGGCTTGTCTAGTGTAGGAAAATAGTGAGTTAAGGGCCCATCTAGGGTTTGGGAGGTTTTTAGGCTATTTGAAAACCCCAAGAGGTTTTGGTCTAAGTGGATATTTATTTTTTAAGGTTCCACAACCTCCTCTAGACACTAAATGCTTAGGATAATATTTAAAGCCTCAAGAGATGAAGTGATACAGGTAAATAGATAGAGTCACTCATAAATCTTGGTGGCACCTTAGGACCTCTGCAAGATATTATAATCAATTAAATGGCCAAGGTGAGGAGTATGAGCATGTTTTGGACCCAAAAAATGGGTTTCAAGTGTCATAAGGTTGTAAAACTGATCCAAATGTCATAAAATCTAGCTTGAGTCAGTCCACTTGCATATAAACAATTTGAGGGGCATGTTCAAATGCTCACCTACTCCACCACAAGCATCTTCAAATCTAGAGATCCTATGTAGATTTAAGTCTTCATATGGACTAAACATTCATGGTAGATTGGTTTACAATGGGGGACTACACTTTATGAATGATTTCTAAGAAAGTAAGGACTCAAAATTTCCTACAAATAACCCTAACCCACCTTTTAATACTCATATCTCCAAGGCACCTTTACATGGGAATATATCTTATTCATGATAGATGGGGGGTTATTGACCTAAAAATCCATGGCCTTTATTATAGGTTTGTATGTATGTAATATATGAACCATCATTAATATGGTAGAGGTATCAAACCCTACACAAATTCCAAACATGACCCAATGATGAAATACCACCTCAAAACCCACTAAAATGAAGGGACTCAACCATGAAATGACCTTTAATGTCTTTTGAGGTCCCATGGGCACCACCATGGCTTCTTGTTTGGCACATTCAAGGTTAAGGTTGTAGATAAAAGGCCTATAAAATCTACTTTGATCTCAAAGATTAAGATATAAAGCATATTCATGTGTAAAATGGGTTGAATAAGGGAGAGGGACTTTCAAATCACCTAACTAAGCCTTCTAGTGGTCCCCATACTGACCTCTATGACTGGTTCATTAGATAGAGAGTTACAAGTGTTGGAAAACTTAACTATATATACTACAAAGAGGACAATTAGCACTAAGGATTCAATAGTTCTACTCTCCAAGATATCTAAAGTGTTTCTCTAGCTATAAATGAAACAAATATGGTTCATAGACTAGATTGTAGGTCAAAATTAATGTTTTAAGTGTATAGATAGAACAATACTCAACTTCCACCATGATTATGCCATCAAAGGAGTGGATAAAAACATAGTTTCAATATTTTGAGTCTTTTGAATCCTCTTGGGGACATTATTACATTTTAAAAATCCCTTTAGGCTAACCTAAACCTTAGATAATCCATCATAGTACACCTTTCTTCTTGAAAACATGTAGAGATCACTTAAAGAGAAAATTCTTCATACAAAGAACACCTTGAAGTGATTACCACAGCTTGAATGTTACACATGGAGGTTTTTAATGTTCATGGGAGGTGAGAGGGACTATGGGATTGGGATTGGTACACTTGGTTTAGAAACTCAAGATCAAATCTCCATGAAATAGCCCTAAAACCCTAAACCCCCCTCAAATGCCCCTTAAACCCTAATACTGACCAATCTAGAGAGGTTTAACAAAAATGCATTATTTTTATCATAATTTTCTAGTCTATCACTTGGATCCTATTGGAAACTAACAAGGGATTTAACTCATGGTCTTAAATGATACATCAACTATACGAATGTCTCTTGAGAAAACAAAATTGTAGGGTTTTAGTCAAAATTTATGTTTCAAATCCTAAAGAAGAGTTATAAACCATGGATGGAGTAGGTTTGAGACTTTTTGTATTTATCCAACATTAATACAACCCATGGAACTAAATGAAAGTGTTTTCATCATCTCCATCTAAATTGACAGTCTATGAGGTAGTCTAATTAGCCTAATGAGGCAAGGCTAACATGTGTTACAAGTGAAAGAATCTTAAGTAATCTCAATATCAATGTACTTGAGGTTATTATAGGATTATCTAAGTCTAATTATATGTAATTGGATCCTAAGTTCAATTTTTATATCAATCACATAATAGATGTGAATAGAAGGTTGGAGATCAGACCACACAAGATTACTTATCATGCAAATGGAAGGATCTAGTCAGCAAAGGGTGGTGTGAGGTTATTGATTGACCATTTCCATGTATTTTAATAGTATTTAGGTGATCCTACATGAAAATGGGAGCCATTATTATAGGTTATAGGTAGTTTTATATACCATTTAGCATGCATATTAATGGGAAATCTACTCAACACCTCAAGTGGACCTATTTACACCCCATGTGCATTACATAACTATCAAAGGAGGGAATTTTAAGCTATTTTGAGAATTCTAAAGGCATTAATTAGGTCATTTTAGGGAGTTTTAACCTCCACAATGCCAAAATTGGGCTCATCAATAGAGTGTCAACACTCAAGGAGAGGGATAAGCTTGTGTAACTACCTTATGCCACTTTGGGCTCATTAATGACCCCTTCTTGCTTGGATTTCCCTCTCTTGTATTCCATTTTATATATAAAATTAGGCATTGAGCTACTATTTTCATCCCTCAGCTTGGTGTAGCAAAGCTCTACCAAAATCATTTTATAAAGTCTTTTGAAGAAATAAAAGACAATTTTAGTTTTTGGTTGAATGTTAAGTTTAATTTATTAGAGTTTGATATATATAATGTGTGTTTATATTCATCATCTATATGTCCTTAGTGTACCTCACTTAAATTTTTTTATCTTCTTATAGGTTGTGTGAAGTGTTATCAAGTAATATTTCCCTTGAAGTGTCATGAGTATATAGTGTATTTCACATACCTATCTCTTTTTATCCTTCAAGTTTTAGGTCTCTACCCAACCTTCATACAAAACATTCATGCTTGAAATATTTTTTAAGAGTCTTATCAACCCTTATCTCCATTAGATGCATTAGTATTTATCAAATGAAATAGTTGAGAGTGGATCATTCATTAATTAGTGTATTGCCACCTAGGTTAGATACCTATTTTAGTTTTCACATCATTACCCCTTTTCTTTGTGAAAGATTTATGTCTTAGAAAGCACTACATTATCATATTAGGGGATCTATTCCCATGAAAACTAGAGGTGTGACCTAAAAACTAGACAACCCATAGTCTAAGGTCACTCCCATGTTGGACTAGGTTTGAGGATAAGACTTGAACACTTCTCTCCTCATCTAAGGTGCAACTTAAAACTCCAACAGACACTATTGTTCTTATTTTTCACATATTGCATGATTCACATGCAATCCAAAATATAGGAGATAAATACATCAATTTGAGGCCCTTTTTAGAGTCTTGGCTATATAGGTAACATCCAATAATAGAGGGGTCTTTGGGGTCAGTGCAATACTATGTGCCCACTAACCCATTTTTCCCCAAGGTCACCATGAAGATGAAGGACTAGGGTTTTGATAATTTATGGTGTATGATAATCCATGACCTAGATATAAATACATTATATCAAATATGAATTCAAACCTAGAATAATCTAGGTGGTCACATATTTTTATAGAAAGTATTTTGTACGTGATACTTATGTTGAACATAGATAGTAACTTCGATGCAACTTCCCAGACTAATGTTAGTGTCCATATTTCCATATGTATCTTAAGAATCTAAAGATAACATTAATGTCATTAGTTCCTTTTAATGAATCTCAATAAGATCTAAGAATAACAATGCAATGAAAACTAAACCACTCTTGCATAAGTACTAGGGGAACATAACACAATGAACAAATCCACAAATAAGAGATAAAAACACAATATTTTTTTCTCCCCTATCAAAATTAGTATCTACTTATTGTCATAGAAGATGTTGTTTCTCAATATATGACATTAAAGACATTGGTCAATGCATTATCCATCTTTTTATCACTTATATAATGGCCACATATGGCTTGACTTGGCTTGGATTAGTATGAATCTTGATATCAATTTAACATTATAACATTACTTTGATGGCTTCTTGAAGGAATTTATACATAATAACCTTACACACAAAATCTTGTTTGGGTAGAGTGAGGGCACTTGTATTTATAGGTCTTAAAACTAACTCACACCCTAGGGTGTTTAAGTTTATTTTTAACCTTGGTTGAGTCTAAAATAATCTAGGTTGAGTTAAGGTTAACCCTGGGTTGGGTCAAAGCAATTATGAAGGCTTGAAAACTAATTTTAGATATTTATGATCCATGACAACTCATAAAATATATTTATGAGGTTGTGATTCACATTTTCTTTAATTTTATGAATTAATAAAATGTTTTATTACCTCCCTTGACTTTGACCTTATACTTTAAAAAAAAAACTTTTTTTTAGATAAATGTAATTCTTTAATTCAAATTGGCATTTTTACTTAAGTAAGATAATTGAGATATACTTTTTAATTAGTCTTGCTTAGTGCTTTTGGATTTTATGAATTATTTTTAATGTTTTTCATTAATAGATCGATAGGCCAAGAATGTTAATTTTCTAGGTCACAATTTGACTAGGGTTGAATCCAAGCTAGGTTATCAGTGTATACAGGATAATACCCTAAATAAATAAGCTTTGGCATGTTTCTATATAATTAAATCCTATGTATGGATGAATTTGGTAAATTCATGTGATTTATAGGATTAAATTACATCATTTTCTATAAATTGATTTGAATCTTGGTTTAGACATAAAAGTGGCCAAAAAAGAGTGTATAATTTACCCCTATTTGAGAAGGCATTACAAGACATAGGCATAGTAATATCTTCTCAAATAATGCAAAATCCATTGAGACAAAAGGTTCATACCCCAAAAGGTAGTATATTAGCCCTCGATGCCCCCTTAAGAGAGTGGGTGGAAAAATAGAATCGTTGAATGTTCCCTCAAAATAAAAAAAATGACACATTCTAGTGGTAAAGGGGGTGAAATTACTAATTTTCCCAAAGGTGGTTATAATTAATAATTAAGGGTGGGACACTAATTTTCCCAAAGGTAGTTATAATCAATAATGGTGGTTGAAACACTAATTTTCCTAAAGGTGGTTATAATTAGAGGCACACGCATATGACCCTATAAGGTGAATGGGTTTGAAAAATAATGATTTGCCTAAAGGCAGTTATAATCATTATATTGGTCAAAAAATAAGTATTTTCCTAAGGGTGGTTATAATAATTTGCATATTTAATCATGTGATTTTAAAATGAGCTTGCCCTAGGAAGGCAAAAGATATCATTGATTGATCAAAAAAGAATTTACTGATCTGGGTAAATTAGCAAGGGGAACTTATGCAAAAAAATTCATAAAATAGATTTATGATGAGGTGGTAAATAATAACAAAACATTTCTAGCCTAAGTATGAGTACAAATATGCACATTCAAACTAACATGCAGTATAGGTAAAAAAATAATGTTGTTAAATGGGTCTTGAAAGAGGCCCAAAAATATAGTTTGGTTATAAAATGGCCAAGAAATAAGGCATACAGGATCAAATGACATGCAAAATAGACCATGGAGGTGAAAAATACACCTCCTAGAGTTAGAAAAATGAACTTTAAGACTTAAGGGGGTAAAAATTCAAAATTTTAGGTTATACATTCACCCCTAGGGTGAAAAACAATTCATTTTCACCCTAGCTGCTTTATGACATGAGCTCTAGGTTTTTGCATGAGTAAATTGAGAGAAATGACATGTGGAGGAACATGATGACACATCAATGACCAAGTGAGAGAGCACATGAGATCACAACATGATGGGCCACCAATATGTATCTTTATTTCATCATTAATGTTATTTATTGCTCATTAATTACTATCTCTAAGTAAAAATTTGGCAAAGACACCATTTGAATTTTAGGCAAAATGATGGATTTATTAGGTAAAGTGGTGAATTCATATGAAGTTATCATTACTAAAAAAAGTGATTTCATCAAGAAATTTTGAAAATAATCAAATTAGTGATTTCACCCATTTTAAGTGTAGACATAATTTTCATGAAAAATGAAAATGATGATTTTGCCTAAAAAGGTACAAAAATAATAAAATGGTGACTTCATCATTTGAGAAAATGGTGACTTCATCCTGGAAGGCAAAGAAACTAGCTTAAGAGACCCAAAAAGGGTCTAACCTCTAGGAAAGAGGGGTAAATAGGCTTGATATGGTAGGCATAGGCTTAAAAAATAGCATAGATATAGTTTGATGTTAATTTATCTATAATTATAGGATCAACTAGCAATTTTGATAGCATGGGAGTGATGATCCCACTTTGGATGATGGAGATGAATGGGTTTTTATAGGATTTAAAATTATATGATGTGGCATGAATACTATTTATTTATACAAATTAAGTGTATATGAGTGCACTGGAAGAGTGATGGCATAGCAAGACCTCAACCTTTTACCTACCCACTAGAGAGTCAATTGTTACTCTTGAGGATACCTAACATATCCTCAAGCTATTGATGTGAGGACACAAGCTTTTCCAGACTAATCCAACATAGTAACAGGTTATGAATGATGACTTGGCTAGCTATCAAGGTATTTCCATCACTCATGGGAAGGTTAATATAGATCTATTTAAGACATACAAATTTGTAACTTGATGACCTAGCCCTTAGAGATCCTTCACTACCAGCACTCATTGACAGGGAGTTTTTTGTATTGATGGATATTGTCAACAACATCTTGATGTCTGATAAGAGCATATAAAATTTCCATATGGGATTCAAATTTATTATTTGTAGCATGATGAATGAGGCCACATTATTTACATGGGGCCAACTATGTTAGCTCAATTATATAGGGATCTTCACATGGTGTCATATCACAAAGGATGTAATATTGAAGCATAAACACTATTTATGGTCTAGGTTTGGGATCATATCTCCATCGAGTGACTAGTGGGGTTAGAGATGGGTATGAGACCTAGAGGATCCATTAGCATATGGTTGGGCACAAACTAGGTCAAAATAATGAGGACATAAGGGAGAGATATACTTTTATTGATGTATGTTTGATGAGATCACCACATAGTTATTCATATAGAGGCCATATCTTTTTATCAATTATAATGGTTTGGGGATGATTGGTACATAATGTACATGATATCTAGGTATTTTCTCATAGGAATGTAGTCACATATTATTGAAGAGTACTACCTTGATCAGGTAATTTGACAATTTGGCATGACATAAGATATACTAGAATATCCCAAGTGGTTCACACATATTATGAGAGAGATCAACCATGACACTAGTTATTCAAAGGAATGGAGTTACTACCAGATATATGAGTGTTTCATGAATAACATGTTTATATGTAGGGGTAGTAGATGTAAGGTCTATACCCAAGTACATTCATTGGTGGGTAAAAGTGTGCCTTTTAAGGCTTAAAATTGTAATATATGAAAATGGTAAAATGACTATGGCTATATACAATGATGAGGCTAAGACATATAGTAGGGATAGTGATAGTGGTAGTACCTAGCATAATAGTTGAGGTGATGAGGATGATGATGATGGTTTTATTAAAGGGGATAATGGAGGATATGATGGAGTGGCTGATGTATTAGATGATGGAGGTGATGATGGTAGAGATAATGGCTAGGCCATGATGGTGTTAGATCCTAGTAGAAAGTTATAGTAGGTACTCATGTTGATCCAAAATAGGCAAGGCCTTCAAGTATAGCTAGGATAGGCAAGGATGGGGATATGTTATAAGAGGAGATCACCAACAAGGTGGGGGAGATTGTAAGTTTTGAGAGGTGGGTAGTTGATCTATAGATTACACTAGACATAAATGATGAGGATATGACTTGTTTTTAGTTAGAGATTACTTGACTAAAGCTAGAGGTGGATAGGATGGTCTAGATTTAGGCCCAAATTATAGTAGAGATACCAAGCCTTATTTGATAGTTACCAAGATTTACTATATGTTCAAAAGATCTAATGAGAGTGAGATGAGGTTCAAGAAGGTAATACATAGGTAGGTTTTTATCATATGATACTTGAGATCCTTTAAGGTAATGATGAGGCCACATAATGATGAGACCTCATACTACCATAGAGCATATGAGACTATTGTTCCTAGGAACTAGTAGATAGTCACTTTTGAGGTATGATATGCTTAGAGAATAGGTAGTAGGTTAGATTGATTGAGGACTAAGACACATTTCACAATATATTTAAGGTAGTCTATTCAATATCCATGACCACCACTACTAGGAGCACTAGGGCCACTAGGTCCACCTCCAACTATAAGTCCCATGGATATATAAAGCTAGAGTTAATCATTGATATTTCTGCATATTATCACAGTATATTACTATTGTACCTTTGACACCATTATGATATGTATATATTATCAATATATATGACATTATAGGGATACATTAACTTTCATTTTTAGGTCCTTAGAGGTCATTGTACATATATAGATTATGATTTTGATATATGATGGATCTATTTTTTTACCACATTGAGCTTGATAGGAATTAATCCATAATGCATGAAACAGTTGAAGGCTCAAAGTGCACACACCATAATTTATTAATCAATCATATCCATGTTACTTCATTTAATATATAATTTTGCTTCAACTACCCATCCCATAATAACTTTTCCAACTCTTATATTCATGAGTTGGTTGAATAACAATATTCAAATATTATGATAATTTCCTAAAATATATGTTGTTACATAACAACATTCCTTTAACACACTGTAAATACTAATTATTTTACTATGGGATCTCTAAATTCCTAACATTCCCTCCCTTAGAGGTCACATGGGAAGAGGAATCACAAACACTAAATATTATATATAACCATCCCACAAGATTGACATGTGGATGTCAGGTTCACCATAAAATGCATCCAATACAAAATTTCTAAAAATTACTTGACCCATCATGGATGATGACATTATGGATGATGGATTAGATGGTGGAGTTTTATTTGATGCTCACAATTTTAAAAAAGACTTGACTCATAAGACTCTAGACTTAGACACGCATACACAACTAACTATCTACAAATGATGACAAAAAGACAATGATAATAAGAAAGATGAATCATTTGAAAATAATACTAGAATTTGACCTATAATGTCTAAATATTTCAAAAGTAATTACATATTACTTTTCTTATGTTCTAGCCTAATAGATCTTAAATTTCTAATTAACATGAATTGACTTTAACCAAAATAATAAAAAATATAAATATAAAATATAAACTTAAAAAATAATGTAATTCCTAAAACATGACCCAAAAAATAAATTAAATTAAATAACTCACCAAAAATAATTATTAATGGAATGTAATCTATATTTGAATAAATCCAAAACTAAATACTACTAATACCTAAAACATTATTCTAAATGCCATGTAATAATAAGTCCAAACAAAATGAAATATTAAATAATTAAACCAATATTATATAAAAACTAAACAAAAACAAAAAAAATAAAATAAACTTAAGAAAATAAAAAACAAACTAAACTTAAAACAAAACTTATCCTCCATAGTCATTGTTTGGAAGGTAGTCTATTCATTGGAGGAACATCATGTAATGGAAGAAGATGAAAAGGGCACCTTTCCAAGGATATGTTTTAATCTAAGGATCTTGTTGGTGAATAAAGTAGCTAAAATCAATTCTAAGGAATCCATGGTCTATGTAGGGGAGGACGTCATGCCCTAAAAATAACACTTAAATACCTCTTTTACACTATGAATATCTCTTTGGATATATATTTTTGTCAAATAATTTTTGGGTTTGATTCCCATTATATTCATCTTTCCATTTCAATTTGAATCATATAATTTTTGAGAAATGAAAAAGATGTGATCATTTTTGTGATGTTATTCTAAACTATTTTTTCCCCTTTTTTTCAACTGAGTTTGGAGAAAATGGCTCCAAACACATATCTCAAAACCAATACACATAATAAAATCAGAGACTAATATGTGTGTGTTTATTTTTTTTATTTTTTTTGAATTTTGAATGCAATAATGAAAAAAATGGGTGAAAATAACTATAGAAAGAGATGAACACATTGGAAGGGAGAGAGAGAGAGAGAGAATGCAAATGAATGGTGAATGTAAATAACTTGAAAGTGTTCTACACTATAAGTAGTCAAATATGCAAGTAAAGTGGATGAATAAATAAATATCAATTGCATATGGTCATCATAGCAATGCTACCAAATTTATTTTGATGTAAAATCACAAATGAATGTAATGTACTTAGAAGTTCTTCATGATCCCTACTCTAATACCACTAATAAGAATTAATCCATAATGCGTGAAAGATCTTAAGACTCAAAGTTCACACAACACAATTTCTCATTCAATCATATTCACATTAGTTTATTCAATATAATTGAGGCATACATATAGTCTTGTCTCTCTTATAAACAAAGAAGTTGCTTCAACTACCAATCCCACAATAATCTCACCAACTCATATATTTATGAGTTGGTTGAATAAAAATATGCAAATATTATGACAAAATCCTAAAATATATGTTGTTACATAAGAATATTATTTTAACACACCATAAATACTAATTATTTTACCATGGGAACTCTAAATTCCCAACAGATATCTTTTAGCATTATGTTTTAGTAGTATGGATGTTTATTTTGATTTTAAACATGTATGCTTTATTAATTTATTGATTTTCTATGTATATGAGATGTTGCTTTATTATTATCTTCTTATGTTGTATGAATTATATGTATGATTATTCAGAGATGCATGTCTATGTTAGCACATAATAAATCATATTTACTCTATTTATTACTCATTAATTTAGGTATGTGTTTGGGTATTTGGTTGGTTTTGATCTCAAAGAAGTATTAACATTACATTGATCGATGGTCTCTATTGGCCTAATTGTTTTTATAAATTGTGATATTATTCATCATAGTTATGAATAACTATAATAACAGTGTATACCTTAAGCATGGAAAACTTAGTTTAGATGTAAATATAAACAACCTAGGAATAAGATATGAACAATCAAATCCCAAGTGTAAATATAAAAAAAATCAAGTGTATGAATAAATAAAAACATTCACAACCTAAGTACAAGATATGGATAATCAAGACTCAAGTGTAAATAAAATGTAATAGACATATGGAAACTAAAAAACACAAAAAGGTAAATATGTAAAAAAATTAACTCAATAAATAAACATAACAAAATATGAACAAACCAAGATAAACAAAATAAATAAACATGAATGGAAAAAAATAAATAAACTATACAAAAATAGACAAACAAACAAACATAAATAAATGGACAAATAAAATAACTAAATAAACAAAAATATACAAAAGAAACAAATAAGGAAAATATATTTTAAGAATAAAATAAATAAACTATACAAATAAAATAAACAAACAATACTATATAAATAAAAAAAACAAACAATACTAAAGCAAACAAAATATTAATAAATAAAACTATTCTAAAACATACAAACGTAAATAAAAAAACTAAACTAAATAAACAATAATATTTAAAAATGTTAGTCACAAAGTTAGTAATAAAAAAATACAAGAAAAAAAATTATTCATACATGTATAATAGAGGTGTTATGCTTGGAAACAGGGTTACCTCTAGGCTAGGTATAAACAACATAGAGAAAATAAGATAAGAACAAATGGCACAAGGTTGTCCCAAGGTTATAGGGAACAATGACACAAACAAGATGACAAACATTGCCCTTAGGTTGTAGGGAGCAACAACATCAAAACAAGATGACAAATGATACCCTAGGCTATAGGGGACACTGACATGAACAAGCAAAAATGGGGGGAATAAAATAAATATAAAGGCATAGCTGAGCTAACTCCTAATGCACTATGCAAGTGGATGTTGCCCACATAGTCCCATGGACACTAAGCCTAATGTGAAATTCAAGTTGGATGTAGTTATCCTAGGATATGGGATAGAATAAAAATGATGATAATAAAATAAGATTGACTTGTAGAGTAATATAGGAATGGTCTCAAAAAATAGTGAGTTCATAGGAAAAGAGGGGGATGATGCTCACAATCATGAAAACATCAACATAAAAAAATAATGGAATCATGAGATCATGGTTTAGGCTAAAACCACACTAAAATATAAGATATGAGTACTTCACTAATGAAATAAATTATTAATTCATAGTGTTTACTACATCTATGGCTTGGAATTTAGAATGAGCTCACATAATGGTGAGAGCATTCAAACAAACATTGCTCATAAAATGATGAGATTATTCATTTATGTTACTCATGAAATGGTGAGAATGATAAAATAAAAATTACTTGTAAATGGTGAGAGCATTGGCTAAGGTTTCTCACAAAATGATGAGAGTGTTCAAATAGAAATTACTTGCAAAATGGTAAGATCATAAGAAAATAATAAAGATAGGGAAACTAAAGGACAAGTGATTACTTGTTAAATAAATATAAGAACCAATATCCTTAAGGTAAAAGAGTGATTTGGAAGAAAATGGTCATGGTCGAGCTAACCTGAGATACCCTATGTATCCAAGTGTTGCCTACATAGTCCATCTAGACCTTAGGCTAATTGTCATTCTCTTAGAAATGGGAGGGAAATGGCAAAGGTGGTCTATGAATGAAGCAAGATAAGTAAGATAGTTCATCCCATAAAATTTTGATGGCTTTATATCTTGCATGAATATTCTAAGCCAATTTTCATGATTTTGTGATTTTAAGGATTTTCCTACATTTTTCCAAATGTTTAGGGTTTTGAAGTGTTTCAAATGTTTTTCATTTTTATAGGAATCTCAACCCAAAGGAGAATTATGAGACAGATAATGGGGTAACTCAAAAAATGATGAGAGTCTTGATTTAAAATGCTCATAAAATGATGATAGCATGGAAAAGGGATGATTGAGTTATCGTCAATATAAATTGAGTGTTGCCTACATAGTCTTTCAAGACCTCAAGTCACTATAGTTATGCCATACAATGGAGTGTCTAACCAAGTACTAGTAAGTTGAGGTATAGGCAAATGACAAGGTATGGCACAGTGATGACTAGGTGATGTGAAAATGCATGGTAAAGGGGTTGTTCCTAAATTTACCAATGACAATTATAATTAAGAAACAAAGGCAAGGTTAAATGATACTAATTTACCCATAGGTTTTTATAATTAGTATAACAATCAATGATATAGAACATAATAAAAAATGAATAATGCAATTTATATGGTGATTGTCATATTGCTTTCATATATTGCCATTCAAGAGTTTGAATTTGAATCAATTGCTAGAACTACATCTAGCATCAACTATTAAACATGCCTAAAATACAAATGAATTGGAACCAAGGCCAAAATTGATAGGGGTAGGTAAAAATAACTTGATGTCAATAGGCTAAGGTATGGTGTTAAAGGTATAGGGTATGGTAAAAATAATAGGTATATTAAGGTGTAACTTAAATGATCCTTGTAGACAAAAATTCAAGTCCTTCAAGTGTAAAAATATTTGAGGTTTATTATGTTCATCATTTCATCAAGTTCATCTCCTTCTAGTGTGGTGAGTCTATATACTCTAGAACCATAGTTAGAAATAACTACATAAGGCCCTAACCAATTATTATAAAAATTTCCCTTATTCTTTGTTTTGGCATTAACATTTATTTGATTTTATTTTAATACAAGGTCACTAAGATCAAATTCTCAATTCTTAACATGCGTATTGTATTGACATCATAATTTATTCTAATATACCTTAAGGTTATTCAAGGTAGCCATGCACTTTCCATATAATAAATCTAGTTATTAAAAACAAATTACTCTATAGTCCTCATCATCAATAATGTGCTACAATGAAATCCAAAGAGAAGGAAACTCAACCTAAAAAAGAAGAATTGCCTCAATTCCATAAACAAGGTAATATGGGGTAGCTCTTGTTGGATTACAAATGTGGTATGGTAGGCCCAGAGGGTGTTAAACAATTGCAAGTGCTAATTAAGACTAACATCATTGACAATCTTTTTCAAAATAATAACAATGGTTTTGTTAGAATATTTAGCTTGGTCATTGCCTTGTGAGTAATAGGCAGTGGAAAAGCATTGTTTGATATGGTATTGGGCACATAGTGCTTTCACATCTTTGTTCTTAAATGATCTATCATTATTAGATATAATTTTTTAGGGTATACCATAGCGACAAATGAGATGGTTAAATATGAATTTGGATATTTACTTACCAGTTATGTAGGTGAGGGGAATGGCTTCTACCCACTTAGTGAAATACTCATTAGTTTTAAGGACATGTTTATGTCCACTTGAGGATTTAGGATTAATATTTCCTATGAGTTTAATTCCTCACATTAATAATGGCCATGGTGTATTTAGTGGTTTTAGAATTTTGGTAGGAGCATGAATCAGATTAGCATGCTTCTAACATTTCACACACTTCTTAAAATAGGTAGCTACATATATTTCCATAGTCAGCCAATAATAACTAGTACACAATAATTTCATGAAAAGCATTGCTCCAATAATGTGAGATCCACACACTTCTTCATGAACTTCCATCAATAATAATCTAGACTCTCATGAAGATAAATAATGAAGCAGAGTTACATCATAGCTTCTACAATATAGGGTAGTTTCAACTAAGATATAACGAGAGGATTTATGGATGAAGGATTTTTGTTTCTTACTTGAAAGGTCAGGAATAATAATTTGGTCTTGGAGGTAGGCATATATGTTATAATACTAAGTATTCATGGGACCAACAATATTTCAAACCATCTTGATGGCTACTTGTTCATGCACCAGTGCTAGGATATGTTCCACAAGAAATTAATAATCCCTAACTCTGTCTGTAATCTGAATCATAGAGCCAGTTATGGCCATGGCATTAGCTATTTTTTTTGGATCTAGGTATTTGTTCCAATTAAATGTTATAAAGTTATCATTTAAGAGTTTTGACCATGTCTATATATGGTACCAACTTCTCATCTTTCATCTAGTATTGGTCTTTGACTTGAATGATGATAAGTTGTCAATCAATGTGAACCAATAAATGTTTGAGTTACACTATACTACTTGCAAATCCCTATGATGAGTGTTTTTTATTCAACCATGTTGTTAGTATAGGGAAAACCAATGTGAAAGGACTTAAGAATAAGATCCCTTTATAGTGTGGCTTGATTTACATGCTATAAAGGAACTATCAAAGTACATTTCCCATTATTCTACCTCAAGAGGTGATTTTACTTCTATTTTATCATAATGTATTATATGGAAATCAAAATGTAAGAGTTTTACTATCAAGAAGATAAACATCTACAAGATGATATTTGAGTACCTATCTCTTAAAGGCATTTTGATTAGCATATTTGATCTCAAACTCATACAAAATCATGATCCACTTTACCATGTGGCCTTGCAAAGTTATTTTGGAAAGTAGATACTTGATCAGATTTAATTTGGCAATAACAATGGTCTTATTGTTCAACATGAAGTGATGTAACTTTTGGGCTATAAAAACCATGACTAAACAAGATTTTTCAATTAGTGTATAATTTTACTCATACATGACTAATATTTGGCTTGGGTAGTAAACAACATGTTCTTTAAAATTTTCATCATCTTTTTGCCTAAAGTGCCCCTAGGTCATTTTCAGTCACTGATAGGTGGTAATAACAATGGCTTGTTTGGCATAGGTGGTAATAAAAAAGGTATATTGGCCAGATATTCTTTAATATGATCAAATGTTTACTAGTAATATTCATTCCATGAGAAATTAATGCCATTCTTCAAAAAATGTGTAAAATTATGGTATTTATCAATCAATTTTGATATGAAGCATCGATTGACTATATTTTTCCATGTAAACTATGGGGCTACTTCAAGGTAGATGGCAGTGGTATTTTGGTAATGGCTCAAACTTTGGCTAGATCAACTTTAATTCCCATGTGATAGATAATAAAACCTAAAAAAATTCTATAAGTTACATAAATTACACACTTCTTAGGGTTGAGCCTAATTTTATACTCTTGAAGTCTCTAAAATATTCTCTATAGTATGATTGGATGGTCAACATGGGTCTTTGATTTACCTAAGATGTCATTCACATAATCCTTAATAATATTATGCATCATATCATCGAAAGTCACTATCATGGACCATTGGTAAGTGGATCCTACATTCTAGAGTCTAAATGACATCACCTAATAACAAAACATTCTCTGCAGAGTGGTGAATGATGTCTTGTGTTATTCTTCCAGTGCAATTCTAATTTTCTTATATCTTAAAAATCCATCTATAAGGGAAATCATTTCATATCCAAACATAAATTCAAAAATCATGTCAATATTTGGTAGAGGAAAGTCATACTTTGTATAGGCTTTGTTAACATCTCAAAAATTAGTGCATAGTATGATACCTTCTAACTTCTTTCTAAATAGTATAATGTTAGAAATCCATTTTTAATAATTAATTGATTGAATGCATCTCATGTCTAAGATTTTATCCAATTATTTCTTGACTAACATAGTAGTATAAGGATACATTTTTCATAACATCTACTTAATTGGTTTAGAATTAAGATGTACATTAAGATGTTATACAATAAATGTGGGGTTTAAACCTGGCATATTTGAATGGGCCCATGTAAATATATCAATGAACTCCCTCAGAAGGGTTGTAAAGGATTCACATTCCTCCTTAGTGAGGTATGCATCTAGTTTGATCTATTTTATGTCTTCTAGTGTACCCGTATTAATATTAGAAGTGTTATCCATAAGGAGTGTAGAACCATCTTTTAATAGTGTTGGTAAAGAGGCAAACTAGTTAGCAATGGCAAATTCCTATGGTTAGATTGGTTATAATTCTTCCAAGAAAGATGAATCATAATCTCCTAATGCTGGTAAAGTCCATGTGATAAATATCTCTAATCACTCTTGTACAATCTATGTAAAATCTTGTTACTCTTTGGTAATAATTTTAGACCCATATTTAAGCCTTGGACTATAGGTCTCTTGTGCTTCATGTGAATAAGGGTGAACATCTCCATCTAATGGTACCTAAAATGGGTTTTTTCAAAGATATTACTTTTTTCTTTAATTTTACCCTTGTCTAAAAGTGCCTCAAAGAGGTTTTCACTTTTAGACCTCAATGTTTGATTTTATTTTTGCTTTTGGCCAAGGAAGTTCACCCACTCTCGAAAATAGATAACAAGATCCAATCTAATAGAAAAAAACCTACTTGTGATCTCAATTGAAATATGATCCATCAAACCTATAAAGTTGTAGATGGCCTCATCATTCTTGAATTGTGGGTGTTAAAAGGTAAGAGGAAAATGGAGATAAAAAGGATTAGTGGTACAAACAATATTAGGGTCAAATAAATTTGAGTTGGCAAGGTCATCATAGATGTTATAATCAAATCCTACATCACTACTAACATCATTTTTGCTATTCAATGGTTTAAGAACTCAAATAAGGTATGTGGGGTCACCCCCAGGTAGTTTAAATCTAATACCACATGTTATTTTATACTTGGTCATTGAAATTAGATTGATTTTTCCTTATTGATGTATCCTTGGGCCCCTACCTTTAATCTTGATTACTTATAATCCAGTCAGGGATAGGATATTTTGTGCTTTAGTAATAATTAGCTAAATCATTAGTATAAAGTCATGAATCATCTTCAACTAAGGGGTCATATTCTAGGATATAAGATAGTTTGAAAATAATGGGTTTGGAAAGATGAGATTTTCCCTTAGTCTACCACTCCATGCGAGTAGTTTTAGCCTTGGGTCTCCCATAGGCTTTTGGGTTTTGTATCAACTTAGTAATGTGGAAGGAATTATGGGTAATGTATTCTCCTATACCTTTGTCATATATATAAAAGTGATTGGTAATGTCTAGTGGAGGCATAGATGAGGTAGAATTTAGTCTCTTAGGGTTAATTTAATTGGTTTCTGGTCCTTATTCAATGGCTTTGACTTTATCAAACTTTCTTCCATTAGATTTAGGAATAATATTCAAACCAAAATGATAATTATAATTATTATACTCTACCTTGACATATTTACAATACTGGTAAGTTTGGAGATCAACTAGTGTAGTCACTTCCATCCCTAAGTGGGGGAATTTGATACATTGATGTAGCATAAAAGGTATGGCCTAAATTTCATGGATTCAGGGTCAACCCAATTACAAATTATAAGATAATTCCAAGTCTAAAACATGAAATAAGATGTCATAGGTCAAATTCTCAATGACCATTGGAAAGTTGATGGTACCTTTTGATTCTTATTTATCATTGTCATATACCTTGACAATAGTATATGGATGTAGATCAGTTGCTATATATTTGAGATGCTTTACCAACTTTAGAGACACAATGTTTTGTACTAAACCATTATCTACAAGGACATTCTTAACCTTATGGTTTGTTATACCAACCTTGATATACAATTAATTATTATGCAATGTTTCTAAGGATGACATGTCACTTTGGTAAAAGGTAAGTCATTGGATAGGGGCCAAATAACCTAACATGGCTTGAAATTTATTTAGCATGATATCATCAAATATAAGGGATTGACTAAGGTATTCATTTGGTATGTTTTGTGGACACTATATGTATGCAACAAATCCATGATGGATATTTACATAGGTGTTTTTTATAGCTACTCTATAATATCATAGGTCTTCCCTTTGATTTTGGCAAGTAGATTGGTTTTGATAGGCATGGAGGTATAATGGGCTCATTCATAGAATTTGGCTATGATCCCTTGATGGTAATCTTGGATCATCGATTTATGATTGCCTAATCTCAATATAGTACGAGACCTTGGTAATTGGCTAGAGATGTAATTGGGCCTAGAATGATAATTCTTGGGTGGTGTTGAGCTTGGCTGCTAACATGGCCCAAAGAAGTATTTTGACATAAGGAGGTTGGTAGGCATTATTTGGTTGATAGGCATTATTTGGTAAAGGTCTTGGTCTATTGGTATTTGGTTAGGGTTTAATGGTAATGGTGGTACTATGACTACTTGAGATATGTCTTATAACATTATTTTAGGTATACATGATAACATGATGGCCTCTTTTATTTCTTTGGTTAGTTTCCCCTTGGTTCTTACCATTATTTTTTTGTTTTTGTTGTTAATGTTGTTGTTGTGGTGGTCATGTTATTTTGTATTATTGTTTTTAACAGTGGCATTGTTGTTGGATGTTGTTATGTTAAACAAATGCATTTTGATAGATGCCCAAGTTATAATTGTCATAGGAACATGGGTATCTCATTATATCTCTCCATTCCCTAGCATATTCTGAATCAGATGCCTTAGTTGTATACATTGGTGTATGGAATGTCCCTTGACATGATGGTACTCACAAAATTTATGTTGTTTATACCAATCAAGAAAATGAATTCCTTTATGAAATGGCTTCAACACAGGCTAGCTAATCATATTTTCTTGAACCAATTTTTAGAATATGAACTCAATGGGATCTCTAATTCACTAAATTCCCTAGAAATAGGTGGTATTCTCCTTTAAAGAGGCACTTGTAATTGTTCTTGATTTTGTGTCTAGTTTTATGGAGGTCTTGGCTAAATTAATGGAGGTGGTGTTTATTGAATGGTTAGAGGTAAATGGATAGTTGGTGTTTGCACTATTTTTAAATGATGTAATTCAATGACCCTATTACCAAAAACATTCTTGTTTCAGTTGTAGGCCTTTTATCTTTCATTATTGTTGGCCTGAGTTAGTGTTGAAGTCATTATTTAGATAGGGTTCTTGTTTTGATTATGGATTTAGCTCTAGTTGGAATAAGATAGCTTGATGATCCCTTTATTGACAAGGTCATTTTAAATATACATCTCCTCCTCAATAACCTCTTCAAACATGTGAGAAAGTTTTAGCTTGAGATGATAAGATATCTCACTGTGTAGGCTCTTGATAAATATCACAACTAATTACTTGTCTAGTAAATTATGAGTGAACTAGCTTACAAGTTTTCTCCATCATTGCAAGTAAGTAATGAAGCTTTCACCATTTATTTATTTTGTTTATCCCAAATCCACCATTGTAATTTCATGTTAGATATTGTATGAGAAATGCTAAGAAAACTTCTTAGAAAGGTCATCAAAGTCTAGTATATAATTCTTTGGCAATTTTACAAGTTATTTCAAGGCTTATCTAGATAGACTTATTGGAAAGAAGAGAAGAAAATATATGTCATTGTATGCCACTAGTTGGAAAACAACAAATAATTCCTTTATGTGCTCTTTGGGGTTGCCTTTGCCCTTATTTTTGTCAAATTTGGGTGGCTTATAATTTCATGGAAATGGTATCTAAACATAATCTATATTAAATGGATATGAACATATTTTTTATAGTTTGAATTTATTTATTTACTTCATAGTTTTAATGGCTTGAATTGCATCCTTAATTTACTATATCTCTTGATCTAGGAAGTTGTATGGTGTGCCCTATTGTTTTTGGTGTTATGTAGTCAAAGGTATATTACCTTGATTAGGGTAAGAAGGAATGTCATACTATAAAATGTTTATTGGATTGGTCTAATGACCAAGTATACATATCTATGCATTGGGATTATATTGTTTATATAGAATAAATTACTATTGGTAAACATTCTAGGTAGGGTTTTCTACATGCCTTTGGTTGGAAAATTGTGGTTATGGTAGCAGTATTTGGCTAGGTAGAATGTGTATGTATTGTTGTGTTTGGGTAGGGAAGTATTATCTACTCATCTAACCCTACTATTGAATTTGTTGTAAGTTATATCCATGTTATATGTGTGATACCCATTGGGTGAAAGGTAACTATTTCCTAACACCTAGTACCTGATGTACATTGGAACCTTGTTATTGGTTACATACTTGTTGATTGGGCACTTTTTGAGGGTTTGAAATTTTATTTTTTGACCAATTGGAACCTTTTGTTGACCCATAAAAATATGTTATATATTAGGCAACATTTGTGATATTTGATGTATATTGGTTTATGCTTATTGTGGTAGAACATTTGTTTCCACTTTTTGAGGTGATGTAGTGTTATGTACTTGTTAAGGTAGTATGTTGGTATTTTTTTTAACTAGTTACCTCTGTTGCAAACTTGAGTAAGTAACTAGTTGACGAGTGGAGGTTGTTGTTTGTATTTGGAAACTAGGTGTACCTATCCCTTATTATTGAAAATCGTTCATGGTATTAGCTAAATGAATATACTATGTGTTTCTTAGTGACATTTTAGTTCAAATTATAATGAACTTACATGTTGTCCACTAATTTTTTATTGAAGTCTTTCATTTGCATGGTAGGTTCTACTATCATAATTGGGACATTATACATGTCTCCTACAAGTGTGCTTTGGCTAAAGGTGTCTATGTTTTGATTTGCATATCTAAAATAATTAGTTTATGGACTTGTTGAAAGAGCTAGCTCTATAAGTGGTGTGTTTGAAAAATCCATGGCATTAAAATTTTGAGCTAAGTTAAGGTAATTTTGGTATGCTTGTTTTATTTTTTTTAATCAACTAATATCCTTTAGTTTTTTTTAAATGTCCACTTGTAAATATTAAAAACATCATCCTTGAAAGGGAAGGACCCTTTAATTTTTGAGAAGTGCCTTATTTTCCTTGAGAAGTGCCCTTATCAAAATAGAAATACCGTTCAACATTTTTGAAAAGTATCTTTCTAAAAGGAAAGTATCTCTTGATATTCTTGAAAAACCCATTTGAGACTTTTAGAATGCCCTTTGGAACTTGAAAAGGTCACTTTTTTCAAAGAAAAGCTCTCTTCGACATTTTGGAAATGGTCCTTCAAGTTTTTTTTATTCGGTACTTATTCCTAAAAGACTTCCTTCTGAAGGAATTCCTTCAATTTTTTTTTCCTTAGATAATCTTCCATAACCTATTTTCCCATAGGCAATTTATTTGGGACTTCACTAAGTGCTTTTAAAAAAAATTTAAGTGCCCTCAAGTTTTTTGTATTGGACCATTTTCCCAAGAAAATCCCTTTAGGAAAATTATCTTTAACACTTCACTTTGAAAAAGATATCCTTTATAACTTTTGCTTGGTACACTTTCTAAGATAAAAATCCTTCAAGCCATTTATTTCAAACAAAATGTCCAAAATAATTCTTGATACTTATCCCAAAAGATTGAAAACAAATATTTCAAAAGAAATACGTCTTAGCAGAAATTATTGCAGAATAATTTCCCCAAAAGAATTTAGTCTTTCTATTTTTGTTTGGACATTTTGTTCAAAAGAATTATCCCTTCAAAAACTTTGTCTCGGACAACTTGTCTGAAAGAATTCAAAACATAGCCAAAAAAAGGTCCCAAAAGAAACTATCATAGCAATGAAAAGGTTGAAAGAATTCCAAAGTAAAGACTTAGCCCAAAAGGCTTTGTCCTTAGCTTTTCCAAAGTCTATAATCCCTTCCAGACTTGTTTCTGAAATTGTTGTTTGACTTTCAAGCTTTAAAATTCTTCTGAGCTTATTCATCTAGGCACTAGCTTTATATGTGGGAAAAAATGGCCAACACCACCCTGATTTAATGAATAATCACCCTTTTATGGATAAAATTCCTCTTATTTTACATAACCATTATGACGGTTATGGAAATTGAAGGGCGGTTTTACAACTGGATGGGGAAGTTTTATCACCTTAGGTAGTGGTTTTGATACTCATGGTCATTTTTTAAAACAATGAGTAAATTAATATGACTATCATAATCAAGGGGTTAAAAAGGGTTAAATATAGGAATTTTGAATCATAAAGGGGGGTTAGAACTAGTGATTTCCCTGTGGAGCTTAAAATAAGAGGTCATTACATCATCATTAGATTTATATTAGAAATGTAGAACTTTGTATTTTTTAGGTCCATATATTTCCAAGATTTATTCTCCAATATATGCCCAAGAGATGTATATATTTCATTAATTAGGTTTTAAGAAAAATTAGGTGCATTAGAGTCATCTAAAAGAGCATTTACAACCATCAATCTCTTTTGAAGGAGTTTTGGTAGTTTTGAGGTGATTAACTTATTAAGGATCATTCATAAAACCTAGGTCATCAATGTATTTTTAAATTCCATGAAATTAGAGTAGATATACCCTTTAAAATTCTCCTAAATCCATTCTATCTGATGCACTTTCTCATATGATCTCCCAAATGAGGAATGGACCTTCTCAATCTTGTAGGCATGTAGGTGCATCCTTGAGATAAGTGTTTTCAGAAAAAAGTCCCTAAATACTTTTTTGTATAATTGGAAATTACTCTTTCAGATATGATCCATGGAATATAATTCCTATAGTAGTTAACCAAAGTATTTGACCACCTTAATGGTCTGTAACATCATTTATCCCATGCACAGGGTTTGTAGGTAGCTTGACAATTTTGACCCTTATGGCATTTTTTTAGTTGTTTATCTTCATAAAAAGGAGTATAATCAATATTTAAACCTTATATAATGTTTTTTGAAAATATTATAAACTTCCAATATCCATGTTTAACATAAAACTTTCACTTTCTCTTCATTTTTGTACTTGCATCCTTGACACAATCAAGCTTATTATGAATGATCATGTTATTTCTTTGTAATTTTGACCTTGTGTTTCTATTGATATAATATTTATGGGATTTTTAAGGTTGAAAAAAAAAATTAAAATAATTTAAAAATCAATTTAATATATTTTAAACACACCACAACCTCAAAAACTTACATATCATGTCAAAAGACTACAAAACATGAGATTTTTTTCCAATGTAGGTTTGATCCATGATTCACTTGGCTTAGTTTGGTACTATATGGGATATTAGACCTATTTATATTTATTTAAATCCACAATAATGCATCAAATGAGATCAAAAATGTTGTCAATAGGAAAAAATTGAGGTGTTAGGGTTTACTAGGGTTTTAGGAGCACTAAACTTGTTAGTGATTGTTCATAAAGGACATGCCCTTAAACTCATAACATCTAACACAAAGTTTTATGGTATAGGGGTGATAGCCAACCCCTAATATTACTATTTCTTATCCTTCTTCTCCTATATTAATAAATTCCATGAAACTAACTCTTCTTCACTTGTCTTATGACATGATGGAGATTTTTAGTGGTTTTTTTTGCTTTATTTAGACCTGTAGACTCTACTTGAACATGATTTTATCCTAATAAGGTTGGACGAGGTTGAGTTATGATCTTATCACCTAAGGCCATGATTTAATTATATGAAGATACAAGATGTCAAATGGATTCTTACTAACTTATCAAATGATAGTGTAATATAAAAAGAACCTCTTTTGCCTACCTTTCCTACCATTCATCACATTATGCTATGTTTGGAGGTTAAAGTAATGAATAAATAAGTTTTAAAATGTGATTATACATTATAAATGGGTGGATTTGACATATTGACTTGGTGTATGGGTATAATGAGGTATAACATGGTCTTCATCAAATACCAAAAGGCCTAAAAGCACCTCTTTTGTACTAGTTTTATTAAGATTGAACCATGTTGGACTTAACACAAGAATGACCTTAACAAGATAAAATAATGGAACATTAAACATTAAATTTTTAAAATACTTTAAATAATTCTAAAATATATTAATCAATTATAAAACCTTAATAAGAGATCATGTAAAGGGAATTGATTGAACAAATCAAATGTCATAGCTTGCCTTATTAAGAAGATCTCACTAAAACGTTGAAATATCTTAATATAGACACCATGAGAAGACAATATATGACACCCAAGAATGAATATCAATAATACCATTTATAAGGTTAGATGACTTAGGGACCTTTTCTTAACTAACCTTGATTAAGGGTGCCTAATTTTAAAACATTTTTAGTGACATCTAGGGATAGTTTCTTTTCTAAACATGTAGACTAGTGGACTTAAACAACCCATTGGGCATGGATTCATTGAACGCTACTTTCACTGAGACCAAAAATTAATTTGAAAATGATATTAGCCTTTGGAATAAATATAAACAACTGAAGATACCTCAAACCACACACTTAACAAAAAATACAACCACATGTGCCAATAAGTAATTAGGGAAAACAAATAACAACTCTACTATGTATAGGGATGATAAGATGACCTTAATAGCAATAATTAAGGTGCATCCCATTGCATAAGATATGTGTTTCCTCTTTATTCTACTTTTAGATCTGAATACATTATTTTACTTGAAATTGTGATGACATAGGTCCCACTACATAGAGTATCAAACTTAGTGTGTCTTTTAGGCTTGGCCCTATCTTCATCCCATTTGAGTATAAGGTCACCATCTTGGAATACTCTTGGAACAACTCTCTTGTGAAAGTAAATATTTACATGATCTTGATGAGACTCCATAATATACATTGCATTGTCTCTTATTTCCTTTAATTCCATTAACTTAGCTAATCTAATATCCATGGTAGTATTATCCATCATCTCAAGCTGATGTGTAAACTCTAGAGCTATTAGCTCAATGGAGATAGGTAGCTTTCTTATTTTCCATAAATAATAATGTATGTGGAATTATCAATGGATATTTTAGGAGTGATCCTATCAGCCCATAAAGTTATCTTCAATTTTTTATGCCATGTTCTTTTATTATCTAGTAGACCTGTTGATGACTCTAATTAGATTATTATTTGTGGACTATGATAGTCCATTAACTTGAGTATGGTAGTTATAAGAGGTAATTATATGTATTCCATCCATAATATCCCATTAACTTATCCTAATACCATGTAAATCCATTACATTAACTGAGATAATTATATAAATTAATCTAAATCTAGTTATGATGCCTTGATTGAAGTCTATCACATTAGTTTTAGTGGCTTCCTTTAGAGTAACTACTTATACCCACCTAGTAAAGTATTTAGTTACACTTAAAACCCACCTATGACCAATAATTGAAGGAGGATTGATAATACCTATGAAATCTAAACCCCACTATATGAAGGGTTAGTTTACCTAGATGGGATTGAGAGGGAGGGTTGAAAGATTCCATTTTCCTATGAATAAGGCACACTTTTTATGATTATTCACCAATTCCTATGAGTATTTGAACAAGATAATCCAATAATAATCATCTCTTATCACCTTTTTTAATATATTTATTGGTCCAAAGTGACCACTTGATGTCCCATCATAGATTTTTGCCAATACTCTCTCAATCTAATCAACCTCAGCATACCTTAGTGTAACTCCATTACATCTTTATTAAATATTATTAAATATATAAGATCATATGGGATGGATTTAAATCTTAAATGACTTTTTTTAGATTTTTTGAGGCCTAGTGAACACTCACCTATTTGGATAAATTTTATCATGTCTTATGTCCAACTCATTGAAAATGAAGGTATATATATTTGAGTGTCATCTTAGAGTGTTAAGAAAGCCTATTTTTTATCTTTAGAGTTTTATGATAAATTATCACATAGTCCCTTGCCTCTCATCAGCTTGGTAGCCTTGATATATACATCATATTCCATTACCTTGGTGATCCAACTAACTCTTTTCCCAATCAAATATCTCTCAAAAGGAAATATATGATGTTTGGATGAGATACCATCACATGAAATTTTTTATTAGAGAGAATGTTGCTAAATGTTTTAATACTTATTATGATAATAAACAATTGCTTATCCATAAAAGTGTACCTTACCTCATAATCTTATAACCCTTGGATAAAGAAAGCAAGTCATTTTTCAATACCTTACTCATTTGATTATGTCAAAATGGATGGGATGACTTCATCATTTGATAAAGGATACAAGGTGAAGTATTTCATGAAATAAATATTTTTAATTGTTGGATCATGAGATATGGATTCCTTAATGGCACCAAAAATATATATCCTTATATATTCCAACCAAAAAAATGATTCTTCTTCAACATGCAGGTTAGAGGCTTGATGAAATTATAAAAATAAGTTATGAACCTCTTAATGAATTTTAATTTTCCAAATCAAATTTTCATCCCTCTCTTGTGATTAGGCAATGATAAGCACAAGATAACATTTATTATTTTAAGGTCTATGCAGAGACCTTTCTTTGAGACAATGTGGCCCAAGAGTTTGCCTTCATGGAATGCAAATATACACTTTTTAGGATCAAGAGATATTATAAACTACCTACAACTCTCAAAAATATGTCTAAATGGACCCAAATTATTATCTGCATCCTTAGAGAAAATAATGATATCATCAAGGTAAATCAACACTATCTCATTTATCAAACTTTTAAATGTCATGTTCATGGCTCTTTGGAAAGTATATCTATCATTAGACAACCCAAAAGGCATCTTACTATATTCATATGTGCCTCATTTTATGGTAAAGGTTATCTTATGTTGGTCTTCCTCTTTTACTAATATTTGATTGTACCCTGAATAACCATCAAGAAGAGATATATGCTTAGAACCTACTACCATATACAAGATTTGTTAGATATAAGTAGAAGGATAATTATTCTTCATTTAAACTCTTTTTAAGTCCCTAAAAATCACACATAATATTATCCCTCTATTATTATTTCTTATAAGGATTATATTGACAACCCAAGATTAGTGCTTGATGAGGAAGATGGTGCTAGACTTTATCAACTTAGTCAATTCCTTCTTCATTAGGGGATCTATACTTAGGTTGATAGGTCTTTGCCTTTAACTTACTGGTTTGGCATATGTATCTATATATAGTGAGTTTATCTAGGGTAAGGTTAAAATATTTTATATCACTATAGTCCCAAGCAAATATATCAACAAACACTTTGAAAAACTCAATGAATGTGAGTCTTTCTTATTTATTACATACCTTTCCAAGTGCTATAAGTTTGTATTTGAAGATTATGACCCTATCATAATTTTATTTCCTGATATATATGATTATCTTATATTTATTCATTTGATCATCACCATTTAAAATTTTTTCAAGTGTCACTAGACATTTAGGGAACTTGTTTGATCTTAGTTGTACAATATAATCACCATATTATTACTACAAATTGGTTTAATTTCTTGAAGAGAACTCAATCTCTTATTGGATAAATAATTCTATTTGTTTTTAATTATCAAATTCTTTGTAGTTAACATCGTTATCAATAATTTAAGGGCCTTTCTACTACCTTGACATATGGTTGACATCTTGAACTCTTGATAGCATTGGGGATGTAAATCTAAGCTCCAATTGTAGCCAACTTATCAACATGAATATTTTATTCTATTGAAATGGATTATGTATTAAAATAATAAAAATCCTATATAAGACCCCACACCATAGGTTTTTAAGAAATAAAAAGGCATTTTTTGTTATATTTTGGCCCTTCACTTGATGACCAATTAACTCATTATCACCAAACACCTACAATTTCTTCACTCTTATTTTCCTAACCCATTAAATGCCATGTATAAGTGATTCATACTATGATTTATTGTAAATAAAACTAAACTAAAATTTTAAATTAGTATATTACCTTTATTTAAAGGGAGACATGAGAAATAAACTAACGTTTGCACCAATTTTGCTTCTATATCCATCAAGGAATAGTTGTCATAGACCATCCATGGGCTCACTAGGATTTACCAACTCTATAATGAAATAACCTTCATCATGTAATAAATATACTTCTAGGTATTATTATTCTATGAAATTATATGTATCATATTTATGAAGCTTAATTCCCCACTCATTATGAAAAATATTAGGTATGCCTTTAATAAAAGAAGTTGGTTCTTAGTAAACATGAAAGTCTCCTTCAAAGGAGAATTTAGGAACTAAGTTTGTATGTGAATCTTATAAATTGGTTGGTTTTAATTCTATCTTGACTTTGGGACCATACATAGTCCTAAACACCATGTAATACTAATATGACGATAGATATCGCCCAATATTTGTCATCAACTCCCTCGATAGACATAGGTCAAAGTGAGGTTATAGGTATATTACAAAAACATCTTGGGCATTTGAAAAATTAGGGTAATAATTCAAGGTTAATTTCATAATTTTGATTATGTATACAATATTGGTGCTTGTCCCATCCAATTTCAAAACTCATTTCGTGTTTGACTCATATTTTAGACCTAGCTTATCATCCACTTGCTTGGGAATTACAAAGGTACTATAACCACTATCAATCATAAAAATTTTAACCAAGGACTCACATATAATGATATAAATATATAAAGGATTAGTCTTATAACTTTTGACTTGTCTCCCTTATTTAGGCTGAGTTTCATTCATCGAGTCTACTTTTTCTTTCATTACTACTCTAGCTATAAGGTTGAAGTTATATAGATCTTAGTGAAGTAGATATTTTTGTATATCTATGTCCAATATCTACCATATTTATATATTTATATTTTATCTCTTCATTTGAAAAAAAATGTTGATATAATAACTACCAACCTTTGGCTATCCCATAAAAGCATCAACACTATCTTAAGATTGTGAAGATTGAGGTAGTATAACACCTTTCCCATTCTAATTTTTATACATTTATTCAAATTTAGAGGATAAGTTAGGTATATTTTTCCCTTTAGTAACTTTATAAGATATTATAGGTCCTTGACCCATCTATTGGGCACCTTTTAATGATATCTTCTTAGACTTTATGTTGGCTACTACAGGGGCATCAACATTACTTGTACCTCCAAACTGATTCATTTCATAATAATCTCTATATTTATAATTTATAAGGGTGGAATCATATTTTAATTAACATTAATTATATTCTTATTGTAGTGTCACTTTAAATTATGAATATTGAGAAGCGTGAACACCTTACACTATTAAATCTTGATTTGACACACCAATGGGGTACATAATCTGATTTTGGGACTGATCATAAGGAGGACACTATGAATATTATTATATTAGATTATTTTGAATAGGATAAATTTCATTTAAATAGATAAAAATATTTGGCTTATAGACATTGAAAGGTTTGACATGGGTGATTGACACTTGACCTTGGAATTTGCTTTATAAGGGAGGTCTATTCACCTAATTGAATTGATTATGGGGATGGTAAGGCCTATAGTTTTAATCCTGATACCTCTTTATATTTAAGATATCATTTCAAAAACTATGTATAATACTATTGATTTCATGTAAGTCATTAGAAGGGGTAGGGGTAGCTTTTTATTATTTGTTTGGTAAAGAAATAAGGACTAATGTAGTCAATGTAAGAGGTGTAGAAGGAGTAGGGGGTTGTCATTATATGAATTAATTAATAATAAGTCTTGGATAAAACTTACCATTTTAGATGAGAAAATTATATTCTTATATTTACACCTCATATGTAGTAGGCAATGTATTTCCCCCCATTGATTAGATCATCACTGCTACATCATTGTTCAAATCCATCAATTAGTATAAGAATGCATAGTTTGTAGTGGGTTTAACTATGGATGGGATCCTATCCCAAGTATTTTGAAATCAATAGTTGAAATCCACCATGAAATATTGGGATACCTATTTATAGTAGTCAATTTATCCACCATGGATAATTGATCACTCTTATCTTAAAAATGCTTGCATAATTATTCTCCAGATTCATTCCAAGTAGTATTAAAATTAGGCCTCAAGCCTCTATACCATTTAATATAATTCCATTTAAATCAAGTGGATAGAGATATAACTTCCAAATTCTCTTATATCATATTATGTACATAACATATATTAACAATGTAACTTATATTCTCAATACTAGTGGTGGAAATTTTTATAATGAAATGTGGGATGATTTTTAGGGTAATAATAGGGATTTCATCATATTGAGATAGGTTTATAGGGATTCCACCATTGAAAGGAAAAAAAACCTTATTTATAGGCACTTCCATCTTGAAAATTTGAGGTAAATAATTTTTTTATATAGATGCATTTGTAGCAAAAGATTTTTTTGGATAAGGGTGTGTATTAACAAATATCTTTTTCTTAGCTAATGGTAAGGTAATTATACATAATCAAAAGGATTAACCTTATAATAGGACCTTGTATTTACCTTTTTCTTGAATACTAACCACTAATATTATAACTAGGCTACTTGAAATCTTTTTGGAGTCAATAGATTTTGAAGGTAAGTTTTATAAAGCTACAAGTATGTTAATACCAACACCAATCTTGAACAATCTTATTAAACTTTTATCCCACTAGGTATGCCAACAATTGTCATCACTTTGAGTTGTACCCTTTGAGGAGGTGTTTTAGGTCTCCTCACTCAATTGACAAAATAGAAACACTCCTAGGACGTGGGTAACCTAAAAGGTGGATTGAATCTCTAGAGAGGTTTGGATCCCTTGATGCTACAACTAAAATTAACACTACACCTACTCAAACTATAAGGAAAAGAGAAAAATAAAGATAAAAGTAATTGAATAAAAGGGGTGATGCACACAATCTTATGTCTCCTATACTTGTTTATGATTTTTCCTATAAACTGAAAATGTCTAGAATTTGATTTCACAACTCCAGATAGTATTTCCAACTTGATTATTTCAATATAGAGGTTATATTTAATACATCAGTCAAGAGGGATGATTATGAGGTATATAATAAGACACCAATGAATTTTTTACACAATTAAAATTTTCAAAAATACTTGACACACACCATATGACCTATAAGAATATTACTTACTAAAAAATAGGCAATAATGAAGAGTAAAAATACAAGGAAGTTAAACACTATCACTATCATTCATCAATAATTTACCATAAAAACACTAGATGCAAGATGGAGAAGGTATTTAGCAAATCGTATTCAATTAAAAGGCAATATAAAATATCATTTTTTCTAGGGATTCACCTTGAACAGTTGGAGGATAGTGATAATATCACATAAAAAAGTACTTATAGGAGAAATGAGAGGAGAGATAGAAGATATATGTGTAAGAAGCCTATGATGGTTATCATTCAATCTTAAGATCCATTAAAATATCAATGAATAATTATAAATAGTCATATTATTCTTCATATACATTTTTTATCTTTGTTTGACGATGATCTTCTTGAAATTTGGCTTAGGAGTGACTCTTGGCCTTTTATGACTCACATTTTCTTCTTGAATCCAACCTCCTTTCTTGGTTAAGGAGTTTCAAGGTCACATTTGTCTCTAGTTACATTTGGTATTATTACCTCTTTTTCATACTTATAAACCTTAAAATATGATGTTTTAGGAGTGTATTAGGTATTTTTAGTATTCTTTAGTGCCATGTATAATTGCTACAAGGTCTCTATGCGAGACACATGATGAAAGCAAGCTTCTATTGAGACCACTTTCCAAGATTTTTAGAGGTTAAATATAGGTTTATCAATTCATATCATTCATCAATTCATACATAAACATATTTTATAATTAAATTACTTTGAAATAATCTTAAAAATGATGATAAGGACTATGTTTCATCTTGGAGAGCTCTCATTTCTATGCAACTCACAAAGTTCCTATGCATTAAATGCTTCAAATATTCATACAATCATTGGAATTATTGTCTATAAATTAGGGAGTCATCCAAGAGTGACATAAGATGTATAAAATAGTGCTCTAAATATTCTTATGCATTTGGTGACCTTAATAAGGTGTGCAAAAATCATTTCCTTTCTACAAGCAAGGGGAATTCTTCATTTGGATTAGTTTCTTGTGTAAAAAACTATCATATCACTATGAGGGATTACTAAATGGATGGTTTAAGGTCACTATACCTCTTTCCAAACTCAAAATGTCTCCTCAAATGGATAAGTATACCCAATATGTTTAAACACCATGAAAACAATCTTGAAAGTATAGTTTTAGGGCTATTTATTTGTACTTTTCCACCACACATGCCAAGATTTATGATCCAATAGATGTCCAATAGGTATTTATATGTCATTAAAGAGTTTTAAAGACAAATTAGGTGTATTGGAGTCATATATAACGTCATCTATAGTCATCCAGCTCTTTTAAAGGCTTTTTAGTAGTTTTGAGGTGCTTAAATTATTAAGGATCATTAATATTTCTTAGGTCCTTAATGGATTGATAAATTAAATGAAATTTTATTGTATATAACCTATAAAGATCCCATAAAAACATTACATCCCATGTACTTGCTCAAGTGATTTCACACATGAGGAATATGCCTTCTTAAGCATGTAGGCCCGTAGGTGCATCCCTAAAGTACATTTTTAGGGAAAAATGGTCCTCAAATACTTGTCTTATGGCCTATTTCAGATCTCATACATGGAATAAAATAAATTCATGTATTTATCCAAAATATTTGATCCCCTTAATGGTTGGTAACCTCATTTAACCAATGTTTAGGGTTTATATGTATCTTGACATATTTGACCCTAATGACCTTATTTTAGTGGTTTATCTTAATCACAAGGAGTATAATCAATCCTATAAAATTATCTAATATATTACACACTAATTATAAACTTCCAATGTCCATTTTCAACATAAAACTTGCACTTTATTTTCATATATGTTCTTGTAGCCTTGACATAATGAAGCTTAGTATACATGATCATGTTGTTTCATTACAATTTGGACCATGTTTTTGGAGTTATAGGAGCTTAAGGGTATTTTTAAGATTGAAAATAATGTTTAAAATCAGTTTACAATCACTTTCATAGTTTGAAACACCACAAAGCCTAGGAGTGTTTCCATTTTTTCAATTAAGTGAGGAGACTTGAAACACATCCTCAAAGGGTGCAACTTAAAGTGACAATAGTAAGTAAAGGTATGAATTTAAATTTTTTTACCTTAAAATAATTTAAAATTTCTACTAAATTTTTTATTACATCTATTCTATTGATATGTTCTTTCCCAAATCAAAATCCCATGTTACACTTTGGTGACATGTGATGACCTTTAAGTGGGGAATTTGTATAAAAATAATAACTTTTTTAACTTTATAATTCACCAATACTTTATCTATTGTATCAACATATAAAATTTTTATCTCTATGAGTTCACATCTTAAATAGTGTACTGATAAATGGGTGGGTAGATAGATGGTGATTCATAAGAGACATTGTTGTTTATCTATCATTACTATATCCATTCTAAATTCCCATATTTGATCCCCTAATATATTTCCTTATATTGGGTATCCTATAAATATTTCAAGACATATATTTTCATACTATGTTGGAGATATTTATGTATTTTTAACCATTATCCATCCCAACTACATCGATCATATTGATGTAGTTCCAAACTTTTTACCACACATTTCGTAACTAGGTAAGCTTGCTTAACCTCGTTCAAGGCTAGTCGGTTCCATTTGGACTAAATTGAGATGGATGATATTAACGTATAAATATTTATGATGTATTATGGTCACATATCACTATAAATACAATTTACCATTTCAATCCAATAGAGAGGAACATTAATTCTCAATTACTATTGCTCAAACTTCTACCCCAAATCTACATTTGGAGAGTCATTGCTTAAATATTTCCTTAGAGGGAAAGATTATCTTCTATAATCTTGGATGTGATATTAGATGTCATTTTATCATATATATTTATATATCCATTGAGATATTTACAACCACAATGATCAATTTAAAAACACCATTTGGCCAAGAGAGAGATTGAGGCTTGATGGGTCTTGTTCAAGGTAAATATATTATAACCCTATCTCTTTGCTTTTGATAGATATAAGTTGAATAGTTTATTGGTAAAGTAATGTATATATCCTTATTTGAATTATATCCACACTTAAACTTAGTGTGGTTATAGGATTATTCAAACTTTCCATTTATACACCATATGTAGCCTAGGTCCCCATTTTTCCTACCATGGCTTGATGCCCATGTTGATATGTTTCTAACTCATCCCTTAATTAAATTTATTAATTTAAATATTTTATTACTTTATAATTACATATTTGGTTAGGGATATTTCATTGTGATTATTTATTATAGGATTTTTAACCCTTTCTCTTTACATTGTGTTGCAGGTGTTCCCCTGGATACATTTGGCAGATATATTGATCATACCATTATTTCATTAAGTATCAATGGGATATACTTGATTTAACTTATATGAGTCCAAATCTCTAGATAGGATAGTTGTAGGTCAATCCTAACTTATTGAATATAGTTACTCCTTAATTACATAGACCACCTATTATAACTCCTATAATATTGAGAGATTCATCTTTATAGATATATCATGATACTATTTATATACACATAATATTTATTACTTTAATTATTTATTGACACTTTCTCTTATAATAAATTTTTAAGATTGGATCTCCCAAAGAGCACTCCTCATAGGGTGCACCATGAAAGGGATGGGAAGGTATATGATGGTTTACAAGAGATGTTGCTATCCACATCATGATCATATTATTCATAATGTTGGTATATATTAATTAGAATATCTATCCATTTACATCTTATGATGTATTCTTAAAATATTGAAACCCTAAAATATGGATAAGTTTAAAATCTAGTAGGACCCTTCAATACTTATAATTTGAATTATAACTCCTAGAGGTATGAAATCACTCTCAAACACCCTAAAAGTGTAAGTGTGTGTGTGTGTGTGTGTGTGTGTGTGTGTGTGTGTGTGTAGATACACACATATACACATTTAGACATGGACATATATTTTCTTATACATTAATTTATATTATAAAACTATTTCCATAGCTAAATTTAAATACACAGACAAACACACACTACATGTTTCAAAACATTTTCCATATTATATTAAGACATCTACCATAAGGATATCATTTTCCATATTTTTCTATGATATTTTCATAGATGATGCCATCATTATTTTCTATTGGTTAGGTGAATAAAATCATGTGGTATCAGCCAACTCAATACCTTTTATGTCAGTCAAATCCTTTTGAACTACATCAAGTTAGATGATGGATTTGGATAAAATTTATGGATAAATTAGGATCATTGAAAAATATACATACAATTCCCCCTTTCATTACAATATATGATAGACACTTATTTCACTTTGATTTCACTTAAACTTCTACCCTAATTTAAATTTGGAGGATTTATTGATTAGAATCTTGTCTTGAAGGAAGCTTGTATTGTGGATTATTTGAGATAAATTAGGAGGATTAATTTTATCCTAAATCTTGATTCAATCTTTTAATTATTCAAAACAATAAAAAAATTCTTACAAAGAATCATCGGATAAGGGAGATATTGATGTTTGATGGGTTATTCATCAAGGTAAATAT
Organism: Torreya grandis; assembly: GCA_037957365.1. Lineage (NCBI taxonomy): Eukaryota > Viridiplantae > Streptophyta > Pinopsida > Cupressales > Taxaceae > Torreya > Torreya grandis. Next base: position 1,613,515 of record JARHVA010004253.1, read on the forward strand.
ATTATAATCATAGCTCTTTCATTTAGTAGATATAAGTTACTTATTGATTAGTAAATCAATTTATTTCTAGTTTTAGTCATATAAAATGAAAAAAAAGGTAACTTAAGTGTGGCTAATGACACCCAACCCATAATTCCCTCTTGCTTGCTCTCATGACCCTTCTAGGCACCTTTTCATTTATTCCTAGTTATTTGTAAGATTTCAAGACCTCATTATAGCTTAGTAAATACCCTTTTTTCCATGCTTATTCTATCACCCCAAGTTTCATACCCTCAAGAAAATAGTGCCCAACTTGGACTATAGTGTTGGACCCTATGGTTCCCCCTTTTTGGTGCTCCTATCCAATCACATTTTGAGCTGAGATTACCATTTTTACCTGAGTCATCCTCTTCATTATGTTAGACTAGCATGATTACATTTAACCCATGATGAATAGATCCCTATAAAATCCAATTCAAAGATTATTGGGAAAGGATTGGCAGATATCACTAAGCAAGCAAGAATACAATCAAGACTATTGAAACAATCTTTCCTATTGTCTACATATAATGAACTAGTACACTTACAAGCTTATTTAAATACTTACACCAACCCCTAGCCACCTCAATCATATATAATTTTAGAATTTATTGTAATCTCATATCAGAATTTCACTAAGAAATTTCAAAGGGAGAATTACATATGGCTTGATCCCTCTTCAGAGTATTAGTATGTAGGTAGCATGCCACACATAAGATGTGGAGCATATCTAGTGAATCTTACACACATTAACCCCTACCTTTTCTAAAATTCCTATTCAAGCTTATTAAATACTTAGGATAGAAGATAAATCAGATTGATGAGGCCTGGATATGCTTGTTAAAGGTACAATAAATTACCTCATCTTACTCTCTCTTTCTATTAAGTTTGACTACATTTTGTGACTTTTATTTGATCTGATATGAGTTAGGATGTAATTGTCCATCTTCTATTGATTGTGATTATAACATTTAAAAGATCTATAATTCCTAACAAAGTGTTTTTAAAAATTCAAGTTTTGTAATAAAATATGTCATCATCAGGCTGAAGAACAAATATGAAGTGGATTGCATGGTTTTAGAAGCATTGAAATCAATACAGCTTAGTTTTAGAACTCCACCATGCTATTACAAGTTCTGTCACTTAGTTTTAGAACTTTCAAACTTAGTTCTAGAACTTTCATACTTAGTTCTAGAACTCTATATTTAGTTCGAAAATTATCAGAATTAGTTGTAGAACTCCTGTAGATAAGCTCTAAAACTTTCATGGCTAGACATGGAATGATTTCTATTAGTTTCAAAACTCTTCTAAAGTTCCAAAACTGATAAAGATCTATTCCAAATGGCCAGCGATCTGTCAAATCAATGATCCTATTAATTAAGAGTACACTTCTAATTTCCATACTTGTAGATCAAAGACACTTATCACACAACTATACATCTTGCCACATTTTAATTCAGCATCTATTCTGGGCACAATTCAGTTCCATCATATCTGTGAAATAGTTACAGCCATCAATGCACCACAAGAAGAAGAATATATATACAGACCTTGAAGAATATACAAATAATGATAATAATTGAAGAATAGAGGAATAAGGATAGATATAGATTGATCTATATAGATCTAATACATTTTTGTAATGTATAACATTTTATCAATAAAATAGGCATTTCTATTTTGAGAGAGAATTAAGTTGTTTAATCTTGTTTCTAGGCAGAGAAAGGGCCCACTCCTCCAAGAACCAAGATCTTTATTTTTGTTGGTATTTATATTTTATTTTAAAATCAAATAGGTAGATATATTAAATTTATAAATGCTTTTAATTCCTTCTTTTAGATTTGTCCCTATAGGTGTTCTAGATTAAGTTCTCATTTCTTTGCAATCATTTTCCAAGCATTCCAAATTGTGTTTTTAATTTTGTAAAGTTTGTTCATTTTCAGCAATCTATTTCATTCTACAAAAATGTGTTTATTTCTAGCAAATTCATTTTTGCAAAGTGTGTTTATTTCCAACAATTAATTTCTGTAATGTGTGTTTACTTCCAGTAGATTTTCATAGTTTGATTCCAATAAGGTTTTAACCAAGAAGTCCTTAAGACATTAAAGATCCCCCAAAACAAAAAAAATATAAATACCTACAATAAATTACTAAATTTCTAAGATTCTTCTTGTTGCATATAGCTTTATACACACCCTTGGTTGAATATGACATCAATAGAGAGTTGACTAAATGAAGGGAATAACAACACCCATCATTTTTGGTGCCATTGTCAGGGATCACTAGTTGAAATTTTCTAATTAGGTGTCAACAAGAAAAACAATCATACATTTAGTAATTGAAGAAATCTTCCCTAAGCTATCACAAAATTTATGAGTAGACCAAGATACTCCAAGGGTAGATTTCCCAAAAATATTTGAACAAGAATTTCCATCATTCTATAATTTAAATAAGGAAGTTGACCTAGAATTGGAGGCACTATTATCTCCTACAAGACATGAAGCAGAGTTACCCTTCTTTGGAATTTTTGGATTAGTCACCAGAAGCAAGTAGAACTTTAGGGAGGAGCATTATTTCTCAAGATCAATTGAGGTAAAGTTTTGATTCTCAATTGAGTAGTCAACCTCCTACTCCTGACTTTTTACCATCCCCAAAGCGTATCACATACCACATTGACTGGGAGAAGGGACTAGAAAATACTAGAGAGATGGCACAAGAAACTGGAAGAGAACCGAAGAGAACCTTTACCTTTCCCATTCAGTTGGAGGATGATGAAACCACTATGAAGAAAATTTCACCTGCACACTTGCCCACATTTAGAGGAATATCATTTGAGGATCTTGGCCAATTTTTTTTTTTGAGTTTAAAGTACTATGTCAGACTTATGATTACAAGTCAGATAATCAAAAACTCAATTTGTTTCCATTTACCCTAAAGGATGTAACAATGAAGTGGTTTATGGGATTAACATCTAATTATATTATCAATTGGGAACAAATGGAAACTATCTTCCTAGACAAATATCAAGATTATTATAGAGGAAGAAATCGACAGGAAGAATTTTTCAAAATCAAACAAGAAGAGGATGAAAATATGGAATATTATTTGGACAGATTTGTCTTTATGAGTAAAAGATGTTGATTTGTTCTTTAAGAAGAGTTAAGTAAAACCATCTTTCTCAAAGTTCTAGATGATGAATCTAGGGAAACCCTTGATTTAATTAGTAGTGGAAACATTTCTCAATTAAGAATTAACAAAATCATAAAAATTTATAGAAGCTATTCAAGGACAAGGGGTGGACCTAGAAAGGAAAAAATGGTTAAAATTTTGAATCTAGATATGAACAAATTTATGGATGAATTGGCAAACTTTAAAATAGACATATTAGTTCAATTAACCTCTAGCATGGATGGATTGTAAGCTAAAGTAAATGCCAAAATGGAACCATTAGCCATGTACTATCCTAGATGTAGGGGAAGCATGCAATAATGGAATGTCCTTTGGATAAAATATAAGTATGTTTTGTCTATGAATCTAAAGATCATGATACTCATTCATGTTCTCTTCTTCCACTCATAAAAAATTAGCTCAAATAAACTAGTACATCATCCACCACAGAAGAATTGAATTTTGTTGAGAGACAACCTAACCAAGGGAAATTTATGCCAAGACCAACTCCTAATCCTTGGATGATGCCATGGGTAGCTCAAATAGTACCAAAAAGTTGGGGACAGTGACCTTGGGCCCCTCAGCCAACATGGCATCCTCAAGATTGGGTAAGTCAATATTGGTATACTCAAAGACATCAGCAACCTTGGGTTGGTCAAGGAAATCCTTATGCTTGGCCACAACCTAGATGGAGCCCTAGTAATTATGTGTAAGGGAAAATATATCCAAATCAGAACCAAAAATCCATAATGGGATCTCCATCACAAAATCCATAGGCTGAAAATGTAGTGCAAACATAAATGCTAGCACAACTAGTAGCAAACCTAAGAAACAAATAAATAACTCCCGTATACAAAATAAAACCAAAAAAATTAGTTGATCTAAATATAATTGATTGTAAAGACATTCAAACTAGATCTAGGAAAATAGTTAGTAGTCCACCTATTATAATCACTGAGATGACAAAATAATCTAAAACCCCTAGTCTGGTTGCACCTAAGGAAGATGAAAAATAAAAATATAAGGAACCAAAAAGATACTCTATTGAGATTCCATTTCCAAAAAAATTTAAAGAAGCCATAAAAATTAAGGAATCTAAATTGGTGCAAGAACAAAGAAGTTTGAATATTGATATACCATTATTACAAGTAATCAAGGATATTCCAAGTTGAACAAGTTAACCAAACTATTATATTTTAAAAAAACCTAGAAGAAAGAAGCAGTACCCTAAGACTATTAAGGTAGATGGGAAAATTATTGATTTATTTGCAAGAAAACTCCTACTTCCCAAATATGGAGATCCTGGAAGCCCTGTTATTTCTATTTCTATAAGAAATAAATATATACATAATGTTTTGATTGATTTGGGATTAGATATCAATGTGTTAATAGTGGACACTTTGAAAACATTACCATTAATAGGCATACAACCTACTAACACCATATTGTAGATGGTAGATCAGTCTGTAGCAAAACCAGAAGGAGTTATTGAAGATGTGGCAGTAATGGTAGAGTCATGGGAATAACTAGTTGACTACCTTATATTGTAGCAAAAAGGTAAAACACTTGGTTATCTTATTATTTTGGGTAGATCATGGTTAGCTACAATTGCTACCTTAATTGACTACAAGTTAGGTGATATGACTATTTCAAATGGTAAGAATTCTAAGCAAATTTCATTATATCCCTTTACATGAACTTTTATTGATAATCAAGAGAAATTATGGGTTGATAATCTTGATTTTAATGAGAAAAATCTATCTTCTTTGGATATGATAACATTGTAGGATCATGTACAGGGAATAGAAGATATACTTAATCTTCCATTGAATGTACACCAATTGTCATTGGAGCAGTTAAGATTGGTTCTGAAACCAACAAATTCTATTCTGGAAACATCATAGTTAGTTCTGGAACCACATCAACAACAATTCCCTACAAATGAAGATAATTTCTCTCTAGAGGAATGAGATTTCTCTTGGGGAGAGGAAGGATCTATAGATTTAACTTTACAGATATTAGGAGATGATGAAGAATTTTTAGAAAATAGTAGTAACAAGGAGTTTGACCTACAACAAGATAAGTATCATAAATCTTCCTACTATCCTTTGTCTATCATTCTATCTCAAGGAAATTTTGGAGATGTTTCTACATATCATATGTTGTTACCACATTCATGTCCACTAAACACCTTAATAGAACCCTTTCATCAAATAATTCATCATATACAGGGACCAAACATGTTGAGATTCAACCAGGTAAAATTTTGAATATTAATAGTTGGTTAAAGAATGATGAAGAAGCCAAACTATTTTATGTTTTGAAGGATCATACTAAAGCTTTTACTTGGGACTATAGAGACATGAAGGGAATTCATCCAAGTATCTACACCCATCACATTTATACTGAAAACATTAGACCAGTTAGGCAACCTCAGAAAAGGATTAATCTAGCCTTAAGGGATATAGTCAAACAAGAAATTGAAAAACTATTATAAGTAGGTTTTATCTACCCTATCTGAGATAGCTAGTGGGTGTCTCCTCTTGTAATTATCCCTAAAAATAACTAAAAATGGAAAATTTGTGTTGACTATAGGGAACTGAATAAAGCTACCCTGAGAGATTATTTTCCCTTACCATTCATAGATCAAGTCTTAGACAACCTTTCAGGTAAATAGTACTTTTCCTTCTTCGATGGCTTTAGTGGATACAATCAAATCAGTGTTACTACTGAGGATTAGGACAAAAATACATTTACTTATCCATGGGGTACCTTTGCTTATAGGCTATTTCCATTTGGACTATGTAATGCTCTAACAAACTTTCAAAGAGTTGTATTAGCAATTTTTGTATACCTAACAAGTGACTATGTAGAGGTATACATTGATGACTTTATTGTTCATGGAGATACATTTAATGATGCCTTGAAAAATTTGGATAGAGTATTAACAATATGTGAACAACATCACTTGTCTCTTAGTCATGAGAAATGTTTGATGATGGTTGATGAAAGGATTGTATTAGGACACCATATTTCAAAAAGAGGAATTTAGGTTGACCAAAACAAAATCAAGATTATTTTAGACTTGCCTATTCCTCAAACCCCTATAGATATCAAGTCATTTTTAGAGTATGCTGGATAATATAGGTGCTTAATCAAGGATTTTAGTAATATTTCTACCCCCATGTTTAAGTTGCTTACCAAGGACTATGAATTTCTTTGGGATGAAAAGTGTCAACATGCTTTTGAAGAAATTAAAGAGAAATTAGTAATTGCCCCAATATTGAGAGGACCTAATTGGGAGAAACCTTTTCACATCCAAACTGATGCCTTAAATAACTCAATTGGTGCAGTTTTGGGATAGAAAAATGAAGAAAGAAAAATGTATGCTATTTACTATCTTAGTAAAAATATTACTCCCATTGAAATAAATTACACTACCACTAAAAAATAATTTTTGGCTATGATCTATTTAATTAATAAATTTAGACATTACATTACAAGGGATAAAATATTTGTACATATAGATCACTCAACAATTAAATATTTAATGAACAAACCAGTGGTTGGAGGTAGAATAATTATATGGTTATAAATTCTATAAGAATTTGATATTAACATTATGGAAAATCTAGGTAAATCTAATGTGGTAGCTGATTTCTTGTTAAGACTGACCACTACAGGGGAGCAAGATCTAGTCAAGGACAACTTTCTAGATGAAAAATTGTTTTTTATTTCAATTGATACACCATGGTTTGTTGACATGGAAAATTATCTTACAACAGGGAAGTTTCCTCCTTCTTTCACTAAAAAACAAATAAAGAAGTTAATCAAAACTAGTGCATAATTAAAATGGTCAAATGTAATGCTATTTAAATGTGGTCCTAATTTGGTTTTACATAGGTGTGTAAGAGAAGATGAAATATTTGACATCCTCTTGGCATGTCATGATGAACGAAGTGGAGGACACTATTTAGTGAAAATAATAGCTCACAAGATACTTGGCATGGTTACTATTGGCCATCTCTTTACAAAGATGTGAAGAGATATATCAGATGGTGTGATCCTTGTCAAAGGATGGGACAACCAACCTTTACCAATGAAATGCCTTTGTAACCTCAAGTAGTGATTGAACCATTTGAGAGATGGGGATTGGATTTTTTGGGACCCTTTAATCCTCCTTCACAAGGAAAAGAGAATAGTATTGTGTGTACTAATTATGTGACAAAGTGGTCAGAAGTATAGGCCTTAATAAATACCACTAAAGAAGTAGTTGCTAACTTCCTTTGGTACATAATTATGGTAAATTTTGGAGCAGCAAGAAGATTAGTTTCAGAACAGGGACCACAATTTATGTCTAATATGATTTAGGCTTTCAAAATGTATTATCAGATCAATCATAGGAATTCATCTCCCTATCACCCATAAACAAATGGACAAGTTAAAGTAATAAATAGAGAATTAGAAAACATCCTCACTAAAATAGTTGAATCAAGAAGAAGAGATTGGGTAAAGAGACTAACTGAAGTTGTCTAGGCTTACACTACAACTTGGAAAACCACAACAGGGTTTTCACCATATGAGTTAGTCTATGGAAAAAAGACCTTATTGCCTATTGAGTTTGAACTACAGACATTGATGATAGCAGCTAAGGTGGGAATTGAATTAGATGTAGCTCAAAAGGAGAGAATCCTTAAACTCAATGAGTTAGATGAATTAAGAATGGAAGCACTTCACCAGATAGAGATAATCCAATATCAAAGGAAGCAATGGCATGATTCACATATCAAGGAAAGACAATTCAATGTAGGAGACTAGGCATTGTTGTTTGATTCTAAGTACCAACAATTCAAAGGAAAATTGAGAACTAGATGGTTGGGACCTTATTAGATTGAGAAGATATTCGATAATACTTCTATCCATTTACTTCCCATTGATGGTAGTAGAAGAATACTCTTAGTCAATGGACACATGCTAAAACTTTATAGGAAGCCTCCTACTAAGGATGAATTCTTGAAGTAGATTGAAGCAAATAAAGAATTTGATCATATAGAAGAACCCAGTTCTTCCAAAATGATCAAATAATCAGATGAATAGATCTAGAATAAAGGGAAGAGAATGAAAACTAGTAAATGGCATTCTCTTCCCCCCCAAAAAATAAAATAAAATCTTTCAAAGATCAATTGAAAACCAATGATAATGGTTGATCTTCTCAAATAAATGCCTAATTCAAAATACAAACTTCTTCCGAATTATAGCTATTTTCCTTTTTGTTTCACTTTTTTTAGGAATGATGAGTCATCATGACAAAGGGATTACATCATTAAGGATGGTAATTATGTTTTTAACTTGTTAAAGGTTAGATTGAAACTTCACATGTGTGATTAGACTTGATTTAAAAGATTAGTATGATGAGTCATTTATTGTACATCATGATTAAAAGTGAGAAATCATGAGAAGGATATTGATGGAATAAATTGGTAGCATATTGATAAAGAGTCATTATTATTATTGAATCGACAAAGTAAAAACTAGTTGTAGAGAAACTTCAAGATAGATACAATGAATTAAAGTTATCAATTCCACAACCAAAGACATCAGTTACACCACTAAGAGAACATTTCTTCAGCTAACCTACATAAGATTAAATAATAATGAATCATGGGGATTAAAGAGAAGTTTGAACTAGAAGATGATACCTGGCTCCTTGCAGATGAAGAAGTGGCAACTATATTTCAATAGGAAAGATGGCTAGATTTTTTGAGGAAATTCCCCAAATATAATGATGAATTGGTAAGATAATTTATTATCAATTTAGAGTAAACAAGGACAAATATTAGGAAGGTTTTCATTACTTTTTTTGTGAATGTAATAAGTGAGATATATGGAGTACCAATGGTGCATGTCCCAAACCTTGTCAAAGGGATATTAAAAGACCTGGTTGAAACCCTACTGAAAGAGGGGGAAGCCAAACCCTAGTATATTTATAACACAAAGAAAATCATCAAAGGAGTCAAAAGGGATAGCTTTCCCAAACCCTTTGATAGAGTATCATTTTGGATAGTTAAGTATTTAACCTGTGATGGGAAAATTGGGTCAGTAGGAAGAGAATTCCTAAAATTCCTCATATACCTTAGATATGGAGCCAAAAAAATTAGAATATATAGTAAACCTTCTAGGGTTTATTTTTGAATCCATCCATACAATGGCCCAGAGGCATTCTTGGGGTGTAGGAATAATTAGACATCATGGGTTAGTGCATTTATTATGCCATCACCATTTCCTTTCAAAGAAAAATGGGGAAGAAATGTGGGAAAAATTTCTTGGCAAGTTTAGGTAGAACCCTGGTATTTTTAGAAGAGTAATAGCAACTCCTCCTACCCCTTTAATTCATTTGGAAACTGATACCACTGCTATGGAAAACAAAGAACTAGGAGGAGAGGAAATACCAAAAATAAGAATATATTGAAGAAGAGATAAAACTATAGACCCTACTATGCGTTCTCAAGAAATTCCTTCTTCTACAGAAGCTATAAAAGAACTAATACCTATCTATGATAGTGATGGTTCACCTAGGCTAGAGCAAGAGGTGAAAATTAGAATAATCTCTAAGAGGAGACCCATTTCTACACATTTTGATGCTCCTCAAAGAAGGAGACGTCATAAAAAGTCTAAAGAAATTCTAGAGGAGATGGAAGAACAAAATGGGTTACAAATTGAAGATACTGATATTTTAGGCAACATAGCCATGACTCCTCTTGGACCAAGCCAAATAGAAAAAGAAAGAGAAGATGAAAGATTTGAGGAGCAAGTTTTCCAAGAAATGGGTGATTCAACAGCACCATCACATGAAGAAGATGAACATGCATCTTGGAAAAGGAAGGGGAAATCCCCTCTCAAAAAAGAAGAATGCTTAACTCCCCAAGAAATTTTAGAAAAAAAAGAAAATAAACAAGTTAAATAAGCTCTAATTTTGTCTAGAATAGAGCTCATTATCAAGGAAAAGGATTTCCTCAAACTCAAATTAGAATAGAAAGAAATTCTCCTTAAAGAATTAATAAAGTAGTTCACAGCCAAAATTGAGGAATTGGCAGAGATTAAAAGGTAGATGATGGAGAAAGAGGAAGAATGTAAAATTTATAGGAGATAGATTGTTGTGTCAATAGTCTCTACATAGAATAAATTGAACTATTTGCCACTCAAGAAGTTATGGGATGATACATGCAAATAACTCAGTGTAGTCAAGACATCCAATAAGGACTTGAAAAGCAAAATGGAGGAAGAAAAGAAGGCAAGGAAGGAATGGGAAGAAAAATTTTACAAGGAAGGAAAAGATAAAGATAAATACTTATGAAAATACAAATGGTTTGCATGATGAGTGAGAAACTACTTGCATGCAGAAGACCTTCTCCTACATATAGTATGTTTTTAGAGGAACAATTCATTCACTGGTAGTTGGCAAGGATAACATGTGGCCTTCCACATGAAATAAAAGGTGAAGCTAATTTCTTGGTAGCCTATTATGTAGCCAATGCAAAGTAGAAAAATATTCTCTATGAATTTTACCTCTACAATTTCATGATGGAAAAGAATTCAAGTTTTATGATCAATTTTTATGTGGGGGAAAGCAAGCTTAATGCATTTTTTTTGTTCTTCAAAATTAGATTGCATGGAAAGAGAGGGAGTTATAGCATCTGTTAAAGGCTAGTTCATTTGGTCTCTGTATGAGAATTCATTATGGAAACCCATTCACCTTTACTACACATTTTAGATCCCATGCATTTGATATAAGGTTCAAGGAACCTTATCTTGCCAATTTACAAAAAAGCATTAATGCCTTCACCTCAAATGAAAAGGAAAATTTTGATAATATTTATGATGCATGTTTGAAAAGATGGGAATTTATCCCAATGGCATTGAAAAGAAGGGAAGTAATATCCCCTTCAAATTTGATCTAGAGTCTAGAAAGGGCAAAAGCTTTATGCACAATAATTCCTCGGATCAATAAAGCTCACAGGTGCATATGGATAGGAATGCAGACAACACCACCTCTACTTCTCACCCCCATATGTCCTTGGAAAAATAGAGAACCTCAAGATCCCACTCAATTTGAGGAATGGAAGAGAAAAGTAGAAGCAAGAGTAGGGTATAGTACCTCTGAATCAAAGCATTGGAATATTCAGTTCCAGCCATTTGATCTAAGCAATTAAATGGAATGCAGAATATACAATCCTAAATTTGAAGATTAAAGTTTGTAAAGGGACTTACAAATAAGTAAGTATGGGGTAAATGATGAGGCTAGGATATGCCCATTAAATGTACAATAAATGACCTCATCTTACTCTCTCTTTCTATTAAGTTTGACTACATTTTGTGACTTTTATTTGATCTGATATGAGTTAAGATGTAATTGTCCATCTTTTGTCAATTATTATTCTAATGTTTAAAAGATCTATAATTCATAACAAAGTGTTTTAGAAAATTAATGTTTTGTAATAAAATAGGTCATCATCACGCTGAAGAATAAATATGAAGTGGATTGCATGTTTTTAGAAGCATTGGAATCAATGCAGCTTAGTTTTGAAACTCCACCATGCTATTACAAGTTCTGTCACTTAGTTTTAAAACTTTTAAACTTAGTTCTATAACTTTTGGACTTATTTTCAAAACTCTATATTTAGTTCTAAAATTATCAGAATTAGTTCTAGAACTCTTGTAGATAAGCTCTAGAACTTTCATGGTTAGACATGGAAAGATTTCCTTTAGTTTCAGAACTCTTCTAAATTTCTAAAACTGATAAAGATCTATTCCAAATGACTGGAAATCTATCAAATCAATGATCCTATTAATCAGGAGTAGACTTCCAATTTCCATAATTATAGATCCAAAACACTTATCACATAGTTGTACATCCAGCCACTTTTTAATTTAGCATCTATTCTAGGCATGATTTAGTTCCATCGTATTCGTGAAATAGTTATGGCCATCAATGCACCACAAGAAGAAGAATATATATACAGACCTAGAATAATATAGGAATAATGGTAATAATTGAAGAATAGAGAAATAAGGATAGATATAGATTGATCTATATAGATCTAGTACATTTTTGTGATGCAGAACATTTTATCAATAAAATAGCCATTTCTATTTTGAGAGAGAGAATTAAGTTGTTCAATCCTATTTCTAGGTGGAGCAAGGGCCCACTCCTCTAAGAAACATGATTTTCATTTTTTTGGGTATTTATATTTGATTTTCAAAAGCAAATAGGTAGATCTGTTAAATTTATAAATGCTTTCAATTCCTTGTATATTTATCCCTACAGGTGTTTTAGATTAAGTTCTCATTTCTTTGAAATCATTTTCGAAGCATTCTAAATTGTGTGTTTAATTCTGTAATGTTTGTTTATTTTTAGAAATCTATTTCATTATGCAAAAGTGTGTTTATTTCCAACAAATTCATTTCTAAAAAGTGTGTTTATTTCTAGCAATTAATTTCTATGATGTGTGTTTACTTCCATTAGATTTTCATAGTTTGATTCCAATAAAGTTGTAACCAAGAAGTCCTTAAGACATTAAATATCCCCCAAAACAAAAACAAAATACAAATACCTAAAATCAATTACTAAATTACTAAGATTCTTCTTGTTGCATATAAATTTTAGACACACCCTTGGTTGAATAAGACATCAATAGAGAGTTGATTAAATGAAGGGAATACTGACACCCATCATAGATCTACAAGGAGCTCTATTTAGAGTTAAGATTCAAAATTTAACAAGCAAGGTCATACAGGAGTGGAGGATAAAAACCAAAAAGCTTAGACCTATATGACTAGTTTGGACAATAGTGGTAGGAATAAGACTATAGCATCAGACCCTAAAGTGTCTTTTTTTGGTGCTCTTGTCCTTTTACCAAATGAAATCTAGATCTAGGTTCTTGATATTATCTTGGTCCTGCATAGTCAATATCAACTTTTAGCTCAGTCAGATTGGCACAATTCTAAGCTAAGTTATATTTCACTTTATTTACTTGTTATTTTTAGAAATTTTAAACAAAAATCAAAATTAACATATAAGTAGGTTAATTATGGCATAATTATTGACTTATTTACTTTACTCAGACTTATAACTAAATAGGAATATTAACCCCAATTATTTTAAAAAAGGTTTTGCCATTTGGTGAACTTGACTTTATTTATTTACACATAAAAACCTTAAAAACCCTAGGGTAAATTTCTTATTAATTTTTTATCTATTTTTCTAATATTTTACCTACATAATAAAATAAAAAATTAACATTAAATTTTAAAATTATGTAGTAATTTTAATATATTTTTCTTCCAAACCCTAGTTGCCCAGACTAGATTCCATTAATTTTCCAATCATTTTTTGAATTTTTAATAGCATATTTAAATAAAAAAACACATTCAAAATTCAAAATTTCATAGTGATTTATCATAATATTTATTTTTCCAAACCTTATCTACATACACTAGGTCCTATTTCTTGTGAGATATTACCTTACATTCTAAAAACTCATATTTCCAAAATCGGTTTCACTTATTTACAATTATTTCTTGCATTTCTTGTACAAAATAAGGAAAACATCATTGGTCCTATCATGTACATGAAATATGAAGTTTATCATATGTTAATACAAAGTTTTATTCTTTGCATTTCATGCCTATGTTTCATAATATGGGATGATGTTAAGAAAGTTATTATTAAACATGATAAAATATATTTTTCATCACCTCCTTTGGAGCCTATATCCCATGCCAAGTCATGTTACATGGTCTATTTCACTCTAACCTAGGTCACTACTCAATGCTATAGATCCCAATTGACACCTTTTGTACCTCCACCACATTGACCTATCAATTATCTTTGCTCTCCTCTTGTATCTACTACTAGCCCTATATGGATAGTAGATAATGCAGTTAGAGTTGTTACGTGATGTGCCACCATGCCTCCTCCACCTAGTTAGGAACCCCACCACCCTCTTATTCCTTCCCATCCTAGGCCCAATCCATCCACATAGGTAGATTTACATAGGGCATATGATATTTTTGATCAATTGACAAACACTCTAGCTAAGATTTCCATGTTAGAACTACTCCAAAAAGCCAATGTATTCAAGGACATTCTTTCTCAGGCACTCACTCAAACTTATATGCCCATTGATTCAGAGCCATTTTATTTTACATCAGTGGTTAACACACTAAAAACTATAGAATATTCTATTACTTTTTATCTTGATGACATGCCATCTCAAATAGTTATTGACCAAAATTTACCACTATTTATATAAGCTCAATTCAAAACCAACACAATTAAGAGAGTTATAGTTGATAGTGGTTTTGGACTTAATTTATTTAATATTAAATTATTACATACCATGGACATATATATGGCATCTATACAAAAATCATATAAAAATATTAGAGGTTTTGATGATATACTATGATAGACATTGGGCACCATTACTTTGGATATCATAGTAGAACCCCAAACCATCTAAACGCAGTTCCAGATCATGCCAGGTCCTCTTCATTATAATCTTGTACTTAAATGACCATATATTCATACTATGGGGGATGTTCCTACTCTTAATCGATGTGTTAAGTTTCTCCATGAAGGATACCTTTACACATGTCCAATAGATAACCAACCATTCAGATATTATCAAACTATAGAGTCATCTTTAACTATTTTGCTAGATGGGACACCTCATATCATAGTTCAACCACCACCTCATTGTATTTATCTTGATCAGATACATACATATGAGGTTGAATATACTAACACTTCTCACACTCCTCCACTTACAGTTGTGTCTTCAACTCTAGATATTTAACCAGTCATAATAGCTTTAGCCATTTTAGCTACTCCACCTATTATGATTATACATTCACCGATAATAGTTTCAATAGTACCAGTTGAATCTATATATATATATATTTATTACATCAATTATAGACACTCTCATAGCACCATTATTTTATACTACTATATTTGATGAGACTCCCATATTATAGTTACCCCTTGTGGTAAATTTTAAGCTACCATATGTATATGATTTTGATATAGATTTTCAAACTTCTTCAGATGATGATGCCACCCACACTCATAGATGGATATTTATGTGGGTTGATATTTACACTAGTAGGCCCAAGAGAGTACTAAGATAAATATAGAGCTCTTATTACATGTCCTACATCACTCTTAGCATCTTGCACAACACTTAGGATATACTTTACAGCCATAGATAGATCACTTGGCACATATAGTTCCAATGGTTACCTATATGGATATAGAGCTAGTCATTTAGACTTAGGCAAGAAACACACAAAATCAACCATAAATTATGTTATAAATGTTACTTTATCATGGATTAATCACCTTACCTATAATGTAACACATATTTATTAATAGATTATCATAGCAAGATGGTCACCAATTTTGTCTTTTTCATAGGATCATAGGTCATGATACAAACTCATGGTTAGCTTTATAGAAGAGATTGGACAAAATAAAAATTCATGGTATTATTCAAAGTATAACACCACCAACACCAGCTAATTCACTTCCACTAAAGCAATTTACTACCAAAACTAAACATCCTAGAGAAGATTCAATATCTCCACCACTTGAACAACCTTAAACTCACCTTCAGTAGGATGACACCATATACACAAATTCTATAGTATATGATGATACTTATGATTATTATCTTAATGCATTTGATGATGGTCATGATCCCTTCCTCCCTATACATCTCTAGCCAACTCCATCATCATACCCTTTACCCCTACACCCTAGCCTTTTAATCATATGCTTGTATATAGTCTCATTATGATTACTTGTACATAGTTTTCTTAGTATCACTTATACATAGTTTCTTATGCTTGATTATACATAGTTCCTTCTCAATTTATTGTACATATTCTTCTTGTGCTTGATTTTACATAGATCAAAACTTTCAAAAATTCAAAAAAAAACAAAATTTCAAAATACAAATACATTCAAGAACACCAATTTTTTTTGATTGTATGCATTATCCATGCTTTACATTTCTACTACCTTGATAGACTTACATTTGTTGTTCTATGCTATTGTTTGTAAATTTATCTACATTATCATGCTTCACTTGATCTTCTCTGAGTGTGTGCAATGACTTCCAAATCCTTGATTACTTCACTCAGCCCATTGAAGGGGCATCTTACTTTTACATCCAAGACACACATCGATATACATAACCACTGGGGGCATCTTTTATGTGACTACACTAGCCAAGTTATGTCATTCTTACACCACACACTCTAATTATCATGATGATGTATATTATTTATTATCTTACATAGATTTCTCTATCAACACTCACTAGTATATAACACTTGTGTATTTCTTAACATATACCTAGTATTTTACTAAACATGTCTTGAATACTTTCCCTCTTGCTTTGATTAGTTAGATATGATTGTATTTATTACATGATTTTATTTTTTACTTTTCATAGCTATATGTGATTCCATTTACAAGTTCCTATGTTTCTCCCATATATGCCTTAGGACATTTGCCAATGTCCTTTGCTTCTATTCAGTTGTGTGCTTTAGGACATTTGCTAATGTCCCTTGTTTGTATCTCCTCTATGTGTTTGATTTAATTGTATGTGTATGCAACATTTGAACATGCCTTGTATGCTTTATTTATATATTGAATTATATGTGCCCATGTCTCTTATTTGCTTGGCCCCTTGACCATATTTTGCATGCTTCATACTTCTTTCCTTGTGTGCTTGTTGCTTGATTGCTTTCTGATTGCCTGCAAATCCATGATCCTAATCATGCATTATCTTTCTTTCTTGGATGCCATGACGGACATCATGCTCCATCTCTCCATGACAACTAACAACTATTAACTATCTAGAATTATCATTTTAGTTCCATTTGAATATATTAAATTACATTGTTATATCTATGTAGGCATACCCCTATTTATCTAACAATCTCTTAATACAAACCATGCTATATCTTGAGATATCTTATCCATTATCACTATTATATCATGTATCTCTATAACATAACACACTTATAGGGCTCTTTATTATTATGGAAATAATTGTAGGGTCTTCATTCCTACCCTTAGAAGAGGGAGAAACAAACAAGGGTTTCGTCACAAAGATAAAAACTCCTTACAGTCAAAATCCAACTTCTAGAATAACTCAGAATAGTAATCAAAGGTCAAACCAAGTAGAATAAATTAGAAAAATAATGATTATTCCATTATTATTTTTAGTTTTAGTAAAGGACAATAGCACTAGACATGGACAACAATGTCGATTGTTAGGGTATCCTATTTTTGGTACTCCTATCCAAATAATTAAAAAAAAAAAAAAATTCTAAAAGTAGGCAAAAAAGTAGGTTTGGTTATAGTTTTGCACATTCAGACCAGTTCAAAATTAGTAATTTTCAATACACTTTTGATTAAAGAATCTAGATATAGGGGGTATCATACATGGTATGATGGATCTCACTTCTAGTTTTAGATACAATAGTTGGTATAACTTCTAGATCATAATCCATGTTTTAGACACTAGTAATTAGAGGCAATGTGCATGGCACATTTGTTTCCTTTTATTTTTGATTTCAACATTAACCTAGGCATTCTTAGTAGTTATGTGCTTTATTCCATCTGTAGGTGGTTGGTATCATTTTAGAGTGGCTTTCATACAAGACTAATCTCCATATTACTGAGTTCCTGAGTTCTCGAGTGGCTTCCATATAAGCCTAGTTTTCATATTTTGGAGTGGCTTTCATACAAGCCTAATCTCCATCTTTTTGAGTGGCCAAGAGTGGCCTAATTTCTAACATACATTCACATATCCATGCCAACATTATCATATTATAAATCATTCATGGGATTTAGGATCCATCTCATATGAAACACATTTCATATTGGTATCAATTTATAGATTCATTTTATGAGGTAATGATGGAGCCAAAGGACTCTACAGCCTTTGTATTCTTGAGCCACCTATTCATAGGGATTGGTCACATAATTGAGTCATCAATTATCACATGCATGATCATATAGCTTCACTTAGTAGGTGATGATGGAGCCAAAGGGGTAGCATTTTCATTCTTGAAACACTCTCAAGGAATTGAGCACTTATCTCTGTTCAAGATAGTACTCTTGGTTCAACATGCATCTAACATCACCCAACATTACTCATCATCACAATATGTTTTGTATTGGTTTGTATATCTAGTGAGGTGTATTCATTACTTTTTCTTCTTCTCTCTCTTACCCAAAATTATATGTTATTATTTTAGATATAACATCTCTAGTAATAACTAATCTATTATTTATTTATTTTGTGAATTCATACTTCATAGTTTGTTATCTCTATGCACACCTAACATCATAACAACTTCATGAGCTTCACCCTTACAATTAAGTTTATGTATGCTTTCTATTTTTACTTTATTTTAGTATTTTTATTTTTTTCGTCATTATAATAAAGGGGGAGTAAATGTAGTCATATAAAATTCAAAAATTGGTAACATGAGTGTGTATAATGACACCCAACCCATAATTACCTCTTGCTTGGTCTGATGACCCTTCTTGGCACCTTTTCATTGATTCCTAGTCTTCCCTAGGATTTCAAGACCTCATTATAGCTTAGTTGAGACCATTTTTCCATGCTTATTCCATCCCCCAAGTCTTGTACCCTCAAGATAATAACACCTAGCTTGGACTATAGTGCTAGACCCTAGGGTGTCCCATTCTTGGTGCTCCTATCCAAACACATTTTTAGCCCAGATTACCATTTTTCCCTAATTCCTCCTCTTCATTGTGTTGGCCTAGAATGATTACATTTAACCCATGACTAATATATCCTTATAAAATTCCATTCAAAGATAATTTGAAAATGGTTGGAAAATATCACTAAGCAAGTAAGAATACAAGCAATAATATTTAAGAAATCTTTGCTATTATCTACATACATCCAACCAATACACTTACAAGCTCATTCAAATCCTTACACAAACACTTAACCACCTCAATCATATCTATTTTTATCATTTCTTGAATTCTCATATCACAATTACACTAAGAAATTTCAAAAAGAGAACTACATATGGTTTGATCCCTTTTTGGAATATTGGTATGTAGGCAATGTTCCCACACATAGGTGTGAAGCATGTCTAGTGAATCTTACACACACTAACCCCTCTCTTTTATAAAATTAATATTAAAGATTATTAGAGACTTAGGATCACAGATAAATCATATCTAAAAGGAGCTCCATTGAAATTTAACCTTCAAAATTTCATAGGTAGGGTCATACAAGAGTGGCAGATAGAACCCAAAAAACTCAAACCTCTATGACTAGTTTGGACAATAGTGGCAGGAATAGGACTATAGTGTCAAACCTTGAAGTTTCCTATTTGCATCACTCTTATCCTTTCATTGAATGAAATCTAGATCTAGGTTATTGGTACTATACCATTCCTGCATAGTCAATATTGGCTTTCAACTAAGTTGGATCAGCGGAGTTCTAGGCTATATTATATTTCTCTCTATTTACTTACTATTTTTAAAAAGTCTAAACAATAATCAAAATATAAAAATTAGTAGGTTAATTATGGAATAATTATTGAATAATTTAACTTAATAAAACTTTTAACTAAATAGGAATAAAAACCCCAATTATTCCCCAAAAGGGTAAACTAGTAGCCTTATTTATATATTATCTACACTTATACCTAGTGTATCTATAAGATTGTTTGAACATTCCATCTATTCACCTTAGGTAGCCTAAGACCCCATTTCACTACAATGATTCCTTACCCATTTTTATATGTTTTTAACCCTTCCCTTTACTTACATTCAATTTTTTAAATATTAGACTACTTACAAACAAATATCTAGTTAGAGATATCTCATTGTGTTATTGGCCTAAATATTCTGGAACATTTTCCTTTAACATTGTGTTGCAAGTGCTCCTTTTGGTAGGTTTTTGGATCCATTTGGTCATGTCCTAAATCATTAATTATTATTGATTTCCCTTTGACTAACCTTTTTTGAGTCTGTATCTTTAGAGATAGGATAGTTGTAGGTTGATCCTAACCCATTGCATACATTCTAATGAACCTGACGTGAATCTAATCATTACCTTAACCTATTCATCTAGCTATATAGAATAAATTGATACAAATATTTATTAATTTTATTTTCAAGAAGATGTATCAAACAAGTCAATATACCTTTGTTTTGATCTATATTCCTATCCAACTACATCAAACAAATCAATATATTTATATGATTACATTTTCCCTAGATGACTCTATCAAACATATTCATATGGATTTATTCTTTTCTTGAATATTTTTCTATAAAATTGCATCCACTAGAATGATACATTTCTATCTTAGTTTTTATTTCATCCACTTGTATTGGCAAACCTAATACAATTTTATCTCAAGTTATCATTGAAAATAATGTATCAGCTAGCTCGATATTATTTTATTTCAAAAAAATGTATCGGCCAACTTGATATAGTTTTTTCTCTATTTTTATCTCAAAAAACTACATCAACTAGGATTATATAGTTTTATATTATTTATTCTCTCAATAAATTATATCATCTAACCCAATATAGTTTTGTCTCAATTTCTATTTTAATGAAAATCAATAAGCCATCCTAATATAGTTTTGTGTCTTTCTAAAACTCATCATTTTGGATGATACAATTAATTTTTATTTATCCACTAATTGGAACCATATTTTTAAGTAAAACTATATCAAATAACCTAATATAGTCTATTTTTAGCTCCAATTTTTAATTGTATCAATCTAGCCAACATTTTTAGTTTCTTATGATAAATTATTTTTCGTAAAAAATTCTAGTCATTTATCATAATGATGTCACCTCTTAGGATATTTATTGACATTTTTATCCCATTGAGATCCTACATAGATTTATATTTTATTATGTCCTTGTCTACCATGCAAGACAACTCTTCACGGTGTATTTTTTCCCAAAATCATTCTAGATCTTCTCAACCCAAATCACAATCTAATTCATACCATTTAGTACATCCAAAAAATACTCAAAGAATTTAGAATAATTATAAATATATAATATATATATATAGAAATTTTACACCTTCTAAACCTATAAGTTTTGAACCCATAAAAAAACTATACCAATGGTTGGGACATCACATTATATTCCACCTATTCAAACCAAATTTTAGACTCCCGTTACTACACCCATAGAAAGAACACCTATCATTATTATTGTTGACTTATTTCTATAATTAGGCCTAAAAATTAATTAGCCTATGATTTTAGTACATAATTTAACCTATGGTCACCCTTCTCTACCTATTAAAGTGTTAGGGTAGTTTAAAAGGAAGATCACTGGTTGTCATGCCAAAGCAACATGTTCAACTAAGGTACTATGTTAATATATTATGGTGGTTGTCTTTCACCCCCTATCTGAACTTGTGTCTAGTACTCTCCTTTTTTTAGTTATGTGTGGAAGTCCATAAAAAATATTGGAATGGTCCTAATAGTCTATATTTACTCACATGGAAGATGACCCAATGTTGTAACTTATGACCTATCATGAACTCATACATGTATGTTTAAATCTCATAATATAAGGAAATATCAGAGGGTTAAAGATGTTATAAAGAGTATGTGGTAACCTTATTTAGGTTTTTAACATGTTTAAATGTCCTTTAGATAGATATTAAGGTATCTATCTTCATTTTAGACTTGTTATAGGCTTAATTTGTACCCTTTGAGAGGGTTGTTCAGGCTCTTTCCAACTAAACTTATAAAATTGGAACAAACCTAGGTTGTGGGTAATCTATGTTGGGGTTAAACCTCTAGAATAGGTTATCTTCCTCTTTGATGCTCACCTAAAACTAGAGATAAGCCTAATGCTTCACAGGGAAAGGGTTAGAATGAAAATAAGGGATCCTAAGAAATTTAACTAGGTGATGCACCAAATTTAAGAGGGAAACTCCCTTAAGCTCAAACCCACACTAGATCAACAAAGGATAATACTATCTTACATAACCTTATTATCAAGATAATTTTCATAAGTATTTCATAGAATAGGTTTAGACTATAACACTAATCTAGGCCTACAAATAACATTAAAAAAATCATTAAAAAAATTGAAAAGAAAGACCATGGATGAGGAAAGATTCTCCTTCACATAATTCCATAATGCATAGCTTTCCAAACAATAGATTCAAGGTGGAAGATAGGTAAAGAAAGTCCTTATTGTACTAAGAGCTATTTCTTATAAATGCTTGACAAGGTTGATCCTAATCAAGTTGAACATAATATGTAGTATCTCAAGGAATTTCCCATCTCTCATAAAGATAAAACAATTCTAAAATATGAAAACCCTTTGGAAAATGGAAAGAAAGGGATAATATAGGAGAAGTAGATGAGGCTGAGAGAGAGAGAGAGAGAGAGAGAGAGAGAGAGAGAGAGAGAGAGAGAGAGAGGATGAGAGGAGAGAGAGAGAGAGAGAGAGAGAGAGAGAGAGAGAGAGAGAGAGAGAGAGAGAGAGAGAGAGGAGAGAGAGAGAGAGCACATTGTTCATGATAATTAATGAGCTATCATATTCAAGAGATATTTCACTAGGCTTTTGGTCTAATCAAAATAGGTTATTATGATAAATGTATTTGTGATTTTCCTAGATACCCTCTTAATAATTTTATGGGTTGAACAAGCTACACTAGAAGATAAGAGTTTGCCAAAAGTGGCAAGTTCATGATCTTGCTATAGATAGATGTTCCAAATACATTCCAAATCCCTAATTATTATTGCTTTGGATTTTATACTAAATTTCATTATGAGGATAAAATCCTCATATCTTCAAACTACCAAGGGACACATCATGTCTTTTTTGAGCGATGGTTTGTCAACGGCATGACTTGGATTGATCTTCTCATTAATCATTTATTTGATTTATACCTTGGATCTTAGACCAAAATAACTATAGGTAAAAACCAATTTAAGTATATTAGTTTTCCTATAATCCATATATATGGCACTCTATTCAATACTAGGTCTTATATGAGTCCATATCGAGTTCTTTTCCTTTACTTTTTTTGCTAACTTGGGTCAAACCTGAGTTCAGGTCCTTTGGATTTTACTTTTTCAATTTGGGGTCCAATTTGTTTAATTGAATTAAATCAAAAATCCTATCTCATCCCTTTTTTATTGGTTGTAGGTAATCAACCTAGGTCATTGACCCCTTTTGACTCTATTTCACTCCATTAGATTTTGAGATCCTATTAAATGTGGACTATAGATCTTAGCGACCCACTATCCTGAAATTGGTTTTTTCCATTAGTTTATAGGATTCACTAACCATTTGAATTACTTTGAGATCCCACATTCTTCACACTTATTAGCCACGTGCTCCTCCTCAGGTTCCCTACCAAGGATTTTGGATTCAAATG